>CAUYUJ010002847.1:209900-259900 GCA_963575745.1 Prorocentrum cordatum | reverse complement strand
ACCCAACGTCCTCACAACATGCCCGGACGGATGCTTGTCGCCGCGCTCTGCCACCGTCCGAGCCCCAGGACAGACGGAAAACCCGCTCGGGGTGTCGCAAGGCCAGCCCATTGGGAAAAAGGGGTCAAAGCCCCCAAGACCAATGCCTCGAGGGGACTGCAGCGTCGGAGGAGAGAGGGACGTCGGCGTCGTCGTCGTCGCTTGCCGCAAGGTTTGGGTCGGGCATGTCCCACCTACAGGCGGATTTTGGACGAGACATAAAACATTGTCAATCCAATACTCCAAATTGGATGTAACAAAAAACATTGAAGAAGCGTCCCCAGAGTATGTTCGTACTACTATGTTTGAACGTTCCCCCTGTCGAGGGACAGGCCCAGAATCCCTTCTCGAAGTTCTGGCAACAAAAAGCACACGAGCACGAGAGGTAAGGCGACCGAAACTTGAATTTGGGTCGTCGTCGCCGTCGCCGCCTGGCCGCAGCGACAGCACAACCGCAAACCGACCGAATCCTCCTCCTCCTCCTCCCCCTCCTCCTCCTCCCCCCTCCCCCTCCTCCTCCCCCTCCCCCTCCTCCTCCTCCTCCTCCTCCTCCTCCTCCTCCTCCTCCTCCTCCTCCCCCTCCTCCTCCTCCTCCTCCTCCTCCTCGACAGCGAACCCGAGTCCGACCGGAGCCGAATCTGCCAGAGGCGGACGACGGAGACGCAGGCGGCATCGACGTGACAAAAGCGACGAGGTGACGGGGCCCTGGGACACACACACACAAATACATCTATATATATATATATATATACACACACGAATAACAGGACTCCCCATAATTTCCCCAAACTTTTTGGTTTTCGTCTTCCCCCCCACTTCCCAGATTTTCCCATATTTTCGGGGTAATCGACGATTAATTGTGTGTGTGTATTTCCCCCTCCCCACCAGACCGAGCCGACCCGGAGCTGGGCGGCGCATGCCCTTGGTGGAGGGAGCGGCCGCCAGCCTGGGGGCAGCAGGCCCTGATCCCGCTACATTTGAAGAAGCAAAAACGGCGTAAGGACAGATTGTTGGCGCTTCGCGCGGATGTTGTAGATCTGCGCCGAACCCCCCTTCCTGGCGCGCGGAGCGCGCCAGGGGCGGCGCCGGAGGCGCCGCCATGGGGGCCAAGCGCGGACCGCGCGGAGCGCCAAAACTTTATGCTTATGGCGTTTTTTCTTCCTCGATGCATGGCGTGCGCTGCGCCGGGGGCAGCGTGTCCGTCCGAGCTCGTGTAAGGTCGAGCATGTCCTCTTAACGGCGGATTTGGAACGAATCCTGAGAGAGAAAGTCAAACACATGCAAACGATTCCCAAACGTAGTCGTAACCTTTGTGGGCCCCGGAAACGGCAAATCCGTTTTTTCACCGTTTCCAAAAAATGTCCCTTGAAAATGGAAACGGCAAAAAAACGGCGACCGGAAACGGCAAAAAAACGGCTCCAGGATGGGAACCGGAGCCGGAACCGGTCAAAACAGGCGACGTTACCGGTAAAAAAACGGCGTCCGAACCGGCAACAAAAACGGCAAAACGGAACCGGTAAAAAAACGGCCCTGTCGCTTCCAGGGCCCACTGAGGTCGTCACATCGTCCCCACACGATGTTTGACTATGGTTGAAGACTCCTCCTGTAGAGGGACGCGCCCGACTTCCAGCTCGAGGCGCCGACAGCGCGGCGCATCGCGCGGCTCCCCGAGAGGGCGCCCGACGGCGTGGCGTCGGGCGCGCCGCCGCCCGGCGGGGGCGGCGTCCCCTGCGCCGGCCGCCGGAGCTGCAGCGGCGCACCGCCTCGCCGATCCCTGTCCCCGTGGGCCCTGCCTGGGCCCCACTGGCCGATGTCCCTCCTCCTCCCCCTCCTCCTCCTCCTCCTCCTCCTCCTCCTCCTCCTCCTCCTCCTCCTCCTGCTCCTCCCCCATCCCCCTCCTCCTCTTCCTCCTCCTCCTCCTCCCCCTCCTGCTCATCCCCCTCCCCCTCCCCCTTCTCATCGACGCGTTCCTCCTCCGGAGGTATCCAGAAGGGAGCAGAGAGAGTCCGCACTTTACAGTGGAGGCCCGTCCACAAGAAACCTGCCACGAGAGACCCAACCCTAAGACCCCAGGGCGTCCATGGAATGTTTTGGTGTGTGAACGCCGCGCCACGCCTTCCACAACAAAACCATCGAAACCCTCGAAACCCAGGGCACCGTGGAGGCAAGCAGGGTGTTGCTTGGCATCGGCCTCCACTGTGTATGCTGTTTCCTTCGGGCTGTGAGGGGTATATCCCGAACTGGGGTGGTGGGATGGTGGGGATCAGGATGGGGATATGGATCGATGAAACGATACTTAGGGTCGTCAACAAAAAGCAGCCGACTGCGAGGCAACCGAACTGACTGACCCGAGGACCGACCGCTCACCGTGGACAACACCTCCAAGGCCCGTCCTCCTCCAAGGCCCGCAGGCCGCGTTCTGCGCGGCGCGCCACGGCGACTCGGAGAACAGCCACCTCCCGCACACGCAAGACGGCGTCGGCCCCTCCCGTGGAGCACGCCACCACGCCACGCCGCCCCAGACAAGACATCGTGCAAGGCACACCGCTCCGCCGCCGCACCCCCCCCGCGCGCAACTGTCCGAGGGCCCGGACCCGGACGGAGCGACAACAGACCGAAAATCAGCCGATCCGATGGCGAAGCCAAAACAAAACCAAGCCGACCGACCAGTTTCAGCCTGGACGTACGTAGCTGCGCACCAATCGATCGAACCGAGCCGGCCGAGTCCAGCCGACTGCGAAGCAACCGAGCCGACCGAAGCGCGCATTCGCAGACGAAGCCAGGACGAGGATACAATCGGGCGACAATGAATCGAGAACATCTGAGATCTGGCGGCTCTGGATGATGCCTCGGGCGCCGCGGCCTTCTCAGAGCGTTCTGGCACGCTCTGAGAGCGTTCTGGAACACCTGGTACGGATGATCCTCGTCCTGGCCCCGTCCGACATATGCCCTTGAGGCAACTTCAGGCGCGCCAGCGGGGGGTGAGCGGCGCGCCGGGGCAGCTGGCGGTCGGCCAGCCTCGGATGCTCGGGCAAGGGTCCGAAGGGCCACCCAGACAGAAGTCACGCCATATTCTCTCGAGCCCCGGGCCTCAACAAGACCACCCGCGGGGTGGAAGCTGGCTCGGGGGAGCGAATCTGGACGACCCGGGTCTGACGACCCGTGAATGCTGGGCGGATGGGTCGGACGGGTCAGACGGGCGGGCCGGGAGGGGGGATGAGGTCGTGTGCCACAGCGAATCCCGGCTGCCTGCGTTCTTCCGTCCTCTTCGTCCTCCTCGTCTTTCTGCTGCTCCTCCCCGTCTCCCGCACGCTCCTCCCCAAAATCTCCATGCTCCTCCTCGTCTCGTCCTCCATCCATCCTTCGACGGTGAAAACCAGAACGGCCTCTTTGCGCAAATCCTACACTGCGCCTCCGCCCTCTACTCCTCCCCCTCCTCCTCCTCCCCCTCCCCCTCCTCCTCCTCCTCCTCCTCCTCCTCCACCTCCTCCTCCTCCTCCTCCTCCTCCTCCTCCTCCTCCTCCTCCTCCTCCTCTACTCCTCCTCCCCCTCCCCCTCCTCCTCCTCCTTCCCCCCCATGCCATCCCGTCGAGGCCGCCGCGGCTGAGAGGGGAGGGGGGATCGACCTGGGGAGAGCGCGCGAGAAGAAGGAGGAGGAGGAGGAGGAGGAGGAGGAGGAGGAGGAGGAGGGAAGAGGCCGGGGAGGATCGTTCGAGGGGGATCCAGGGGCTTCTGCGGGACCGACGAGGAGGAGGAGCAAGGAGGCCGAGAAGAAGGTGCAGCGAGGGGGAGCGAGGTGGAGAAGGGACGACGCCGAGCACGAGGGTGGCTGCCTTCGGTGGCGGTAGCCGAGCCCAGTTCTTTCCCTCTTTCATGTCGAACCTGACCTGGGGCGCAGCATACATATATATATATATAGAGAGAGAGAGAGAGAGAATGAGAAGGAGAGAGAGAGAGAGAGCACACACACACAACACACTTTGATCCCCGAAAGGTTGATCCAACACGCCGAATGCTAGAACGGGGCACTCCTCGATCGATCACCGTCGAACGCCAGTCGGTGGGCGACCAGGACGCGGCTGACGCATGCGACGAAAGAGAGAACATACACAAACATAACAAACACTCATACTAGCGTAGCTGATCCAAAGTCCGCGCGGACTTCTGGGAGGGCGATGAGCCCGCATGGCGGAGCCTCCGACGCCGCCCCAAGGCGCGCTCCGCGCACCAGGCTTTCAGAAGAATCCAGCGCGCGGCCAAAGAGATCTGCGCGGACCTCTGCGAGGCTGCAGCTGCACCGTTCTGAAAACACTTCTTGCGTCGGCGGCTGGGCAGGGTGTGACTGCGCTGGCGATGAGAAGCTTGAACGGGGATGCCGCTGGAGCGAAGTGTGCCACCGTGCGAGAGGAGGAGAGAGAGAGGACGCGGCCGAAAGAAAACGCCGTGCTCAAAACACGGGGAACACCCAGTGGCTTCTTCCCGGCGCTGTCTTCTGCTCTCAAACCGTTTTTTCGTTTGCGCCCCCGGGGCCCAAGACCGCCGATCTTCGGGGGCGGAGAACGGCACGCACACACAACGCTACCACGGCTGGCTGTCCAGGGCATTGGATGCCTGGGAGGACATGGGGAGGAGAAGGCTCGAGGAGCAACACGCCGCTTCACAGATTGCACCACGAATAGTGTACAACATATCATGCATCACACCGTTTTTACAACACATATTGTACCATGTAGACACATACTACTCAACACATTTTTCACCACATAGAATCTGCTCCGCATCGAGCTCGTCCAGGCGCTGCTCCTGAAGGACTCCCACATGGTGTCCAGGCAGATAGGGTCAGACGGTCGCGCCGCATCGTCGATGCATTGGCGATGCATCGGCGATGCATCAGCGATGCATCGGTGATGCCGCGGCGACGCCGGCGATGCAACGGCGTGGAGACGAGGTCGCGCATGCGCGGCCTGACGCGGGGAGCCTACGCGCGGACGTCGGCGAAGACGACTCCGATGTTGTGGGCTTCGCGCTGAGTGCTGTCTGGTGGCAGGGTCTCTGCCCACGGCGGGGGGGTGCTGTGCATCATGGCCAGAGGCATGAGGCACGTGCGCGCACGGGGGGCAGGGGCCAGCACCCGATCGGCAAACAAGATCGGAATCGAAATTCGGTCGAATCCTTTGGATCGGGGGGGCGTAAGACCTGGGTACAGGGGACTCGGAAATCCCCGACGAGGTCGTCAAAAAAATGACGAGGCCGAGCCTGCATTTTGACGAGGCCTCCCGCTGCAGACATCCTACGAAACTCCTCCTCGTCAAAATCCGAGGCGCGGTCGTCAAAAAACGATGGCGAACCCGAGTCCTGGCAAACCCGGGTCTTACGCTCCCCCGATTGGAGTCGGGGACCCAATCGGCGATCGCCACATCGACTCGGAAATCGGAGACCGCAAGCGGAAGCGAAATCGAATCGGAACCTGGCCCCCTCGCAGTGAAATTCGCAAACAAGAAAGCGTGTCCTGGTGTATACGGGATACGAGTCGGGAAAGGTCGAATCGGCGGAAATCGGCAGGCTTGTAGGCTTCCGCTGAGAAATCGGATCCCAAATCGGAACCCGAAATCGAATCCGCATCGGCCAGCCGCAGAACCCGCATCTGGGACAAGACGTTTGTTTGGGTTGTTCGTTTCCTTCTTTGTTACTATGTGTTTTATGTTATGCTTGCTCAGTCCTGGTGTGGTTCCTGGATCTCTGGAGACCTCCCCGACGGGGTCCGAGCAGGTGGGGCGGGAGGCTCGCGCCCCCCCCGCGGGCGTCTCGCCGAAGCATCGCCGATGCCGCGGCGGCGCAGGCGGCGGAGCAACTCGGGCTCCACGTCGAGCCGCATCGCCGCTGCATCGGCGATGCCAGATGTGCTCGGACCCCATGCGGGAGGCCGACCAGTTCCAGCCCCTCGGGGCCCATGGTACGGGCCCGTGCACAGGAACGAGGAAAGACGACACCAACACCACCAACAGGGCGAGGACATGCGATGAGGCAAGGGGGTTGTCCCTGGTGATATGGTCCCCCCCCTCGCTCGAGACATCCCCGGCCTCCAGCTCGGGGAGGCATCGCGGATCTCCTCGCTGGAGGTGGGCCCCCTGGTGGTGTTGGTGTCGCTTCTCCTCCCTCCGATGCGGGAGGCCGAGCAATTCCAGCCCCTCAAAGCCCATGGCACGGGCCCGTGCACGTCGTCCATACAAGCCGCACATCCGGGAAGGAGCCCCGCCTCCACGCATGGGGTCGGGAGCTCCCATGGGGCCGCGCACTTAATTCAAGTACCTCGGATGCCTGGTGAACGTTTTCTTATTCGGCGCCGAAGAGGGGTGGGGGGGGGAGGGGGGGGATCGGGCTCTGGACCTCTGCCCAGTGCGACTGTCTGCAGCAGTGCGTCCCACGGGAGGGACCCCAGCTGCTCGAAACAGGCGCCAGACACAGTCAAGATCTACTCCATGGGGGGGCGGGGGAAGGGGGGGGGGTGCGAGGGCCCATGCCGATAGGCAAAACCATGCATCAGGCAACGATCGCCTGCATCCCTGATGCTTGGGAAGACGTCCCCCCGAACTCACCACCCTTTCCCCGAGGCCAGGTCTCAGTTCCGGTTGGTCGTTCGGAGGCGCCGGGGGCCAATGACAGGGCCCCAGAGCGCTGAAGACTGCAGCAGAACTCACGTGGCCGCCCCCGGGGTGTGGAAAGCTACAGGAGAGCCCAGGATCGAATCCATGAGTCGGATCGGCGATCGGCGTGAATCGGATCGGCGTGCATCCGCAGACGAGTCAGGAGGAGTGGAATCGGCGGGAACATCGGAATGCTAGTAGGCCTCCATCGAGAAATCAGAGTGCACATCGGAAGCCGAAGTCGCATCGAGCTGGAGCAGGAAGCCATCATAATCGAATCGGATCGGAGGGATCGAAACGAGCCCTGGAGAGGTGGAACACCTGCCCACGACGCCGGATGTCCAGGGATGGGCGCCAAGGGAGTCGCCAGAGGCACCGCCAGGGGTGGCCCATGGCTTCGGGGTCCCAACACCGTGCGGTGACAGACCCAGCGGGGACATCGAAATCCACACAGTCCGCACCGCAGGGTCCGCCACCACACGGTTTCAGGACCTGGGAGGCCCCAGTCGCCCGAGACATCCTCGAAGAACGACCTCGGCCCCAAAACCGTGCAGGGGCCCCGAATCCCCACCGACTCACCGCACGGTGTGGTGACCACCCCGTCTGGCACTTCGAAGACGCTGCAAGCTGTCCGTGACAGCATATCCCAGGGGGGGCCCGTGGAGCAGCCCGAGAAAGCCTACGAGCCTATGCTTGCAGAGCGCGGCCCCAAAAGGTCGGATCGACACTCCATGCTTCCCTGGGCCCGACTGCGGGCCCAGAGGCCGACACCGAGGCACGACCGGCATCGTCGGAGACTCCGGGGATCCTTGATCGGGTGGCGCACGGGGGGCCGCGCGCGCGCTCCACGAGCGGAGGCGGCGCGCCGGGAGGCCATGCGCCTGCACTCCCCCCTCGAAGCTGCGGCCCTCCGCCCTGCCACTGTGCATGCAGCTGTGCCCGCCCGCCTGCGATCCTCGAACCTCTCACTGCAGACCCTGCAGACGTGCTGCGGCGGATGCGTGCGTAGACTTCTGTCAAGGCAGAACCCCCGAAACGGCGAGCGAGCAACAGAGTGAATTCCACGCGGACCTGGTATGGCCTTCATTCGTGGCAGGGAGGAATCCGCCAGAGGTTCACTTCGAAATGCGGAACGAAATTCTCCAGGACACTCCGGGCCCATCGGCATTGCCCATCCGAGTGTTTTCCGTACGGGATCCGCTCTGCGATGTTGGCGCCATGAGGCCTCGTGTCGGGGTGTCCAGGGCAGGGGCGACGGGCGGATGAGCCAGTGCGGTCGGCAAGACATCCCGACCCTCGCGCACATCCCAGGAGTCCCCACCAGAGTTCCCCACATCTTCTGGGTTGTCGTCTTCCCCCCCACTTCCAATAGTTTCCCGTATATCGTCCTGGGAGTCGACGATTCATTGTGTCGGTGTGTGTGTGTGTGCGCGTGTCTGTGTGTGTGTGTGTCTCTGTGTTCCCTCCTGAGTTATGTTGCATCGCACCCTGCCCTATCCTCGGCCTTCTGACTGGATCGGGCGGGGGGGGGGCTCGACTAAAATGGCGACGGTGCCGGCTGCTCTGCTGAGGCATAACATCGCTGGAGAAAAACAGCAGCGTATATCTCGGAGACGACGCCGACGGCGACGCCGACGACGCCGACGGCGACGCCGACGGCGGCGACGGACGACGACGCCGACGGCGGCGGCGGCGACGCCGGCGGCGGACGGCGACGCCGACGGCGGCGACGGCCGACGACAACGGCGGCGGGCTCCGCGCGCCTCGAGGCCGGGGGGCAGCGCCACGCCCTGTCGGTGGCGGTAGCGGTGGGGGGAGGAGAGGGCGGGGGGGGGGAAGGAGGGGCAAGGGGCAAGGGGGAGGGAGGAGGGGGGAGAGGAGGGAAGGGGGGGGGGAAATGGAGGGGCAAGGGGCTGGAGAGGTGGGCGGAGGGGGAGAGGAGAGGAGGGAGGCGGAGGAGCCAGGAGAGATCCACACGTGAAGGCCGAGGGCGGAGAGGGGGGGGACAAAAATCCCGGGGCGAGGACGGGGGGGTGGGGAGGGGGAAGAACCGGGAGGGGGGAGGATCGGCAAGGTCCAGGCTCGAGGAGGATGGGGGGGCCTCGCCGAGAGCTCTTCCCTGGGGTGGCCCCCTAGACTGGTCGGTCGCCCCGAGCGCGGCGGCCGGAGGCCCCCCCCCGGGCGGTGGCGCCCAGGAGCCACAAGGAGCGGCGGGGGTCTGGCCCGCAGGCGCGGCGGGGCTGGGGGGGGGAGCGGGGACGGGGGGGAGGGTGACCACCTACCATACAAACCCAACCCGAAGGCCCGAATTTCGGGTTGGGGGGAGGCCTCCTGGGGGCATCTTGGGGCGGAGGGCTCGGACTCGTGTTCCCGCGGCCCCGGAACGTGCCCGACGAGGCGCGACCGGAACGCAACCCCAACGCGGGAAGACACCCCCTGTCCTCCTCGAACCTTCTTGGTCAAACAAACATGGGCGATGAGGCTGTCGCTTTCTTCTGTTCAAGATACAAAGTGTACAAGCAGTCAAACCACCTCATGCAAACTTAGCGGCACAGGAAGCGCGAAGAGATACGTGAAAGTGGATAAGCCCGCGAGGGCGTAGAGAATTGGATATGCAGGCGTCGGCCAAGACATCCCCTCCGACCCCGACAAGTTCCACAATCCGATCCTTCTAGTGACATAGGCCCGCACCAGCGGCAGTTCTGACCATCACCGAGGGCAGCTGGCACTCATGTTCTACACTGCAATCACCCCGGGAGATCATCAAGAAAAACTGAGAGCTGTGTGCCCACTCCTCCACCGCTCCCCGCCGCATCAAACGCCCACTCCGCCAGGCATGTGTAACTAGGTAATTGCCGTGCAAGTTGCATGTAGGACTGACTGGCTGCCCTATGCTGGGTGCAGGATCATCTCGACTCGACTGGCATCGGTCCAGAACGGTAGGCTGGAGTGCTGCAGCGACTGGTAGGGCAGGCCTGAAGACCAAAGATCGAAGAGTTGTCGAGTCATAATCGAGTTGTGCTAGCGAATACCCTCACCGAAGGTTGTACATTCTCCTCCACATCCGCTACCAATGAAAGTCTCCCACTCCTTCACCCCCGTAGCGTCCAAATGGCTCCTCTGACAGGAAGGGCGCTGGTGCTGAACAGTAGCGCAACAGTGTGCTGCCCTTTGAAATTGACATTGGCTGCAGGGTGACGCGTCCTAGACTCCTCTCATCGAAGGTAATGTGTATCTCCTCCGCCTCCGCTAACTGATCCATGACACTTTTCCCCTCGCTCTTTTGCCCCTCGCTCTTTTGGAAGACGTCCTCAAGCTGATATTTCAAGGATGTGGCCCTCACAATGGGACATGCAACTGATGAACATGCAAGCTGAGGCATCTCAAAATCTCCCCATCTACTTTGCGGGAGAGCGATACCGATCCTCAGTGGCATGAGAACGAAGCTGGCTGGGTAAGGTGAGTGGACGCAAGGGGAGGAGACCGCTTCGTCAGAACTTGTCAGGGCCTTCGAAACCTAGACACGGAAGACCAAGACATCCAACATACCTCAAAACCAATCCTCCCCGACGGCGGCACGAACAACATCTGCTCTACACAAGAGGGCAACACGGACAACAAACTGCACTGCAACACTCCCAAAATAAACCTGGACAAAGGCCATGAAAGCCTGCAACACCTTCCCTAGACCCGGAGAGAGGCACGAATGCTGTAGTGCAGCAACAGAGACATGCTCTGGACGACCGAGTGCAGCCACAAAGAATCCACTGTGCACTGGACGACCAGAATCTGATGTTGCAGGGAAGGGTTTCGTTTTCCGGCCTTGCCAACGTCCTGGTTAGTCGTGTCGGGGGCGGCCAAGAGGGGGGCGTCCAGGAATTGCGGGGAGCAAATCATGGCTGGCGGCATGTGCGCGGCTGATGGGGGGGCCAGGGACATAGTGAAACAAGAGGAGGCGCCATGAAATCTGAGAAAATATCGTGGCCCACGCCATGATATCCGACCTCCCCTAGTCATCCCCCCCCCTTGGCCGCCCCCGATCGTTGCCCTGGCGTCGGGGGGGATGAACCTGCGATGCCTTCTGGCCGCCAAACGGTTGTACAAGAAGCGGCGCTGCCGGAGCGAGCGTGTACAGCAAAAGCTCCCCGCCCGAACCGCCACATCGATGATGACAATGAAACGGATGACGAAAGTGCGGCACTTGAGCGGGGGCCGCGATGTGAAAGCATGCTGCCACCAAGGGTTCTGAAGTAAAGTACCCTCGCAGATGGTCCTGGGTACAATTCGTCACTCCTCCTCCGCAAGCCTTCCACACCTTTCCCCCGCCCCCCTCTGCACGAGTGGCCGATAGGAAAAAGAACAGAAAATCGTGCCCTGAGGGTCTTTTTGCTGGTTCTTGCGAAGATGACGATGGGGACGATGGTGAAAGAGGATGCACGAATGATCCCAATCATTTGTCCACCAGCCTTGAAATCAAATGTGTCGCAAAATATAGCAATCAAGACGTAATGCTTTTCTGCTGCGCCTTCAACACTGTCCGCCGCCGTGCCTCTGGGCACGGAGTGGGCGTGTCCTCAGGTCCTGGTTAAAATAACCCGAGCCTGAATCCTCGAACGTGAGGATAAGGGGCCTGGAGCGCAAAATGCCAAATCTTCGTGGGCATGTCTTGGTTCTGACGCGTCTTTTTGAATGACTCTCTCGGGTCCCAGGGGGCGCCAAGACGGGCCGAGAAGGCCCCACCAGATTCCCAAGATGGTCCAAGAGGTCTTCGAGACCCCTACGGCTCGCTCCTAGACGCCCAAGACGGCCCCAAAACGGTCAAAAGGGCATCCAAAATGTCCCAAGAGGCGTCCAAGAGTCTACCGAAGACGGCCCCGAAAGGCCAACATCATGTATTTCCCGTTGGTTTCGACAGTTGTTGGCCTTCTCGCTTTTCGGTTCTCCGACGCTCGCAAATGTCCAAAGAGGCCCCCAAGTTCACCCCAAGAAGGCCCCAGAGGCCTCCTGGAGGCCCCCAAACTAACCACCCACCAAGCCAACCCAACCGAACCCGAAGTCGCCGTTGGGCCTGCCCGTTTCCAGTGGGGGGACGTTCTGGAACACCGAGAGAACAGTGGAACTTCCCATGCGGGTCGACTGTACGCTCAGGCCAGGCATGCCCCCCAACCGGTGAATGTTGCGCGAAAAATAAAAAAGGAGTCAACCCATAGTTCTACAACTTGCAGAACATCAACCGAACAGATCCTCCCCAGACTACTCTTTTCGCTACTTTTGAGTATTCCTCCTGTGCAGGGACGTGCCCGCCTCAACCTTGCCATGCGGGTCGACTGCACGCCGAGCCGCGCATTTGGACGCCCGAGATGGGTACCGACAAAAATGGGTACGGTGCCCAACCACAAACGTTGTCCCAAACCAACAGCGGCCGCTGTTGGGCAGGCGGCCTCCAGTCTCGGATGGACACAGGCCGCGGCGGCGTGGACAGCGAGGCCTGTTCAAAATGAACAGGAACTGCTGTTGCGCATTGTACCCATTCTTTCGGTACCCATTTCGGGCGTCCAGAGCGCACGCCCACCGAGCCGACGGCGGCGGCCGGAGCGCCGAGCCTCGGGGACAGGCTTCCACTCCGTGGTGGCCTCGAACCTGCGGCCGCGGCGGGGCGACTGCGATAGGGGCGGCGCGCGCGGGCTCCGCCCCCTGCCCCTGCCCCTGCCCCTGCCCCTCCCCCTCCTCCTCCTCCTCCTCCTCCTCCTCCTCCCTCCTCCTCCTCCTCCTCCTCCTCCTCCTCCTCCTCCTCCTCCTCCTCCCCCTCCTCCTCCTCCTCCTCCTCCTCCTCCTCCTCCCTCCTCCCTCCTCCTCCTCCTCCTCCTCTCCTCCTCCTCCTCCTCCTCCTCCCCTTCTCCTTCTCCTCTTCCTCCCCCTCCGCTGCGCGGCTGCCCTCCCTTCTCCGGGAGTCCTGATCGAAATGAGCAGGACATGCTGTCGGTATTTGTGCCCGTTCTGTCCGTACCTGTGCCGACCGTCCCGATCTCCTGTACCCAGGAGGGGCCGAGGCCATGCAGAGAACGCCCAGACAGAGACCGAGCACTCTCTTTGGACTCACTCCGTATGGACTCCACCGTGGGACTGTGGCTGGGAAGCCCCTCGCGCATGGTAGCGACACATGGTAGGGACGGATCGCCTGTGCCTCCTCATCACTCGGGTTCCTCGCTCGATATGGACTCCACCATCGTGCCTTATGGTGCGTCTGGATGATCTCGGGGATCTGACCTGGGTCAATCCAGACCCGGGTCAGTGGGTCAGTCAGGCCCTGCAGAATCCTGCAAGATCCTGCATCTAAATCCGGATCAAAGCCAAAGATCCTGCAAGATCCTGCAGGACCCTGCACCCAAGCCTGGGGGTCACTGCCACCCTGGCCCAGCAGGGCTCTGCGAGATCGGGCCCCCGCTTGCCTCGACCCCCGTCGCAAGGGGCCCCCCATTGGGAGGATCCTCCGATAGGACTCCGCAGGGTGCCTCCTGGACGGGCCGGCGGGGGGATGCGCCCAGCGCCAGGCGCGCGAAGCCCCTGCGGGGTGCCGGGCGGCGGCTGGAGGAAGAGGACGAGGACGAGGACGAGGGAGGAGGAGGAGGAGGAGGAGGAGGAGGAGGAGGAGGAGGAGGAAAAGGACGAGGACGAGGGAGGAGGAGGAGGATGAGGAGGAGGAGGAGGAGGAGGAGGAGGAGGAGGAGAGGAGGATAAGGGTGAGGAAGAGGAGAAGGAGGAGGAGGAGGAGGAGGAGGAGAAGTGGGAGGAGGAGGCAGGCTGCGCTCTGCCTCCTCGGGCACTGCGGGTGCGGGGGCCGGGGCAGGGCGCCTGGGGCCCTTTTGAAACCCAGGGGGGCGATGTCCTCCTTTTCCCATGCGTCCTCGTCCTCCTCCTCCTCCTCCTTCCTCCTCCTCCTCCTTCTCCTTCCTCCTCCTCCTCCTCCTCTCCTCCCTCCTCCTCCTCCTCCTCCTCCTCCTCCCTCCTCCTCCTCCTCCTCCTACTCCTCCTCCCTCCTCCTCCTCTTTTTCAAACCCAGGGGGGCCCGTACTGGAGCCATCGGTAGCGCACACCCGCACAGAACCCCGCCGGCCCTCGTGGCGTGAGCGGCATAGCGCGCTCGTGCTGCTGATTCCCATGTTTGCCCTTCGGACAAGGGGTTCTCCCTGCCCCTGCCTCCTCCCCCTGGATCCAGAGGGGGGGGCGCGCAGCGTGGCTACAAGACGGCCTCAGCGAGCAGAAGATTGCCGCCGGGCTTGCTCACGACACGACAGCCAAGGATGGCTCAAGATAGCTTCCAATCTGCCCTCCAGAGAGAGCAGGCAGGCAACAGGTACCGTCGGCCACCACGCTGGGATAGGAGCTTTGCGACACCGACAGGCAGGCAACAGGTGCCACTGGCAAGGGCTGCCCGTAAAGAACAGGGCCGCGGGCCGCCTCAGTGACAACACCCGGATCGGCACGTGCAGCACGACGGGCAGCGCGCTCCCAGCTCCAACGCAGAGTCCCAGCACACGGCCTGGGCCCCCAGCGTGGCAGCGGGGGCACTCACCGACGCAGCCACCGCCCACCGTCCTGATCAGCTACCTGGCTAGGACTGGGCACCAGTGGAGGCAGGGGCGCAGGATGCGGGCGAGCCTGCTGCGGTGCAGCTGGGCAAGCCGTCGCCAGCTAGTGCCCCCCCAGAGCGGCACAACATCATCAAACAGAATCCGCCTTCTATCGTCCGCTCTCCCCGACGACGCCACCAAAACCCCACTCCACTCCTAACCCTTCCCCCGACCCCTGACGGAGTCCGCTTGGGCCCCCGTTTCGAATCAGCGTTGCCCTGCGTCTCCTCTCCCTCTCCTCTCCTCTCCTCTCCTCCTCCCTCTGCACGACCATCCAGCACACCCCTCACCCGCTTCGTGGCCCCGTGGGCCCATGGGGAGCTCCCACCGAAGGGCCGAGTAACAACCATCCGCTTCGGCACAACCCTCACACGGTTCGTGGTCCCATCGAGAGCTCCAACGGAGGCCCAGTGGCATCGCCCGCATGGCACCGCCGCACCCATTTCGCCCCCCCCCCCTCACACGCTTCGCCGCCCCATAGGTAGGGAGCTCCACCGAAGGCCTCAGAGCCAACGCCCGCATGGCGCTGCCGCACCAAGTCCGGCACAGTGCTCACACGTTTCGCGGACACAATTGTTGGCCACACAGCGAGCTCCACCGAAGGGCCGAGTGGCAACGCCCGCAGGACACCGCCGCACCCGTCGCAGCACAACTTCACACAAGCTGTGGCCCCATCGGGAGCTCCACTGGAGGGCCCAGTGGCATCGCCCGCATGGCACCGCCGCACCCATTTCGGTAGAGGCTCATATATTTCGTGGCCACAGAAAGGGCTCCACCTAAGGCCGCAGTGGCAGCTCCCGCATGGCACAAAAATGCACGCTTCGGCACACCCCTCGAACGGGCCGCGGCGCCATAGGGCGCTTCACCGAAGGGCCCAATGGCAGCACCCACGCGGTACCGCCGCACACATTTCGCAACACCCCTCACACGATTCGCGGCCCCATCGGGAGCTCCTCCGGAGAGCACCAACGAAGAGCACACTCACAACAACGGCACTCACAGCTGCATCTGTCGGGGTCTTTCGCGAGGACATTTTTCCTGACCGCACCCTGCAGCCATGGCGACGAGAAACTCCCGAGGGCGGCTGCCACAAAAAACGCAAGAGGAGGAGCTCGACGACGACGACGACGTCGACGACCTCCGCAAACCGTCGAGGCCCTGAGAAACCGGCTCAAGTACAGTAGGGGCTCGCCCACAAGAAACCTTCCACAAGAAACCCAGCCCTGAGACCCCAGGACGTCCACTGGTTCATTGAATGTGAACACCATGCTCTCCATGGCAACACCATCGAGATCCAAGAAACCCAGGGCACCCCGGAGGCGAGCAGGGTGCTCCTTGGCATCGGCCTCCACGGTACACTGCGTTTCTTGCTAAGCGTGGGGGGGTCCCCCCCGACGGGGGTCCACCTCGCCTTGTCGTCGCGCCGCGACGGGGGGTCGGAGCGCCTTCGGCGCGCGGTGGCTGCCCGCGACGGGGGTCGGATGTGGGGCGGTCGGCGGGAGCGACCGCCCCCCCGACGCTCATTGCGAAGCTCGGAGCATCCTCGACGACGACGGCGACGCCGCCGACGGCGGCGGCGTTCCCGCCGACGCGGGCGCGCGGAGGAGCTCGGCGGAGGGCGGGGCGGGGCGGCACTTGCCGACGCTCGCGGCCGCCTGCATGCGGGTCTTCGTGAGCAGCCTCGGCCGCGCCGCCGCGCCACGGGCGCGCGCCGGCCGCCGCGGGCGCAGGCGGCCAGCACACGCGGCGGCATGCGAGGGGAAGGGGGAGGCGAGAAGGGCAAGGCCTTCCCGGAGGGCGGCGGGGCTTCTCAGGAGCCCTCGCGCCTCCGAGAAAGTGATTACTCGTTGTGCGCCGTCGGGGGAGGCTCAGGAGCACGTTGGCGAAAGGCCGAGGGGGCTTCCGAGCCTTCCGAGGAGAAGGCCCGCCGCTTCTCGCCTCCCCCCGAGGCTCGCCGCCGAGAATGAGCTGCTTCAGTGGCAGCAGCAGCAGTGGTCCTAGCGGTAGCAGCGGGGATGCTCGTGAAAGCAGCCAGCATGAATCCCACCGGCCCTGGCTCTTAAGCGGGTGTTTGAGTGCGTTTCCTCGCTCCTCGTCCCAACCCCTTCTTCCATTGTGGGGAAAATCTGATCGCTGTCCCCAATCAAATAAACACGCTCTCCCTCCCCCCCCCAACCTGCAGCCAACTGGGACACATGCCATCACATTCCCCCTTTATACCCTGCCAGAGCACAAAGCAAACTATAGTGTGCCTCCAAATCTGGAACATTCACGGGCGCCCCGCGACCGCTCTGCATTGGTTGTTGACGACGACGGCGAGGGTGCCGACTAATTGTCTGCTGTGCGCAGGCAATCCGTGCCCGCAAAAAAAACATAGCAAAGTATCCGGGCGAGCGATCCGACCTTTTGCAACTGTCAGTGCCGCAAGGCAGGTGAGACGAAGGAGGGGAAGCTTCTTTTGGGGCCACGTAACGCTGAGGGGCATGCCAGCATGCGCGGGGGGGGGGGAGCATGCGGACACCGCCGCGAGGCCCTAAACGCGCGAGGGGCTGGCCGAAATGCGTCGGGAGAGACGCAAGTGATCACAGCCACTGGGGCCTTCGGTGGAGCTCCTTAAGGGGCCACGAAGCGCTGTACTGGGTGGCGCGGACGCCTCTGGTCACAACCACGGGGGCCTTCGGTAGAACTCCCCATGGGGCCACGAAGCGCTGTACTGGGCGGCGCGAACGCAGGTAGTGACAGCCAGAGGGGCCTTCGGTGGAGCTTCCATTGGGGCCACGAATCGCTGTACTGGGTGGCGCGGACGCAGGTAGTCACAGCCACGGGGGCTTTCGGTGGAGCCCCCCATGGGGTCACGAAACGTGTGCGGGAGGAGGGGGAGGAGGGTGAGGAGGAGGAGGAGGAGGAGGAGGATGAAGAGGAGGAGGAGGAGGAGGAGGAGGAGGAGGAGGAGGACGGGGAGAAAAGGAGGAGGAGGAGGAGGAGGAGGAGGAGGAGGAGGTAGAGGAGGAGGAGGAGGAGGAGGTGTGTCGGATTGGGTGGCGGTGGGGAGGAGCGGCGAGGAGAGGGCTTCAAGAGGCGCCAGAAGACGCCCCAATAGGCCCCCAAGAGCCCCCAGGAGGCCCCCACGACAACCCCCAGAGCCCGCTCAGCGCAGCTACTCTGGGCATCGTTCCTGGATGGGCTGGTGGGGATGCGCCAAGCGTTATGAATAGCAATCGTCGTAGCAAAAGAAGCAACACGATGATCAGTTAGTAGTCGTGAAAAATCGTGAACCGTTCCCGCCTTATTCCTCTTACTCTCATTCTCGGTTCCGCACATACTCCCCCCCCCCGCCGCCCTCTCTATGCCTCCTCCTCCCCACATCTCTTTTCTTATCTGCCACTGCGCCGCTAGGCACGACAGATAATGCCATCAGGCCTCAAATCCTCCCAGGTCTGTCGGGTATCCTCGTGTGGCCATGGGGTGCCGGCCCACGAGAGGGTATAATCATTGAACACATGAACGTTTTCCTATGATTTGAACCGTTCCTGCGAATCGGTCTGAAGGGCATACAAAGACTTCCCAAGAGGCCCACAAAGACAACCCTCGAGGCCCCCAAGAGGGCCCAGGAGTCATCCGAAGCGGGTTCCGAACTGAAATGTTGAGCCCTTCCGTCCAGGATGCCCGCCAGCAGCTTCAACTCTGAGAGGCCCCCAAGAGGCTTCAGAGATGACCCCAAAGGCCCGCCAATACACCCTAGCCAACCGGCTGGTCTTCCCACCGCCTCTCGGACCCGGCAGCAGCAGACTTCGGATCCCCCATCCTTCCCAATCCTCCCCCCCGTTTCGGACGTTGCTGGAACCGCCCCCTGGCCCAAGGTGCCCCCAGGATCTCCACTGCCTCCAGGGCACTCCGAGGTGCCCCCAGGGATTTCCAAGGCTCAGGGGCCCGAGGGGCTCCAGAACAAATCGACAAGCTGGGACAGAGGACCCTAAGCACCGAATCTGGGTTTTGGACGCCCGCAATGGGTGCGGAAAAATGGGTACGATGCCGAACAGCAAATGCTGTCCCAAACCGAGAGCGGCCGCTGTTCGGCAGGCGGCCTTCTGTCTCAAGTGGGCAAAGTCCGCGGCGAGAATGACAACGACTCCTGTTCCAGGGCCTCCAAGGGCCCCTAAAATCGAACATAGCCCATAACCCTCTGTCAAGAATTGTCGAAAGTCTCGGGGACTTACTGACCTGGGCCAATACAAGCCCAGATCCGTCGAGCTTCGCAGGATCCTGTAAAATCCTGCATAAACCTGCGGGATCCTGCACCCGACCCCAGTCAACGCGCCCCTGGCTCTGAAGGCTCCTGGGTGATCCGGCGCTCTGATCCCCCTTTGCATGGACCCCCGTCTCTTGAGCCCCGATCGTCCCGCTGAAGACGAGCGCGGTCCACTACCGGCAAAGCACTGCCCGCAAATGACCCTGATCAACCATGGGGGATCTGTGCTACATTACATCTTTCTCTATTTTTGAACAGGGACCGACCGTCCCGGCATTCCTATAGTCCTACCACGAGATGTTCTTAGAACCCAAAAATGATATAAGAACGAAAACAATGTTCTTTGAACATGAACCCGACGTGATAAAACAAGGCAGCCCCAACCAGACATGTTCTAAGAACATTTCGCGGGAACCACAAAAGGTTCTTACAACATTGTTTGGTAGAGCTATAGTCGGGAGCGGCCAAGAGGGGGGTGTCCAAGAGGGGAGGGTGCAAATCATGACCGGCGGCACGTGAGCGGCCCAGCGAGGGGGCCAGGGACGTAATGAAACAAGAAGAGGCGCCTTGAAATCTGGGGAAATATCATGCCATCCTAGTAATCACCCCTCGGAGCTCCGTCGGCTCCGGGCTGCCCAGAGCGGTCAGCGCCGGGAGCCCCGGCGGTCCTGACGTCGTGCAGCGCCGCGCCGCCGGTGCTCGGACGTCTGCGAGGTGGCACTTCTGCGCGCAGGGCAACGAACGCTCGGTGGGGCGAGGACGCCGCGTGCGGGCGGCTCCCGGGCCTCCAAGGAGGCCTCCTGCAGGCGGGGTCGGAGCAGAGGGCGTCGGAGGATCCCGCCGCATCGCCGAGGCGTCGGCGCTGCATCGTCGATGCATCGCCGATGCAGGGGCCATGCGCTCGCGACGTCGGCGTGGAGCCTATCGGGCCCCACCTCGAGCCGCATCGCCGAGGCATCGGCGATGCGGCGCAGTCTTCCGACCCCGCCTGCTCGGACGCCCTCCAGGAAACCTAGAGACGCCCAGGCCTCGCGATAGAGGCCCGCGCCCCGCGCCTGGCCCCCCGCCCCCGCCGGATGGGCCCATTCTCCACCACCGCTGCCACAGGTAGGGCGGGGGAGAAGGGAGGATGAGGAGGTCCTCCTCCTCCTCTCCTCCTCCTCCTCCTCCTCCTCCTCCTCCTCCTCCTCCTCCTCCTCCTCCCTTTCTGAGCTTTGGTGGTGGTGGTGGTGGAACGTGGGCCCATCAGCTGCGGGCCCCCGCGCGGCCCCCCCCCCCGCGCCCGGGGCCCCGGCCGCACCAGGTCCTCCTTCTCGGTGGCGCCGGCCGACGACAGCCCGGCGGCGGCCAGGGCCTCCTCGCCAGCAGGGTTAGGTTGGGCATGTCCTCCTACAGGCGAATTTTGGAAGAAAAAAAGAGGCACAACGTATACAAAACGGGTCCCCAGTTCTTTGGCTATGTCTGACGATTCCTCCCGTAGAGGGACATGCCCGACTTGACAGCAGGGGCAGGGGGGGATCGAGGAGGTTATGTTTCCTTTGGCTCGAGCCGCCTCGCTTCCGTTCACGATCAGCAAGACTACAGTAACGCTACCCCTTCGGGAAGTGGCTGGAGTTAGGGGAGCCACAAGGCAGCGGGGATGGGAGGTCTTGATTTCTGCAGATGGATCAATACAAACCACCCAGACATGGGATCCCGAATGCAAAGACGAGGACCTCAGAGAGGCCACGTCCTCATCGTCGTAGTAGGGTCAGGAATTATTCTTCTCTATACGACTTCACCCTCCTCCCTCCTCCCGCCACTCCGCCGTTATCCTCCGCCCACCTCCACCCTGCTCCGCCCCCTCCCGCTCGTCCTCGCCCAGCCTCCCTCCTGAGGTGGGCATGGTTATGTGTCTGTCTCTTCCTCGTCGGCTGTGAGGGGGAGATCAAAGGACGGCTGATCGAGGATCGATGTTCGAGCATCGAAGGGTTGCCTGTCCTTTGTTGACACGCCGCGTGTTTCCTCGTGGCAAGGCTGGATCCCCGTCGAAATTACAGACAACCCGTATCATAAGGACGCACGGTAAGGATGCAAGGGCCTTGGACGGCCATGTCAACACTTTGCGAGCGGGGCACAGCCGGCGAAATCAACCAAGGATGGGCCGAAGGGGGAGGGTACTGGGGAACCTTGGAAAGTCGCTCCTCCTTACCATGCGGGTTAACGCTGAACAGGTCTAGGGTCCACGCGTTCGTCTCATCGGTTTTCGGCGGTTGCCCCCCTATGTGTTGGACAGATGTCACATGATTTCGACGGTTGTCGAAAGGATCGGGGGATCGACGACGTTATCTGCATGCTTCAAGCTGATTCCGAGCGTGCTCAAATGTTTTCGAGAGTTTTCGACTGTTTTAGGACCCCCCCACCCAAGATCAAGGGGATCGGAGGAGCACGGTGTCTCCTCCCTCCCCCTCGTCATCCTGCTCCTCCTCGTCCGCCTCCTGCTCCCGCCAGGTACCGGCGGCGCGCGCTGCTTCGAGCAGCGTGCTCTTCCTCGAATCTGGCCTCTGGGGCTCGTGACCAGGCCACGGGGCAATGACAGGAGAGGAGGGGAAGAAAGGGGAGGGAGGAGGAGGGACCAGGCTCAGAGGAGGGAGGAGGAGGGAGGAGGAGGGAGGAGGAGGAGGGAGGAGGAGGGAGGAGGAGGAGGAGGAGGAGGAGGGAGGAGGAGGGAGGAGGAGGAGGAGGGGGAGGCGTCGGGAACACCGGGGGCACCGCGCACTCCAGAAGGATCACACGGCCAGACTGCCTGCTATGCAGAGGGACAAGGCGCGAGGAGCGCGGCCTTCTGAAAAGGCGGGTGGTGGGGAAACCAAAGAGTCCTGGGAGAGGCCCGGGGAGTAGTATCTTTTAAAGATACTACTCCCCGGGCCTCTCCCGGGATACGTTCTGACGAGAACTCCGAGGCGAATCCAGCGGTGGCGACGGGGGCCGCCGAGGGGGCCCAAGGAGGGAAAAGCAAGGGAAGGGCAGAGGTATGGACATCATTCCCTCCTCTGAGGGACGGGGGGTTCTGAGAAGGCAGACGGCCAATCAGAAGCACTCCAAGATCCTGAGAAACTGAGATAGAGGAGAAGAAACAAAGGCATGAACAGAAACTTTTGACACTCCGCGCGGAACTCTTGGATCCGCGCTGGACCCCCCTCCCCGGCGCGCGAAACGCGCCATGAGGAGCGCCGGAGGCGCCGCTTTTGGGGGCCCAGCGCGGATCCAAGAAACCCGCGCGGAGCGCCAAAAGTTTATGTTTACGCCTGAGAATTAGGCCGGGCCTGTCCCCCCACAGGGAGGTTTTAGGAGAAGAATGAACAAAAATACCCGCAAGATGCCCCCAAATGGCCAACAGCAGTCAAAGAGTCGTCCCCCGACTATCTTCTCACTATTTTTGGAGATTTCCCCAGTAGAGGGTCAGGCCCGACTTGAGATTAGAAGCGCCCGGGTCGATCGGAGGAGGC
Source organism: Prorocentrum cordatum (assembly GCA_963575745.1). Taxonomy (NCBI): domain Eukaryota; class Dinophyceae; order Prorocentrales; family Prorocentraceae; genus Prorocentrum; species Prorocentrum cordatum. The sequence goes on along the minus strand of CAUYUJ010002847.1, from coordinate 237,849 downwards.
CCCCGCCTTCGGAGAACCCGCCGCCGAGAGCCTTCTTGGAAGACCGCTCTCTCGCACTTCAGCCCTCGTGCGCGCAGCGCCAAACGTGTAGAGTCCACTGATGGGCCCATTGTCCACCACCGCTATGAGATGTAGAAGAGGGAAGAGGAGCAGGAGGAGGAGGAGGAGGGGGAGGAGGAGGGAGGGAGGGAGGGAGGGAAGGAGGGTTGGGAGGGAGGGAGGGAGGAGGGTGGGGAGGGAGGGAGGGGGGAGGGAGGGGGGGAGGGAGGGAGGGGATGAAGGGAGGGAGGGAGGGAGGGATGGAGGGAGTGGATGGAGGGGAGGGAGAGAGGGAGGAGGAGGAAGAGGAGGAGTAAGAGGAGGAGGAGGAGGAGGAGGAGGAGGAGGAGGAGGAGGAGGAAGAGGAGGAGGGAGAGGGGGAGGAGGAGGACCTCCTCGTCCTCCGTTCTCCCCCGTCCTACATATGATACATCTGGTGGTGGTGGTGGACCCTTGGCCAACAATCATCGGCGACGACGGACCCGACGTAGAAACCGAGAGCGAATTGACGGACCAGAAGCAGCCACAAGAAGACGCAGCGGGCGCGGCAACCGCCAGAGGACCGACCGACTAGTGGACACCCTCCTCGATCCTCGAACTCGATCCTCGACCCTCGATCCTCGATCCCCTCCTCGATCCACAATCCTCGATCCTACCTCTGGATCCTCGCCTCCTCGATCCTGGGTCCTCCTCATCCACCCCCCCTGTCGTCCCGCGGAGCCCCCCCCCCGCACCCTGGCTGCGGCGGCGTCCCGGCGCCTTCAGCTCCCGGATGCTCATTTTGGACGCCTCCTCCGCTACTTTGGCTGTTGCCTGACAGGACCGTCTGCACCGAACGGCTAAATCAAGTCGGATCGGGCAGCATCGGCCTGGAATCGAAATCAAATCGAGTCGGCCGTGCCAGGGGCGCCAGGATACAAAGCAGACCCGTGCAAGCCTCAGGCCGCATCAAGCAGCCCGAAACTCGGAATCGAAGCGTGTCGGGCCGGCCAGAATCGGTATCGAGCGAAACCGATCTGATCGAAATGGGTCCTGCCTGGGGGGCGCGGGCGCCAGGAACAACCATCGGTATCGCCGTCAACGTCGTCGTCGTCGTTGTCGTCGTCGTCGGCGGTGGCGGCGGCGGTGTCGGCGTCGGCGTCGGCGTCGGCGTCGGCGGCGCCGTCGGCGTCGGTGCCGTCGGCGTCGGCGTCGTCGTCGGCGTCGTTGTCCTCCTCGTCCTCGTCGTCGCCGTCGCCGTCGTCATCGTCCTCGTCATCAACATCGCCACAACTGTCGACGTCTCATCGTCGTCGCCGTCGTGCCCTCTGGGAGGAGGGGTGACGAGAAGAGGAAGGAGGTGGAAAATAACAAGGCATCATCGTCCCTCCTTGCCCGAGATGAAGGATGGTAGGAGCAGGACACAGAGGCACGGAAGAAGACACCATTCTCCCCTCCTCCTTGTAACTTCCTTCTTCTTTTCTACCCGCTCATTTTAGATTCCCCTCCTCCTTTTCCTCCTGCTTCTCCTCCTACTCATCCTCCACTCCTCAAACATATCCTCATCCCCAACTTCCATCTTCTCCTCCGGCCTCCCTCCCCTCGCCTGCTCCCTCATTCCTTCCGCTCGTCCACCTCCCCAGTCTCATTGCTGAATGCCCTTGGCCTGTAGTCCCAGGTTCTCGTGTCAAGTTTGAAGCCTAAGCTAGTCCTTCTGGGGCCTCGTCTGGGGCCAATGGGGGGGCCATCGGGGCCTACCTTTAGGTCGGGCCTGTCCCCCTACAGGCGAGGGAAAAGAAAAATAGTCAAACAAATGCTCAACAAGCGGAGGTGAGGGGGTGAGATCGAAGTGGAACGGAGAGCCCCCCTACTGGGAAATCGGTTTCGGTTTCGTGTTCGTGCGTGCCGTGCGTGCGGGCGAGGCGAAGCTGCGTGGGCGGGCGAAAGGAAAATCTCCTGTTGCTGAGGCGCGGCCGGAGCAAATGACTCCCTTCTGGGGGCCGGTGGCCTGCGGTGTCCCGCCGGTGTCCCGCTGTGGCTGAGGCGCGGCCGGACCAACTGACTCCCTTCCGGCGTCCGGTGGCCGGCGGTGTCCCGCCAGTGTCCCGTCGGTGTCCCGATGATGATGATGATGATGATGATGATGATGATGATGATGATGATGATGATGTGACGATGATGTCGATGATGATGATTATGATTATGATGATGATGATGATGATGGTAATGGTGGTGATGATGATGGTGTCCCGATGATGATGATGATGATGTTGACGATGATGATGATGATGATGATAATGATGATGATGATGATGATAATAATGATGGTGATGGTGGTAATGATGATGGTGCCCCGATGATGATATCAACGATGATTTTGCTGATGATGATGGTGTCCCGACGCTGATGATGATGATATTGATGATGGTGATGATAACGAGATGATGAGATGATGATGATGATGCTGCTGATGATGAAGATGATGATGATGATGATGATGGTGTCCGGATGATGATGGTGAGGTTGATGATGATGATGCTGTTGATGATGATGGTGATGATCATGGTGTCCCGATGATGGTGATGTTGATGATGATGATGACGATGATGGTGTCCCGATGATGATGACGTTGCTAATGAGGATTATGACGAGGTGATGATGATGATTTTGATGATGGTGGCCCGATGAAGGTGATGATGATGCTGATGTTGATAATGGTGATGGTGCCCCGATGATGATGATGGTGATGATTATGATGGTGACGAAGATGATGGTGCCCCGATGATGCTGACGATGTTGATGATGCTAGTGTTGCTGATGATGATGGTGTCCCGATGATGATGATGTTGATGTTGCTCATGATGATGGTGGTGTTCCGATGATGGTGATGACGATGATGGTGTCCCGACGATGATGATGATGATGATGATGATGATGATGATAGTGACGATGATGGTGTCCCGATGATGATGGTGATGATGATGAGGTTGATGATGATGATGGTGATGATGATGGTGTCCCGATGACGATGATGATGATGATGATGATGATGATGATGATGCTGTTGTTGATGTTGTTGACGCTGATGACGATGATGCTGTTGATGATGATGACGTTGATTGTGAGATCGATTGTGATATCGATAGTGAGATCGATAGTGAAATCGATAGTGAGACCGAACGTGACCTCGATTGTGAAATCGATAGTGCGATCGATAGTGAGATCGATTGTGAGATCGATCAAATGAAATAGATCGAGTGAGATCGATCGAGTGAGATCTATCGAGCGAGCCCGATAGTGAGATCGACAGTGCGATCGATCGTGAGACCGATCCAGTGAGAGGTTGGTGCCGCCCCCCCCGAACCGAACTTCCTTATCACCCGAAGGGTGGTCGTATAGGTAATCAAAAATTGTGGAAAAATCGTCCAAACCATGTTTTGACTATGTTTGAATATTCCTCCTGTAGAGAGACAGGCCCGACTCACGCCTACATGGCAGTACAGGGCGGAACTTTGCTGGCGGCGCACCCAAGGGAGTGGCCGAGGGTGGCGGCCTTCTGAGAAGGCGGGGGGGGCTTCTGAAAGGCAGAGGCCGTCGTAGGAGTGCCGGGAGGCTCGTGAGGAGTGTCCTCAGAAAACGGGCCTCTGCGTTCTAAGCAGCACCCCGCGTTCTAAGAAAGCCGCCCCCCTCGCGCTACCAGGCATCGACAGCGATATTTGTTGTTCAGTGCGCGGCGGGGAAAGGTCCCGCCCCATCACCTGAAGGTGGTGTTTCGCCCCAAAGCAATGGTTGATGGTTCCGTGGTCCGATACCAGGCCGCAGAGGCTGAAATCTAGCCAAAACGAACAACAAAGATGCACCGCCAGGATGCACGAGCCTTGGAAGGCCATGTTGACTTTTTTGTTCAAGTCGCAAAGGATGGGCCGGAGGGGCAAGGATGCAAGGGTAACTTCGGAAATACATCATCGCTGCTCGCTCGATTCGTTTGCGGCGCCTGCCAGGCGAGACACCAGGGACAAACAGCGACGACGACGAGGGGGAGGGACATGACGAGGAGGGCGAGGGGCGGGGGGAGGGAGAGGAGGTCAACGAGAAGGAGGAAGAGGTGACTGTAAGAAACTCACGGACTGAACAAACGCCTACCCCTGGTGCTCGCCGCCGACGTTGGCCAGGACAACGCGGAACCACACCAGGCCCCATGGGGGGTCCCAATAGGTCCTTGGGGAGCAACAGCAAGAAGGTACGCACTACGTAGATCCTCAAGCACACATCCTCGCTGCTCGCTTGACTCGCTTGCGCCTCCTCTCAGACGCGCAGCCACCAGGGACAAACAGCGTCGACGACGAAGGGGAGGGGCATGATAAGGAGGGCGAGGGTGGGGGAGGAGGGAGAGGATGAGGTCAACGCGTCCTCGAAAACACGACGGCATGGAAATGGAAGCGGGTCCTGGACCACGACTCCTTCCACGAGATCAGCCTTCCGTCCCTCTGAGAAATGCTTCTCCGACGGCCCCACGGCCCGAGGACGGCCCTGGGAACCCGAGCCGGACGAAGCAATTACAGAGATGCTTGTGTGCGGTGACGGAGCTGTCCAATGCAAGCTAACCGGTGCCAGCTGAGGCCACATCGCGAGACCCGCCCTGGGCACTTGCGAACCATTTGCCATGTGGCGGCCGCACACGAGCTTCTCAATCCAGCCACTGAAGCCAGCCGAAAGCACCACTGCTATACATGCATGAGAAGCTCTTCGTACATCTATATGTAACCACATGCCGGCTCAAATATGTGTACATATATATATATATATATATATATATTACTACTAATGTAAGTATACGTGCATGTCCATGTGCAGGTATCTGTGTGTTCGCCTGCTGGAGTCGTACCCTCTCGTCGATGCTGCCGTCTCTTGCCGCGCCGTTGGCTGCATGCCCCTTGCTCCTTCTCATGCCCACCCTTCCTCCTGGGCCCCCTCCCGCATCTTCCGTCCTCGCTGATCCAGGATATGGGGCATACATGTGAGGATGGTAACGACGAGAATTGATGAGGAGGAGGGAAACAAATCAACGATTAGGCAGAAGAAATCGACGATGAGGAATGAACGGATGAAGCGGATGAGACAAACAAATCTGGCTGAGAAGAAAACGGAAGAAACGGAGAAGAAGCAAACTATGGAGAAACGGAAAACGCAGGACGAAAACGAGCGAGTCGGGAATGATAAGGAAGAATCAGCAGCAGCAGCAGGGGTGGATGGACCGCGGGAAGGTGACATGTATACCAAGAGAAAGATCACATGAGAAGGAGAGGGGCCGAACTAAGACGAAGCCGGGGCGAGTATAACATCGGGTGATGATACATCGAACGTATCAAAAAATCTGGCGGCTCTGGAAATTGCACCGGGCACTGCGGCCATCTCACAGAGTTCCGGAACGCTCTGAAAGCGTTACGGAACGCCCTGAAACGGATTTATCCTAGTTCTAGCTCCGTCCGAAGAACGGTCTTACACCATCCCTGGGTGCGTGGGTCAAATGGGATTCGGTGGCCGGGATTCTGCTTGTTTGTTGGTTGATGTTGTCGTCATCCCGCGAGCCCCTCGCGACCCACCCCGCGACCCACCCCGCGACCCACCCCTCGAACCCCCCGCGACCCATCCCGCGACCCACCCGCGACCCACCCGCGATCCACCCCGCGACCCATCCCGCGACCCACCCGCGACCCACCCACGCTGCTTTGACGCACAGCGCGGCGTCTGCGGCGGGATTCTTCGGAGCCTCGCAGAACTGCCGACGACCCCGCCGCCCCCTCACTGTCATCTGCAATTGCGGGGTCCTACGTATTGCAACCCGCAGATGTGCTCAGACAGTAGTAGGGGAACGAACAATGACAGAAACAGAAAAACTCGGAGGTCCGCGCTGACCGCGGAGCGCGCCAGGGGCGGCGCCGGAGGCGCCGCCAGGGAGGTCCAGCGCGGATCCGAGAAATCCGCGCGGACCTCAGAGTTCTAATGTTTACATCATCATTCGATCCTCTAAATGAGCCGCGCGCTGCCTGGTGGGAACCTCCTCGTGCAGCAAGGCCACGCGGGAGACCCACACGGGTGATTGGTCCACGCAGGCGCTTCAAGATCAACGCTCGAGGGTCGGTGCTTGGTTTGAGGAAGAGCAAGGAGACGCGCTGCCGATGGAGAGGGAAGGACGGAGCGAGGATGCGACAATGCAGGAGCCCAGGAACACACAAACAACTACACACAAATCCCGGGATGCCCAATAGTTTCCCATATTTCCATGATGTTCGACTTCCCCCCAATGCCAGTATTCTATCCCATATGTTCTTGGAAGTCGACATGGACGTGTGTCTGTGCGTGCCTTCCCCTCCTGAGACAGAGAAGCCGAGGAATAACGAGCATAGTTCTTCGCTGGGTGACTGAGCCTGGAACAAGAGATAGCTCGCGGACGAATGACGAGGTGACAGAGAAGCCGAGGAGAAAAAAACATAGTTCTTCGCTGGGGTGACCGAGCCTGGAACAAGAGATCGCTCGCTGACGAGCTCGGCAAGTCTGTAGCGGCACAGAGTGGCGGCGTGCACTGTCGATGTGGGCCAGCAGCAAGGCGCTGAAAACATCTAGAACACCGCGTGCCAAAATACGTGGCCGTCTCCGCATACACATCGTTTTAAAATCGGGCCGACTGGACGACTCGTCGCCGGCATTCGCCCGCGGGCCTGCCAACAAGCAGGCCCGAACGGGAAGAAAACTGCGAGAATCGGAGGAGACGTGCCAGGAGCGCATGGGCAGACGCAAGAGTTGGAGATGCACGCATGGAAGCAGCCCGACCCCTCAGTTGCAGAGCCGAAGATGCAATCATGGAACAGCCCGCCCTCCTGGTCCAGCAAAACCGCACCTGAGGAGCCGTAGAGGGCGATGAACACAGAAGTGGCAAGACGAGGAACACTTCGGGTCTGGCACATGTGAGATCTGGCAGATCTGGAGGATAAATCAAGCAAGTCTCGAGCTGATCCTTAGCCCAAAATTTGGCAAACCAAAGAACAATATGACAGTCGTAAGGATGTGTCTTCAGAAGCTGAGACAATCCAAAAGATCGGCATCGAGACAAGGTGATGAAAACCCCGCGATGAGAAGGAGAGATGTGTAAGGCTGGAAAAGTGCTGGGCGCCGCGGCCGCTCAGACCGCTGCACCACGCTCTGAGAGATTTCCAGAGCGCCCTGGATAGAAGAAGAAAGAACGCCCTATACATAAACTTGAGGCTCTCCGCGCGGACTTCTTGGACCTGCGCTGGACCCCCGTTCCCGGCGCGCGGAGCGCGCCAGGGGCGGCGCCGGAGGCGCCGCGGGGTGGGGACCCGGCGCGGAGCGCCAAAAGTGCATGTTTATCTTCACCGACTGGAGCGACCTTTACCTTCCTCCCACGGCGGCGCCGCGGGGGGGGGGCTCAGCGCGGAGCGCCAGAAGTGTCTGCCTATCTTCTTCGACTGGAGCGATTTTCGCCTTCCTCCCACGGAGGCGCCGCGGGGGAAAAAGGGGAACTCAGCGCGGAGCGCCAAAAAATTGTGTGTTCATCTTCTTCGACTGGAGCGGCTTTACAGCCGCGGCTTCACGTGGCCGTCAGGACGTCTTGGCCTCAGAAGGGCTCCTCCGCGGAGGTCTGCGGAGGACACCACGAGCACCACCCCTAAGTTCTGGAGGCGCAGAAGAGAGCCCAGAAACATCCAAGACTTGGTAATCCGGCTCCTCTTCCTAGCCCTTCCTCCTCCTTCTCCGCGTGGTGTCAGGAAAAAACGGTACGAACGCATTCAACAACACACATTTGAATTCGCTGAAGAGCGTGTTTAAATGAGGTACACCCACAGCTCTGTTCAGTCGAAGAAACCGATTTGCGCGTCTTGGGAAAAAGGCTGCACTCAACACAACAAACTTGGAGCAAACATATGGAAGGACTCTTGGAGGATCCCCCCTGGAAGGACGCGCGATCCATGCCCTTGCCAATTAGGCGAGAACCTAGTCTTGAAACCTATCAGTCGTCTATGATTCCAGCTCTAACAACAGGAAGACCAAGATCACCCACCAACATGCCGTAGGCACTGTGTGGATGGCCCTCAAGACCCTCGGATTCTTCAAAATTGAACGATGCACGTACTCTTCAAGGGTCTGAGACCGCCACAGACGGAAATTCTTGGGGATCAGGGTGCCCGGCGTGAATTTTCCCAGGCGCCTCAACATCCAACGTGCGCAAAACAGGTCACAGGGCCTGTGCTGGAGCCAGGTGTGGAGCCTTTTGTGGGCTGCCTTGGAGGCCCTTGGGCTGGCAGCAGAGGCCCCAGAGCTCACCCAGGGTGGCCCGAAGACGGGCCCCCGTCCCCCAATGAAGGGCCCAGGAGGCACATCCAGAAGGGGCGCAGAACACAAAAGGGGAGCCAGGATCTCACTTGTCGAGCCCTCCCCCCGAGAGGGCGCCCAGAAGCACCCCAATGAGAGGAGCCCCAGAGCCTCCGAGAGGCCCTCCGAGAGGCCCCCGACGAGGAGGCCACCCGAGAGGCCACCGAACGGCACCCGGTCGACGACGCGAGCGCGGCGACGCGACGAGTTGGACGCCACTCGCTCCGCCGCCCCCGCATTTTGCGGAAGGGGTGCTGGCGCTCCGAGGTCAAAATAAGTCCCTGCGGCCCGCGCAGAACACCCCACTGGCCGTCGTCCCAGGCCGACGACTGCCACGGCCAGGGGCCTCGCGGGCCAGGACGGAGCCGAGCTCCCTCCAACATGGCTGCAACATTCCTCCCAGACGGCCCTGATGAGATCACCGGCCAGCGTGCCTCAGTCACAGGGCTGTGCTGCTGACGCTGCAGCCAACATCGTGAAATCTATTGCCCAGGACGATTCTTCTCCCGGGCGTTTCCGGGGTCCGCCGGAACCGCTCGCCTCGCAAAACCACGCCCAGGAGGGCCCCAAAATCAACCCAGATGGCTCCAAGAGGTCCCCAAAATGGTCAAAGAAGGCCCCAAGTCGCCCAAAGATCGCTCCAAGACGCGCACGATGGCCTCCAGATGGCCAAATGAGTCCCCAAGGTGGCCCGAACACGGGCCAAGAAGCCTCCAAGACGGCCACCGAGATCTCGAAGAGGCCCCCCAAAGAGGGCCCCGAGAGGCAAAAACATCACTGATGCGCCTTAGGTTTTTGACAGATTTTGGAGTTCTCGCCTTTTCAGCCTTCCGACGCTCCAAGATGCCCAGGAGGCACGCAAGATCACCCCAAAACGGCCCAAAAGACCTCCGAGAAGAAGGACAAGAAGCCCCCAAGAGGGCCTCCAGGAAGGCCAGACGAGGCCAAAAACATTGATTTGCCTATGGTTTTTGACGGACTTTGACATTTGCTTCTTTTCGGCCTTCCGACGGCCCGAGGGCCCGAGACGGCCCAAGAGCCCCCAAAGATCGCCGAAAGATCGTCCAAGAGGCCGCCCAGATGGCCCCAGAACGGCCCAAGAGGGCCCCAAGACGGCCCAAAGAGGCCCCCAAGACGGCACAGGAGGCCTCCAAGACGGCCCTGGAGCATTCCAAGAGGGCCCCAAGTCGGCCCATAGAGGCCCCCCAACGGCTTCCGACGGCGTCAGACGGACCAGGAGCCCACCAAGACGGCCGAACATGGCACTAAGATGGCCCAATACGGCCCAAGAGGCCTCCAAGAGGGCCTCCAGGAAGGCCAGAAAAGGCAAAAATCATTGATTACCCATGGGTGTTTGAGGGATTGTGGCATTTGTTTTTTTTCTGCCTTCCGACGGCCCGAGACGGCCCAAGTGCCCCCGAAGATCGCCCAAGAGGCCCAAGACACGGCCCCAAGAGGCCCCCAAGACGGCCGTCAAAATGGCCTCCAGACGGCTGAGATGACCTTCAAGATGCCCACGTGTTCCCCGAAGGCTTTCCAAACCGATTCGGGGAACACATGGTCCGATAGCTTGGCAGGTCTGGCCTCAACGTTCGGCCACATAGGCGCTTCCAAAAAGGCAGGGGGCGGCGGCGATTCGCCGTAGGCGTCTTTGATCTGCCGCCCCCTGTCGATTCATCGCAAGGGTGCCAGGCGTGCTAGACCCTTTCGGTTTTGGTTTTGGTTCTTCTTCCAAAAGAACTCCCCCTGAGGCTTCGGCCCGTCCCGCTGGCCACCCGGAAAGATCTTCCAAGATGCCTGGAGGCGGTTGCCAAGTGGTTGTCCTGCTCCAGACGGCTCCAAGACGGCCCAAGACGGCCTCCAAGACGCCTCCAAGACGGCCAGCATGTCCTCCAAGACGGCTCAGATGGCCCCTAGATGCCTCCAAGATGGTCCAAGATTCCTTCCAGACGGCGTAAGATAGCCTCAAGATGGTTCAAGACGGCCCAAGAGACCCTCACGAGCCCCCCAAGACGCCTCCAAGAGGGCCCAAAGTCGGTTCAGAGAGGCCCCCAAGACGGCTCCCGACGGCGTCAGACGGGCCAGGAACGCCATAAGACAGTCGAAGAAGCCCCCGAGAAGCCCCAAAAGGGCCCCATGAGGCCCTCAAGAGGCCCCAAGAGAGCCCAAGATAGCCCCAACATGGCCTCCAACACGGTCCCAAGATGGCACAATCGAGCGCAAGAGGGCCTCAAGAGGCTCCGAACAACCATCCTCCCCCTGCTCCTTTTCCCCCCTTCTCCTCCTCCTCCCCTTCGTCCCCCCCGCGTTCCCCGAAACCTTTCCAAACCGACTCGGGGAACTCATGGTCCGACAGTTTGGCCAAGCTCTAGCCCAACTCTCGGCCACACAGGCGCTTCCACAAGGGCAGGGGGCGGCGGTGAATCGCCGTAGGCGTCTTCGATATGAATTCCAAGACAGTTCAATATCGCCTCGAAAACAACCAACATGGCCATACGACGGCCTAAAGACGACCCGAGACGGCCCATCTCAAGATGACCCCCAGAGGACCCCCACAGGCCTTTTAAAGGCGAACGTAGTCAAATACATTTACCTGATTCATTTTCAACGGTGTTGCCTTCGTACGCGTTCGGGCCTTACCACGCTCAGGACTGTCCTAGCGGCCCCAACTATAGCACCAAAACGGCCCATCAGAGCCCAAAGACGGCTCCAATCTGCCCAAGATAGTCTCTAAGACGGCTGAAGATGGGCTCCAAAACGACTAAAATGGCTTCCAACTCGTGCAAAATTGTGCTGTACGGTCTCCAAGACGGTACACAGTCTACATATATGTGGGATTACATTACATATTTACGTAATTGCATGTGTTGCGTACCATAAGTGGGGACCGCCACACAACGGTCGCCGCAGCTCTGCGAGCTGCGTGGTGTGCTCATACGCCTACGGTTTGGGGACACGGATTGGTTATCCCCCAAACGACCCTTCAAGAAGACCAAGACGGCCCCAAGGCGGCCTACGTAGAACGGCTCCAAGACGATCCCAGATGGCTCCGACGGGGCCCCGAAGGGCCCCCCGAGGCCCCAAGAGGGCCCTCAGAAGCCCCCGAAGGGGCCTCCCTCTCCTCCTCGTGCTCCTCCTTCCTGTCTTCATCCGCTTCCTCCCCCAAGTGTTCAACCAACGCTCCACCAGGTCTGGCGGAACGCATAGTCTAATCAGCTGTCCCACCTTGCGACCGACGTTTGGCCGCACCAGCAATTCCGGAAAGGAAGGAGGCGGCGGTGATTCGCCGCAGGCGTCTTCGGTCTGCCGCGCCCATAGCATGCGGAGACTGCTTTTTCTCCCCAGATGTTCTTGCTCCTGAGTGTACTGCCCAACAAAAATGATCCCACCGCCCTTCGGCCCAACCTCCTGGCCACCCGGGCGGATCTCGAAAATAAAAAAGAAGCCTCCTCTGCGGCCTGCACTGTTGCCAAGATGGCACTGTGCGGCCTCCGTCATGGTCCAGAATGCCCTCCCAAGCTCGCAAGATGACATATGTTTCTCCAAGACGGCTCCGGACGGCTCCAAGAGGCCACCCAGAGGTCCCCAAGAGGCCCCACGAGGCCCCAAGAGGCCCCTAAGAGGCCCCCAAGAGGCCATCTTCTCGTCCTCCTCCTCCTCCTCCTCCTCCTCCTCCTCCTCTTCCGTCTCTCACGCCTTCCAGGCTTCCTCGCCCCAATGGTCTCCGAAGGATTTCCACAACGACTGGGGGAGACATAGTCCATTAGCTTTGACAAACGTTTCGCCACATCGGCGTTTCCAGGAAGACAGGTGGCTGCGGTGGCTCAAATGAAACCCCCGATTGAGAAGAAAGCACCCTCAGCCCGTGTAACTGTTGCACACGTTCTACACTTACGACGGTACAGTGAGGAACAACTGGTAATCGACATTAAACTCATGAAAAAAGGCCGACCCCAATCCGCGCACCTGTTGTACACGCTCGAGGGGGGGGAAAAAACACGCACACAGTGCGTAGAAGTCTTAAGCGATAACACCATGTTGGAAAAGAACCGCCCTCAATCCGTATAGCGTGCAAACGTGCAAGACGGATGCCCGCGGAACTACAGCGAGCCCTCTTGTTGAAAACAACCCGCCCTGCATCCGTCTCAGTGTAGAGATTTTGACCTACGAATGTGAACAAAAGTGAGGCGACATTGATAGCTCTCCGCCCCGAGAGAGCCCCCGAGACCGCCAGCGAGCGCCGAAAACGGTCCCAAAAGGCCCGGAAACCCCCAAGAGGCCTCCGGAGGGTCCGGAAAGAGGCCCCAAGAAGGCTCACCTGTGTACTTCATCACTCTTCTGGGGGTCGGTGGAATGGCGCAAGCCTTCTGCATAGGAGGCCAAAGCACGCCATGGACATATGGAGGCCTCCTAGATGGGGTCCGAATAGATGGTGTCGGAGGATTGCACCGCAACGCCGATGCATCGGCGATGCATCGACGATGCATCGGCGGTGCATCGGCGGTGCATCTACGAGGTCGGCGCGGAGAAAGTCGGGCTCCGCATCGCGCGGCATCGCCGATGCGGTACCATCCATAAGCCCAAAAAAACCAAAGGAATAACAACTCAAAAGCACAAACCCAGAACAAAAACCCGAACACTAAAAAAACATTAGCAACCGAAATAACAGAACTCTGGAGAGGAGCACCGGGTGGGAGCAAAAACACCTTTCTCTTTCTTTCGCCCGGGCGAATGCCATGACAAGCCCGATGAGCAGCAGACAAGTGGCTGAGGATTAATCCAGTTGCTTAATTCGGGAGAAAAAAACAAAGCAAAACGACACAACAACAACAACAACAACAACAACAACACCAACAACAACAACAACAACAACATCAACAACAACAACAACAACAACAACCACAACAACAACAACAACAACAACAACAACAACAACAACAACAACACCTGGGAGGCCCGGGCGGGAGGCCAGAGCACGCCGTGGACACACACACACACACACACTGGCGCCCCTCCCACCGCACACCCTCACTCTGGCGCGCGGAGCGCGACGCGTCGCCCGGAGGGTGTGGCGGCAGGGGGCCCAGGGATTCCGGGTTCTGGCTCTAGGCCGAAGGGCGGGGGAGGGGGAGGGGGGGTTCCGGCTCTAGGCCGAAGGGCGGGGGACTGGCCACCGCTCGGACGTCCATTCCCTGTGCTTTTGTTCGGTTCCGTGCAGTGATTTTTTGTTTCGTCAAATGATCAAGGATGCTCCTCGATGGTCCCCGCCGAGGAAAAATACACACGTCCGAGCGATGCCAAGGGGAGGGGGAGGGGGGGGTCCGAGGACGATGCGGGTGAGCGCTTTCAAAAAGTTCTGGGTTTCGGCACCTATGGCCGGAGGGTGGGGGGGGGGAGGGGGGGGGTCCGAGGACGATCCGGGTAAGCGTTTTCAAAACATTCTGGGTTTCGGCACCTATGGCCGAAGGGTGGGGGGGGGCAGGGGGGTCTGGGTCTGGGCGGGCGCTTCGTCGATCGACGTTCCCAGCAGCCGCGCCAGCAGGTGGGGTCCTGACCCGTCGCCGAGAGCAGCCGCCGAGAGCGGCCAGGATCTGATCTGTGGGAGGGCGGGGGAGGGGGAACGCTCGGACGTCCATTCCCTGTGCTTTTGTCGGTTTCGTGCGTGGTTTTTTCGTCACATGATCAAGGATGCTCCTCGGCGGTCCTCGTCCGAGCGATGCCAAGGGGGAGGGGGAACGCCAGGGGCCCGCACCGATCGGCGAAGCAATGAATGAAATAACGGCGACCAGGAGATGCGCGCGGATATCCAGCGAAATGTTCTGCTGAGGTCGCCCGTGCCGGGAGAGGCTAACGAAGTCTAGTTGGCAGTCCACCAGGTGGAGTGTCCGCCAAGACGGCGCATTGGCATGAAACACATGATGGACAAATGGCAGCACATCCGGGCACTACCCGCGGTCTGCATTACTTGAAATGCTCGGATTGTCCTGGTTGATCGTCCCTGCTATGGGAAAAGCAAACGGTACCGATACCGCTACTCCCAGGACATCTCCTGGGGTGCGTTCTTACCAGGATTTCGAAGCGAATCCAGCGGTGGCGACGAGGGCCTCCCGGGAGGCCCCAAAACGGGAAGACGAGGGAAGTGTAGCGGCATGGAAACCTTTTCCTCCCTTGAGTTTATCGAAACTGCTATACTAGCGAATCAGGGACGCGTGGAATCCGGTCAGCCAAGGCCATGTGACACGCAACGAAGCAGATCCCAAAGCGCCGGGTCAATGGAGGGCGGGGACGAGTGGGGGGGGCGGCTCCACGTGGCTCCCAAGCCCGGGTCAGTCAGAAAGGGATGGGCTGAGCCACGGTAGCGTCAGGTCGGGCATGTCCTCCTACGGGCGTAGTTGAAATAGTTGAAGCGTATTCAAAAATACTCCAGATTTCGTAATAAAAGGGAGGGTGTCTCATTTCGGGGGGGGTCTCTTCCAGGTTATCTTGGAGGGCCTGGGGGGTCTTGGGGCGATGTTTTGGAGGGTTCTCCCACGAGGGGGGGTCTGAAATGGCTTGTCTTGGAGGGTCCAGACCCCCTCCCTTTTATTACGACATCTGGAGTAGTCGAGAAATAGTCCAGAGACTCCATCTGTAGAGGGACATGCCCGACTTAAGAATAGCGCGACATCTCCTTATGAACATGTCTCAACTGGGTACGGAAAACATGGGCACGATGACCAACAGCAAATGTTGCCCCGTATCCACAGTGGCCGCTGTTGTGGCGGCGATTGGTTAGCTTCAGTGGAAAACGTCCGTCTGGCTGCACCATTCTGTCAGGCTGGATCAATATGTGAGGGCCCCGGGGCCCGAAAAAAGGCGAAAACGCCCAGCACGAAAAATTAAGACGCCAGGATCTCAGGGTCGTCGCCGTCGGCGGCGACCACAGAAGAAAAACAAATGGCATTAACATAAACGTTTGGCGCTCCGCTCGGATTTCTCGGATCCGCGCCGGATCCCCCTCCCTGGCGCGCGGAGCGCGCCAGGGGCGGCGCTGGAGGCGCTGCCAGGGGGCCCAGCGCGGGCCCGAGAGACCCGCGCGGGTCGCCAAAAAGTTCGTGCTGATGGCGCTGTTCCTCCGAGACCGAGGCGCCCCGTGCGCCTACTGGCCGTCCACGTCGATGACGTCGTCCGGCTTCTTCTTCGCGTCGCCCGCCGGGGGCGCGTCGCCCGGCGGGGGCGGCGGAGCGCCGCCCTCTGGCGCGGGGGCGCCGCCAGTGTTGGCGTACGCCGCCTGCGCCCGACAGCCGTCGCCGTCGCCGACGACGTCGTCATCGTCGCCGTCGCCGTCGCCGTCGGCGTCGGCGTCGGCGTCAGCGTCGGCGTCGCCGTCGTCGCCGTCGTCGGCGCCGCAGAGGGGACCGCGGCCGCAGCGCCCGTCGCCAGGCATCCAAGGGCTCGGAGGTCCCAGACCTCCCCCTCGGGTCATGAGGAAACCACGGCGGGAAGTTTTGGAGCGCGAGTTTACTGGGGGGATGAATTGGGGGGGAAGAAAGGTCCCCTCTTTCGGGCCCGAAAGGCCCCCATCCTGGGCCCTGAATGGCCCCCGAGCTGCGAGGGCAGACTTCGGATGTCGGGCGCCGCCTGCGCTAGCCGCAGTCGTCGTCGCCGTCGGCCCAATCACCCAGAGACTCGAAGATTGATGATCAAGCACTTCCAATTATTTGGGAATGCAGTCGGGGCGTTGACCTAAGGAACCCCAAACAAGGCACGAGGCCTCTTTTTTTCAATAAGTTGAACTTCGATTTCCCATCGAAAGCCTAAGGAAGACTTCAGGCAAACTGTACGTCAATCAAGAAACACCGAGCCCCTTACCAAAGAAAACATGTTCCTTCTTCTGCGCCCCAACTGTATCCTGGATGCCTCGAGTGGCCACGGCTCAAGCCAACCAGGGATTGCGGATAAAAGCAAACCACAGGACAGGCCTGGGGGTCGAGCTGCGACGGAGAAGCGACGACTCTTTGACACTCGACGTGGCCAGAAAGACCGCTGGACATCGAACAATTACAAAGAACCCTCCGTCGTGATCTCGCCACCGCGCGAGGATGTCCAAAGCCCCTGGTCTGGGAGTGGTCCGTGGGTCGGTGTTGCGTTTTCGCCGTCGCCATTGCTGTCGTCGACGACCTGCTTCCCCAGCCCGTCGTCAGCGTATCTTCCTCCTCCTCATCATCATCATTCTCCTCTTCCTCCTCCTCCTCCTCCTACTCGCCTCCTCCTCCTCCTCATCGCCTCCTCCTCCTCCTCCTCCTTTTCCTCCTCCTCCTCTTCCTCCTCGTCCTCTTTCCAATCGCCCTACCTGTCCAATTCCCTCGTCATCCCCATCCCCCGCCACTCTTCTCTGAGGACGAAAAACCGAGATGAAGGTGGAAAAGAGGCAGCGTAAACGGGCGATAGAGGCGCAAGAAGGAGGAAGTAAAGCAACGAGGGAACTGTTCGACGGCCCCCCGAAACATCAAACGAAAACCCCGCTGTCGTGGTAGTCGGCTTCATCGTCCTTGTTCTCACCAACATTGTTCCCGCTGTCGTGGTCGTCCATATCAGAGTGTCAGGGTCGAACGGTCATTCACAGTCCATGGGCGCGTGGATAATGTGGGATCTCGCAGCGCGGATGATGATTGTGACTGTTGCGTTGCGTTGTGATTGCTGAACTTTCATCATATCCGAAACACTTTTGTTGATCCCCCCTCCGGTGCACATTGTATGTTTCAATTGAAGTGCCCCTCCCAGCGCTCGCACCTGGTTTTTTATCATGGAGAGTCTTCCTCTTCAAACTCAGCCCCTGGCCCCCGGTTTACAACAACAGCGGCTCCCGCTCAACACTTCCTCGAAATTTACTCCGGTCCCCCGCTCCCGCTTGAGACCTCCTCGCAATTTACTCAAGAATCGCGCTCCCGCCTGGGAATTCCTCGCAATTTACGCAGGCGCCGCGCTCTTGCCATTCAGGAATGGCGCGTTCGATGGGGACTTCCTCAAGTCCTCAAGTTTACTTAGGAATCGTCTCTCGCCGGAACTTCCTGGCGAATCACGCAGAACTCACGATCGATCCGCCCGCTCGGCCCGCCCGTCAGTGTCATGCCCTTCGTGCCCCATGCTCGCTCGCGTCTTTTGTACCTCATTGCTGCCCTTCGTGGCCCCTTCTCTTGAGGCCCATTCGCTGCGCTTCGTGGCCCCGATGCTGCCCTCAGTGGCCCCTCGCTGCCCTTTTTGGCCCATAGATCGTGACGCCCTTCGCGGCCCCCAGTCGCTCGTGCCCTCAGTTGCCCCATTGCTGCCCTTCGTGGCCCCGCTGCTGCCCTCAGTGGCCCCCTCGCTGCCCTTTCTGGCCCGTATATATATATATATATATATGTATACACACGCCCTTCGTGGTTCCCAATCGCTTGTGCCCTCAATGTCCCCATTGCTGCCCTTCGTGGCCCTACAGTAGCCCCGTGTGCCTCCCCCCCGCTGCCCTCAGTGGCCCCTCGCTGCCCTTTGTGGCCCATAGATTCGCCATTCGTGGCCCCCAGTCGCTCGTGCCCTCAGTAACCCCATTGCTCCCCTTCGTGGCCCCAGCGTAGCCCCTTTTGCCCCCCCCCCCCCTGCCCGTTGTGGCGCCGCTGCTGCCCTCAGTGGCCCAGACGCTGCCCTTCGTGGCCCCCCGTCGCTTGCGCTCTCAATGGCACCCGTCGCTTGGAAGCTCGCGTAGTGCTTTCACGTCCCGCACGCCCGACCCACCCGTTAGGGTCCGCCCGTAGGTCTGCAAGCCCCGCCCGCCCGACCAGCCCGTTGGGAACCGTTGCCCGACCCAACCGTCCGGGTCTGCCGCTTGTTTTCTGGATCCTCTTTTAAGCCAACCACTTTCGAATCTGTCTCGTCCGCAGTTTTGCTCCCTCCCTCTTGTCCTTGGCCTCCCTCCCTTCCCCCACTCCATTCCTCCTCGCTTTCTCAATGATTGTTTTTTCTCTCTCTCTCTCTCTCCCTCTCTAGTTTTGTCGCTATCACCCTCTCTCTCTCTCTCGTTCTCTCCTTTCTCACTCCTCTTGCTCTTTCAGGGACTGGCTACAATACGCGTGGCGAATCAAGAAGATGTACCCCCCAGACGGTGTACGATCGAAGACGAAGGGGGCGGGTATCGGGGGTTTGGGATATACGTGGTGAGGTACGCGCGAACAGATGAGAGCGAACAGTCTTACGAAACACCCCGCAGATGCGGATAAATGTGAAGGGGCGGTGACGACGTCGGCAGCCTGCGAGACTCTGGAGATCCCGCCGCAAGCACCAAAGTTTCATACATTATACAACGAGCCCGCCACAGGCGCCGATTTCTGCGTTAAACCAATGTGAGTAGGTCGCGGGTGGGTCGCGGGTGGGTCGCAAATGGGTCGCGGCTGGGTCGCGGTGTGGGTCGCTGGTGGGTCGCGTGTGGGTCGCGTGTGGGTCGCGGGTGAGTCGCGGGGTGGGTCGCGGGTGGGTCACATGTGGGTCGCGGGTGGGTCGCGGGCGGGTCGCAGATGGGTCGCGGCGTGGGTCGCGGGTGGGTCGCGGGGTGGGTCGCGGTTGGGTCGCGGGGTGGGTCGCGGGATGGTCGCGGGGTGGGTCGCGGGGGGCGGTTGCGGGGGGGTCGCGGGTTGGGTCGCGGGGTGTGTCGCAGGGTGGGTCGCGGGGGGGACGACGACAACATACAACAACAACAACAACAACAACAACAACAACAACAACAGCAGCAGCAGCAACAACAACAACAACAACAGCAACAGCAACAACAACAACAACACAAACACAACAACAACACCAACAACAGCAAATGACAACAACAAATGACAACAAACCACACAAACAACAACAACAACCTCAAACACAACAAACACAACAACAACAACAACAACAACAACAACAACAACAGCACCAACAGCAACAACAACAACAACAACAACAACAACAACAACACATCAACAGCAACAACAACAACAACAGCAACAGCAACAACAAAAACAACCACAAACACCGCAACAACAGCAACAACAACAACAACTGCAACGCAACAAGCAGAATGGTCACCACAGATCGCCACCTAAGCCACGCACCAAAGGACAATGAATGGCCGTTCGGCCCCCTCACTCTGAAAAATATTGTCGTTGTTGTTGTTGCTGTTGCTGTTGTTCATGTTGTCGTCCCCCCCGCGATCTGGCCCGCGACATGGCCCGCGACTTGGCCATCGACCCACCCGCCACCCACCCCGCGACCCGCCCGCGACCCACCCGCGACCCACCCACGAACGTCCCGCGACCCGGCCCGCGACCCACCCGCGACTCACCCGAGACCCACGTGCGACCCGCGCGCGACCCAGCCCCATTGTTTAACAAAAAATCGGCGCCTTCGGCGGGCTCATTGTGCAATTTGTCAAAAACAAGGGCTTGCGGCAGGCTTCTTCAGAGCCTCGCTGTATGCAAACGTCCCGGCGCCCCGCCCACTCTCATCCGCAACTGCGGGGTGCTACGCACGTGTTCCTCTTCCGCCTTCTCTTTGATTCTCCGACCCACCACGCCACCGCTGAGATCAGAAAGTCGCATCGCCAGCGCGCCCCCGCGACGACCCCCCTTTGCCCGTTTGGAAAAGAGAGCACAATGTCCTCTTCCTGCTCACCGCTCACACTCTGGCCGTCGGTCCTCGGCCCTCTTGCGGCGACGGACACACCTCCCTTCATCAAACCACCCTTTCGTGAAAACGGCCTGAGACCGAGACCGCCGGACCTGGACCCGCAGAAATGACGGCCGCGACGCCGCCTCGCGAACCGAAAATGGCTAATTCGCTAATCGACGCGTCAGGGTGGGAGGTCTATCCCTTAGTGGGCCCCGGAAACGGCAGGGCCGTTTTTTCACCGTTTCCTGAAACATGTCCCATGAAAATGGTAACGGCAAAAAAAACGGCGCCCGGAAACGGCAACAAAAACGGCTCCAGGATTGGAACCGGAGACGGAACCGGTCAAAAGACGGCGACGGAGCCACTAAAAAACTGGCGCCGGAACCGTGCCACTGCCCGGCCGCCGCGCCTCGCGCAGCACCGAACGCCGCACGGCTTCCCACGACCGCGGCGCCGCCCTGCCTCTCGCGAGCCACGCCGACAGCGCCCAGACCCACGCGCGTCGCGACCCACGAGCTTCGC
Organism: Prorocentrum cordatum; assembly: GCA_963575745.1. Taxonomy (NCBI): domain Eukaryota; class Dinophyceae; order Prorocentrales; family Prorocentraceae; genus Prorocentrum; species Prorocentrum cordatum. The sequence goes on along the minus strand of CAUYUJ010002847.1, from coordinate 217,260 downwards.
GCGAAAGTAGTTCGGGTGTGTGGCATGCGCGGCGTAGCGACTGCGCGGCAGCCACACCTCGCACAGGCCAGAACAGTGGACCGCTTCCGATGACTGCGCCTGTGCCACACCGTCCCTGATGGGGCCACCAGCAACATTTAGATTCACGCGCGACGTGCCCCACATGTCAGTCTTCCCTCCCGAGCAACGCGAGCAAAACGAGTCCTGTGCGCTGCGAACGAACGGCGGCTCCCGAATACCAGAACGCCTCCCACAAGTTTGCCATGAACCCTTTCTCTACACAGACCGTATACGCCGCCCCATTCCCCTGGCACGAGTGGCCCCTTCGTTCGGTCTGAGGATGTGCCCCTGCCACGCGAATATCACGTCGCACTCACTCCTCCCAAAGATGTATCAATCCAGCGAGCGAATGCGTCTCCATCTCAGTCTCCATTCCTTCGCACGGCCCAAAAAAGGATCGAGGGGGCGCACGGCAATGCGAAGCCAAGGAATGGGGGCAGGAGCACAAAAATGGTGGAAGGTGGACCGCTGTCCTGAATGATGGCCCCTGCTGCGGGGCCGAGGGCGGCTCTGGGCGAGCACAGGGCTCGCTCCGGCACCACGGAGGGACAGCGAGCCTCGCCCGAGCCGCCCTCAATGCCAGGCTCCGGGGCCTGCATCCGCATCAGCACGTGACGCACACCCCAGAGACGCCGCTGGCAGCTGCAGGCACAATAACGCGCGACCCCAAAACCACAAGAAGCAGCATCGAACATCGACGCGCAAACAACGAAGCGCCCAGAAAGGGGGGGGGCCACGCCGGCGCGAGTCGATGACCGAAGCTGGCACGGCCCGCCCTCCGACACAGTCGGGCGAAAGGATTGACGCCCGCTGCCGCTTCCTCTGATCCCCCCCGCCCCGGGGCAAAACCAGACGGCCAGTAGCTGCGACTGGCTCGTGCTGCTAGTGCCCGCCGACAGGGGAGACAGAAGAACACCCGGGTCAGACAGCACTCGGTGCGACTCGCCTGGGCCAGGGTCGCACTCACCTTCCCTCCCAAATCGCGAGGCAGGGGACCGGCCCGCGGGTGCAACCGCCCCCACCCTCGGTCGATCCCGAGGGGTTGCGCACTCCCGCCCCCAGGTTTCGACATCGCCACAGAAGAAGACAGAGCGCGAAGGCGCGATGACCGAGGGCTCTGAAGTTAGCTCTCCTCGCCGCTCTGCGCCCATGGGGAGCCTTAGGTCGGGCATGTCCCCCTACAAGCGGACTTTGAACGAAGAAGCCGCCGGCCCCCTTGTGGGGCCACCAGGCTGTAGGCCGAAGGTTCGCAGTTTCCTGTGCCAGTTGCAGCTTCCAGTTTCCACTGTTACAGTTCTGCTTCTTGCTGCTTACTGTTCCTTGTTGATGGACCTCCTGAGGGGGGGGAGGCCCAAACGGGCAGGTTTTTAGCACGCCCTGAGCGTGTCCTGCTGGTCCTGCTGGTCCTGCTGGCGCTGGACTGGGCCAAGGCGTTTGACAGCGTCTCGCCGACCGCCCTGGTGCAGGCGCTCGTCCGCTTCGGCAACCCCGGGCACTTCGCAGAGGCAGTTCGGGCCATCTACACGGACAGATCTTTTCGAGTGAGGGAGGCGGGCCAGACATCCGGGCCATGGCAACAAGCCTTCGGCGTCTGCCAAGGCTGCCCGCTATCGCCGTTCCTGTTCTCAATCGTCATGACGGTCCTCATGCATGATGCGAGCCGGGCTTTCCAAGCACACGGCATGACACAAGACGCCCGGATACCCGTTAGTGAACTCATCTACGCCGACGACACCCTTGTCGTTGGAGCCAGTGATGATTATGTTTCCAGGCTGATGGGGGCGATCCACTGCGCGGGGTCCAACTACGGGCTTGCCTTCAACTGGAGCAAGCTGGAAACTTTGCCTGTCTGTTGCGAGACTGCCTTGACGAAGCCAGACGGCGCCCCCATCCCGAGCAAGGACAGCATGGTCTACTTAGGAGGACTCTTGAACTCCACAGGTCGGAGCGGGCCTGAACTCAGCCGCCGGCTAGGCATGGCCAGCGCCGATTTTGAGACGCTGTGCAAATTGTGGAAGCACGCGCGATTGTCCCTCGACAAAAAGCTAGCAGTCTTTGACGCGTGTGTATTACCCAAGTTGCTATATTGTTTACACACTGTTTGGTTTAACAAAGCAGAGCGCGGCAGGATTGACGCTTTTCAAGTGCGTTGCCTGCGCCGGATTTCGGGCATCAAGCACTCGTACATAAGCCGCGTTAACCACGAAACTGTTCTACAGCGATGTGGCGTTCAGAAGCTGAGCGACGTACTGGCGCGCAGGCAGTTGAAACTCCTGGGGCACATTGCCCTGATGCCAGGGAACAACCCCGTGCGCAGGTGCATTTTCCAACCCGGCACTTTCGAGCTCGTGCAGGCTGGGGCTCGCCGCAGGGGGCGGCCCCGCAACACGTGGAAATTGCAGGTCTACGACATTGCTTGCCGGACGGCCGGCGGCGAGGAAGCGTTGCACGCCTTGTGGCATCAAGGGCAGAAAGTTTGATTGTTTTTGGTGTGCGAGTTTTATGCTGCTGATTTTTATGATTGATTTTAGGGAGGAGTTGCGAAAACTCGGCCCCCGCCGCCTGCCCTCCAGGTGGTGTCGTCGCTCCCTCTTCCGCCGTCCTGCGTCGCTCCTCTGCCCGCTCTCCCTCCTGCTCGTCCCTCGGGCTGTCGCCCGGGTTTCGTCCTCCTCCCCCCCCCCCTGTCGTCTTCTGTCGCTTGCCCTCCTCCTCCCCCCAGCTCCGGGTTCGCCCTGGACCCCGGGTGTCGTTCCCTCCTCTGCCCCCCTGCTGCGGGCGCTCTCCCGGGTCGTCCACCTTGCGGGGGGCAATTTTGGCGAGCCGGGTATGCATGACGAGATTGGCAAGCCTTCCCTGTGCATGGAGCCAGCGACGCCAGAGGCTTCGCATCGCATTTCGCTGTGGTTTCACACCCCCTTATTGCCAATGCTCCTCTGACGTGCACGGCTTCTCTCTCTCTCTCTCTCTCTCTCTCTCTCTGAGCGTGTTGTCTGAATTGCTGGGGTGGCTAAAAACTAACACCCCTCACGCGGATCGGCGGGGTCAAAGCACAAGGATTTGCTACATTTCTGAAATTATGTGGCACCCCTCACGCAGATCGGCGGGGTCAGGGTCCAAAAACACATGGGATTTGCAACATTTTTGAAATTTGCTGGCACCCCTCACGCAGATCGGCGGGGTCAGGGTCGAAAAACATATGGGATTTGCCACATGTCTGACATTCGGTGGCACCCCTCACCAAGATCGGCGGGGTCAGCGTGCAAAAACACAGAGGATTTGCAACCTTTCTAAAATGCGGCGGCACACCTCATGCAGATCGGCGGGGTCAGGGTCCAAAAACACATGGCATTTGCCACATGTTGTGAAATTCGGTGGCACCCGTCACGCAGATCGGCAGGGTCAGGGTGCATAAACACATGGGATTTGCCGCATTTCTAAAATTCGATGGCACCCCTCACGCTGATCGGCCCGAAGACCCAGACTTGACCCGAATTTCCGGTTTGGGCGGGGGGGTAGGGGGGTCCATGTTTTTTTCTCAATGTTCCCCGACCCCCCCACACTGGAAATAAACGCAAATTGAAGCCCTCGGGTTGGGCCGGGGTGGTTCGGTGGGTGGAGATGGGCTGGTTTGGGAAGGGCCAACTTTCAAGCCCAGGAGCGCAGGCAGCGTCCACCCAAAAGTTAACAAGGGCTGTGCGCAACTCCCCGAGAAGAAAGGGGGAGGGATAGACGAGGATCTAAACACCCCGCCACTGGCGAAGCCCAACTGCCAGGACCCGACGCGACGACGACCGACGAAGCGAGGACACGACAACGACGACAAACAAACGACCACGAACCACCAGGTCGGGGGAGTGGGACACGCCTAGCCCTAACGCAGTGCTGCGAAAGGGAAGAGGAGGATGATGATGATGAGGAGGAGGAGGAGGAACACAAGGAGGAGGAGGAGCAGCAGCAGCAGGAGCACGCTCCATCCACTTCATCCCCTACCTCCTCCTTCATCCTCCCTCCGGTCCCACCCCGCCAAACACACACACACATACACACACGCGCATGCACACGCACGTACACCTTTACTCGTGTTTTTTGGTTGTCTCTCTCTCTCTCTCGCTTTCTCTCTCCCACGCCCGCACACACACACTCACACACACACGATCGCGCAAACTTGTTGGCTCGGCAACCGATCGCGCGGCGTCTCGACCGCGCGCGAGCCTGCAGTGCCGTCGGGGTGGCGCATCGGAACGCTGCTTCCCCGCACACAAACACACACACGGACACACACACACACATGTACACCACACACACGCGCGGGCACACACACACAAATCTCACACACACACACAAACGCACACCCAACCACACGCACGGACGCACACACAGACACAGACACAGACACAGACACAGACACAGACACAGACACAGACACAGACACAGACACAGGCACAGGCACAGGCACAGGCACAGGCACAGGCACAGGCACACACACAGGCACACACACAGGCACACACACAGGCACACACACAGGCACACACACACACACACACACGCACGAGCGTGCGCGCGCGCGAGCACGCACGGAGGGACGGACACAGAACCTCATCCTCACGTTTGCCCGCCGCCAGCGATGCGACAGCACAGTCGCAAGCTGAGGTGGACGCGACGCGAGTACGCTGATTGCGCCCTGCCTCTGGGCGGGGAGGCCCAGCTGCGCGGAGACCCCCCCCCCGAGCAGAAGGCACACGGGGTGCAGAGAATGCATCAGCCACGGAAGCAAGCTCACGCACGCGCGCACATGCACGCATAAACACACTCACGTGCACACAGTCTGCCTCTCTCTCTCACACACACACTCCTTCCTGCCAGCGGGGCCAAACCGGGTCGCCATCGCCAGGACCACTGGCACGGGACGCGCGAAGCAGGCGCGCGCGCGCAGGAGCTCCAGCCTGTGCCTCCCGCCTTCCCTCCTCCTCGCCCTCGCAGCTCCTTCCCCCGCCATTGCCCATCCTTCCTTCGTCTCCCCATGCAGTGGAGGCCCATCCACAGAAAACCTGCCACAAGAACCCAGTCCCTGGGACCCCGGGACGTCCATAGACTTTTGGCGAGGGGACGTCACGCTTTAAATAAGAAACCATCGAAAACCGAGGGCACATGGATGCACGTAGGACGGGGGGGGCGAGACGTATTAGACCTGGGTTCTAAAAAGGATGGTGGCGGAGAAGGATGAAAAGGAGGCTAAGGAGGAGGAGGAGGATAAGGCTACGGAGTAAGCGGAGGAGAAGGAGGAGGAGGAGGATCAGATGAGAAAACACACGACTGTGGGCCCGCAACTCCGGGTTTAACATGAAAAGGCGTGGCGGCTGTGGTAGGAGGAGAAGGAGGTTGAGGAAGAGGAGGACCCTGGACTCAGGGCACCCTGGAAGCAAGCAGGTTGTTCCTTGGCATGGGCCTCCACTGTACCCCCCCATTACTCCATCCTCCCGCACTCCCGCATCCTTCCTCCATTGAACCCCCTTCCGTTCCTCCCCCGCCTTCCCACTAGGAGGAGGAGGATGAGGAGGAGGAGGAGGAGGAGGAGGGGGACAAGAAGGAGGAGGAGGGGGAGGAGGAGGAAGAGGAGAAGGAGGGGTCATTGACGAGTCCTCCACCGAGGAGGAGGAGGAGGAGGACGAAGAGGAGGGAAGGAGGAGGACGAAGTGTTGATGGCTCCCCCTTCCTCTCTCGACCAACGACGACGACGACGCCGACGACGACGACCCTCGCCCTGGTCCACGGAGCCGCCTGGCCGACCTTCATGAGCTCGTCCTGGAGGTCCTTCGTCATCTTCTTCAGCAGCTCGATGTCCGGCTCGGACTCGCCCACCTTCTCCTTCAGGGCCGCGACCTCTAGGGTGGCGAAAATCCGCGCATGCACCGCCCCTGGCCAGGGGCGGTGTGTGTGTGTGTGTGTGTGCGCATCAGGGGATACAGCAGGGGATACGTCGACCCCTATCCCAGGCTTCTTGGTGTTTTCGAGTGGACCAGAACATGTAGGCCCAACTCTGGGATATGCGATGAGGAGGCGTCCATCCTCGGTTGGGGTGCGTCCGAATAGCCCCCTTGGGATCTATCCCAAGGTTTCCCCCTTTATTGCCTGGCCAAACTTTTCGGCAAGAAATCTGGGATTGGGGAACAACATCGCCTGGGAGGATAGATCTCGTCGCCCGAACCTTGGGGTCGATGCTGGCCTTCAGGTCGGCGGGGACCTTGTCGCCGAGTTCCTGCGGCTGCGTCGGTTGATCATGCCTACCTGACGTGTGATGGCTCAACATGCCTTTTCGTGTACGTGTCACTGCGCGTGTGCGTGTGTGGTTTATTATTGCGCTCACACGGCCCAGACTCGGTGCGCTTCTGCTGGCCAGCACGAACATTTCGTGTGTTCGTGCATCTGTCGCGTCTGATCATCCAATGCTGAACTATGGGATGACGGCTGTCCAGCCGACCTGCGTGCCTAAATGACATGGTATCTTGGGATGGTTAAGGCGATGTTGAGCCTGATGTGCCCACACATCTGCACTCCATGTGATGGAATGACCCCGCTCAGCTCCTGCAGCTGCTTCTCGGTCTGGTAGACCAGGGACTCTGCCTGCGCAGCGGATAGGGCGGACCACCCGGGAAGAAGGGAGAGAGAAACGACCAACTCGAGCGAGGGAAGCCGTACCTCAGTATGTGCGACCACCCTCCGAAGTCGCAAAAGAGGAGGCTCGAGGGCGAGTACTCCAGATTTCGTAATAAAAGGGAGGGGGGTCTCATTTCGGGGGGGGTCTCTTCCAGGCTATCTTGGAGGGCCTGGGGGGTCAGGGGACGATGTTTTAAAGGGTTCTCCCACGGGGGAGGTCTGAAATGGCTTGTCTTGGAGGGTCCAGACCCCCTCCCTTTTATTACGAAATCTGGAGTACCGATCGGAGACCCGTGTTCGATAGTCGAGGGACCCCATTCGAGGCTTGTCGACGATCGAGAAGCTCGAGGATGGAAGATCGCAGCCTCGAGGGTCGAGGTTCAGGGATCGAGAACATCGAGATTCGAGGATAGAGGATCGAGGATCGCGGTTCGACGATCGACTGTCCAGAATCGAGGGCCCAAAATCGAGGGTGAAGATGAGGGCTCGAGATCGAGTGAACAGGTGCTCTAGGTGCCCTGAGGCTGCCACTGGGCCTCCGGGAGGGGGGGCGTTCCTGTCGACACGGCTGGGGCTCTCCCAGAGATCTTGATCGCATCGCATCCCGGGGGATTCCTCCCTCCCTCCGCCCTCCTCCCTCCTCCTC
>CAUYUJ010002847.1:157778-209800 GCA_963575745.1 Prorocentrum cordatum | reverse complement strand
GGGAAAAGGACCATGTACAGCGTCGAAAGAGGAGGAAGGAGGGGACTGGTACGGTGAGAAATGAGGAATTAGAAACACCCATCCCCCGTCCCTCCCCCTCCATCTCCCATCTCCCATCGTCTCGTACTCACCTATCCCTCTCCACCTCCCCGACCCCGCCACCCCTCTCAACCATGGTCTACCCCCGTTCCCCATCCCAGACATCTGATGTATGGATGTTTGACATCGGTGCCCCCAAATAGTCCGACCCTTTCCCCTAACGTCTCTTCCTCTATCTTCACCCTCCTCTCACCTTCCTCGTTCCTGCTGACACGTTGAGGCATGGTTGAGGGCCAATTGCTATCTGTCATGGTTTCTGTGGTCTTCAAACAAACCCGCACACCCACACACGCTCCTGGTCACGGAGTTCGACGTGCAAACACCCGTCCTCTCCCGAGGGTTTCGTGGGCGCCACGACTCCTCCCGGGGGCTGTTCAACGCTTGCAAGACGGTCGAGGACGGTGACCGAGGCCAGATGCCACTAAGACGTCCCGATATGACCTCACGATCACCCAAGGTGGCTCAAGAGGCTTGGAACCCTGGTAGCGCCCGAAGAGGCCAACACGATTCATCCCACCGACCCTTCAGGGCGTAGCTGATTTAGGGAGTTCGTTCTTCGAATCCCCCTTCTTCGCCTTCGGGGAGAGGTTGATCTATGCCCCCTACTGGTAAACACCCCCTTCCCCGCCCTACCAGCGGCAAGATCAGAACCGTGCCAACCAAACCCACGCGAACTCTATCGAAAAAACACCAGCATCTACAAGTTGCGGCACCACATTTGACCATTCGCGGGCACCACACTCTAACTGCGCATTGTTCTTGAAAGGGATGGTAGGGGGCCCTCATATTGTCTAGCGCGCGGGCAAATTATTCCTCTCGAAACTCACTGTAAAATGATCGCAAGTGGAAACACCATACACCATGATGGCCGCACCACCGTCATGTTGCATTTGCTTTTGACAGAGATGGTTGGGGGCCGACGTGCTTCCTGATGTGGTGCATCTGGCGCACAAGGCCGCCGGGCACGCTTGGACACAAGGGCGCCCGACGAACCTTGTGAATGTGGCGTGCCTCGCCAAAGTCGTGAACTTTGCGGCGTGGCGGAGGTGTTGGTTCCCAATGACTGTCCGTCCGATGGGCACTGCTGATTATGCTGAGACTCGGGTGTTTCGTATGTGTTGGGAGGGCGGGTGGGGGTGCGCGAGACTGCCTGCGGCTTGTAGGTAGCTTGACCCCACCCCCCGCCCAGCCCAGTGGGTTTGTACAGGCGGCCTCGCGAGGGGTTCACGCGTCCACGACGCCTGCACATGGCCCATATCGCTCAAGGACGCCTGCACGATGGCACAAACTGGTCCAGGACGTTTCAACACAGCATCCAAAATGACACCAAGAGGCTTTAATATTAGGTCGGGCATGTCCTCCAACGTAGCCAAACCATACTCCAGAATGGTGGACCAGAATCGAATCATCGTTCCCTGACTTTTCTTGTTTCTCTCGAACCAAAAAAAAGCATGTTCGAATATTCCCCCTGTAGAAAGACAGGCCCGACTTAACTGTCAGAGGGCCGCAAGATGGCTCCATGTGGTCGCGGAGCCTCCCAAGGGCGCCCCCGAGCGCCCAAGCTCAATCAAACGCGTTGGCCTTGACGCGTTCTCGTATCCGATGGGCTTCTGCGGCCCTAGGATAGTTCTAATATGGCCCCGTTGAGGAACAAGAGCTAGGTTGGGCGTGTCCTCCCATAGGCGGATGGTGGATGAACGATAAAACATAGTCAAATGAAATGAAACATAGAAAATGATGAAGCAATCGTCCCCAGGCTAGTTCTTGAATATTCCTCCTGTAGAGGGAGGGGCCCGACTGAGCACAAGAGGGACCTAACAAGGCCCCCCCACGGCGTCAAGCGCGCCCCACGATACGAGCTGTCCGCCTCCGCTGGGGTGAGCGCAGTCTCCGAGGTGGCTCCCGAGGCCCAGAAGCGGGCCCCCAGGAGGGCTTCGGCAGCATCCAAGATGGCCCCCAGTAAGCTGCCAAGAGGCTCCCAGATCTCGGGGAGACATCAGACTCGGGTTCGGGGACTCGGGTTGGCTCGGCGGGGCCGCCAAGTAAATGACGAGGCCCAATCTGAAACATGACGCGCACTCCTGCTGCAAACACCCCTCAAAAACTGGGCCGTCAAAACCTAAGATTGGCCGATCGAAAAGAATGGGCAAACCCGAGTAAGGGCGAACTCGAATTTTACGTTCCCCCCGGATATCGAAGAGGGTGCCATGACGGCCCCGAAACCGTCCAAGGGCGCTCCGAGAGCGTCCCACGAGGGACCCAAGAGACGATTTGCCTCCTCCTCCTACTCCTGCTCCTCCTCCTCCTCCTCCTCCTCCTCCTCCTCCTCCTCGCCCTCCTCCTCCTCCTCCTCCTCCTCCTCCTCCACCTCCTCCTCTTCCCTCCCTGCCTGCCTCCCTCCCTCCCCTTCCTCCCTCCTCCTCCTCCTCCTCCTCCCCCTCCTCCTCCTCCTCCTCCTCCTCCTTCTGCTCCTCCTCCTCCTCCTCCTCTTCCTCTTTCTTTGGTTAACCCTGCGAGCTCGGCCTGGTTCTTCGTCTCCACCGCGTCCTTGCGCTTCTCGTCCTCCGCGGCGTTGGCCTCCGCGTCCTTGACCATCCTCTGCCATTGCGGTGGGATGCGGCGAGAGGGGAGGGAGGGCGATGCAAGCTGATCCCCCCTCCCTTCCTCCCCCCTCCCTGCCTCCCACCCTCCCCCTCCTCCCCTTCCTTCACGCACCGGCGCGCGGGTGGGGGGAACATGAGGGACGATGAGGGAGTAGCGGCAGGAAACTGACGCGTAGATGTGACATGGTGGATGGATGGAGGGGTGGGTTAGCAGGAGAAAAGGGAGGCGGGGAGAGGGGGAGGCAGGATGAGTAGGCGCGGAGGGTCCTGCCGGCTCCCGCCCTTCTCTCCCCAACCATTGTCCTTCGCCCCCCTCTTCCCCCGCCATCCTTCCTCGCTCATCTCTCCCCTCTCCTTCTCTTCCCTCCTCCCTTCCTCCCTTCGTCCTCTCTCCTGCGCTGCTCCACGATAGATCATCCCTCCCTCCTCATCCCCTTCTCCGTCCATGCTCCTCCGCTCATGCCTCCTCCCTTCTCCGCCTTATGTGCATGCATCCCACCTCAAGATGGATTAAGAACATAACACATAGACTTCCTGAGGTCCGCGTGAACCTCCGACAGTTCAACTGTATGCTCATTGTTCTTCCTTTACCTCCTCAATCCCTACAGTCGGGCGTCTCAAGCACTGAACGCTACACAAGGGACGAAGCTCCTTTTGGGCCCCAAGAGCGCATGCGTGGGCGAGGAGCGCCAGAGAAACAGCTATGGAGGGACCTGAGGAACAGCGAGCCCCTTCCGAACCCAAACTCGTCCTCATTTCAGCGTCTTGGCTGTGCCTCCCCCCATCATGCCTCCTCTCGCCTTCTCCCTGGTGATCCTGTCGACGTCGCCCTTGTCCAGCGTGGTGGAGCCGGTGATGGTGATGGTCTGCTCCTTGCCCGTGCCGCGGTCCTGGAGGGGGGGCAAGGAGGGGCAGCATCAGGAACAAGAGGAGATGGATGCGGCCGACAGCGGGGAGAAGGAGGACAGGGCGAGGAAAAGCACGAGAAGGTGATGTCTTGCCGTCGCTCGGACGTCTATTGTCCGCTTCGTGCGTGCTTTGGTTGCTAGATGGTACTGTATGCTTCTCGATTGTCCTCGCCGAGAAACAATGCACACGTCCGAGCGATGCCAAGGGGCAACAGGAATAGGAGTAGATGGAGGAGACGACAGGGGGGAAAATAAGACAACATGAGAAACAAAACGAGAAAAAGATACCGTCGGTCGGCATAAGTAGGTGGAACCATGACGCCGAACGGCGCTGGGAGTAGATTGGGATCCCGCCCACCCCCTGAAGAGGAAAGAGAAAAAGGCACTCGACGATTGAAGTAGGAAGGCGCCTACAGTAGACTAGGGTCTGGGAATCCAAGAACACCTACAGTCGAGGCGCTGACCTAAGGAACCCTAGTCAAGGAACGAGGCACCTTTTTTCTCATCAAGCTGGACTCCGATGTCATATCGAAATCTTGACGACAACTTCGGGCAAGCGGCGAAACAGTAGTCGGTGTTGGACACACCTCCCTTGAACAAACCTCCCTTTGGTGAAAACGGCCTAGGACCGAAACCGACGGACCTGGACCCGCAAACATGACGGCCGCGACGCCCTCTCGCGAACCGAAAACGGCCAATTCGCTGATCGACGTGTCCGGGCAGGAGGTCCATCCACCTCCGACGGTTACAGGAACACCGAGCCCCTCCCCGACGAGAAGGGCTCCCCCTTCGGCGCCCCGGCGACCCTCCCGACTAACCGGCGTGGCTTGAGAGGCGTCGCCCGTGGGGCCCGCGCGCTGCGCCGCGGGGCCTGTGAAGGGGCCCCAGGGCACGAAGATAAGATCACACAAACAACAGGGTTCCCCATACTTTCCATATGTTCTGGGCTTTTGTCTTCCCCCCCCCCACTTTTATGTTGTTCCCATCCTACTTAAGGACCGCATCCGAGGAATAGTTTCGAGCACCCGGAAAAGTGCCGAAAGAGTGTCGAAACAGTGTCGGGCGAGTGTCTCCCATGGTATTTCAGTGGTGCTCGAAATCCCACAAGCCCTTTGGGCGTGAGTGGTTTAGCGAGCCCGCTCTGTTCTCAACCCCCTTCTTCCCCTTCGGGGAGGGGTTTACCCCTCCCCCTACCCCCTCCCCCTGGGCCTGGAGAGGGCGTTTCGCGGGTGGTTGGAGGGGTCTTTTTCGACTCCTGGGAGGGCTAAAATTCGACACCCCTCACGAGGATTCTGGCCCCGACGGGGGGGGGGCAGAAAAGTGCTCGCCCCAGCTGTGATCGATCGCCCGAAAGATGGCCCCCAGATACCTCCCAGACCCCTCCCAAAGAGCCCCTAAGAGGCCCCAAGAGGCCTCCAAGAGGCCCCCAAAATGCCCCCAAGAGGCCCCCAAGAGGCCCCAAGAGGCTCCCCCGAGGCACCCAAGACGCTCCTGGAAGCCCCTGGAGCCGCCAAGAGGCCCCCAAGACGCCCCAAACGGCCTCCAAGAGGCTCCCAAGAGGCCCGAAGAGGCTCCCCCAAGGCACCCACCCGAACGACTCACACCAGGACGAGGGGCCCGACCGACTCACACCACGAAGAGCCCGAACGACTCACACCAAGAGGAGCGGCCCTAACGACTCACACCAGGACGAGGCGCCCGAACGACTCACACCACGAGGAGCCCGAACGACTCACACCAGGACGAGGGCCCCGAACGACTCACACCACGAGGAGCCCGAACGACTCACACCAGGAGGAGGGGCCCGAACGACTCACTCCAGGACGAGGGGCCCGAACAACTCACACCACGAGAAGCCCGAACGACTCACACCAGGACGAAGAGCCCGAACGACTCACACCACGAAGAGCCCGAACGACTCACACCAGGAAGAAGGGCCCGAACGACTCACACCAGGACGAGAGGCCCGAACGACTCGAACCACGAGAAGCGCGAACGGCTCACACCAGGACGAGGGGCCCGAAGGACTCACACAAGGACGATGGGGCCGAACGACTCACACCACGAGGGGCCCCAACGACTTCCACCAGTCGTCGTCGTCGTCGTCGCCGCCGCCTTCGTCGTCGTCGTCGTCGTCGTTGTTAGGATCATCGCTGTGGTCGTCGTCTCCGCTGAATCCCTCTTGCCTCCCACCGCTTTCTCTCCCTCCTCCTCCGCCTCGCCCTGCTCCCGCTCCCACCACAAGGAGGATGTACAAGGAGGCGGGAGGAAGGAGGAAATGCGGGGGCAAGCGGACACACGCCTGAAAAAACACGACTGTCGGCATGCTTCGCAAGAGTTGCTGCTGTTTTGAGATGGGCTGGTGGGGATACGCGAAGCGTGAAGAATTCTTCCTGGTGGTCGAGGATAAAGTAGGCTGGAACATCATAACCCCACTTCCCATATTTTCCAATGTGTTCCTGGGGGTCGACGAGGAATTGTGCCTGTGTGTGATTTCCCCTCCTGAGCCTGGGCCCCTCGAGGCGTTCGGCTCGCCGCCCCAGGCGCGGGCCCTGCTGCTCCCGCAGCCGGCACGAGGAGCGGGCGGCGAGGAGAGCGGGGAGGGAGCGGGGATCGCGAGGAGGGGCGGAGAGGGGAGCGAGGAGGAGGAGCGGGAGAGAGGAGGAGGAGGGGGAGGAGGAGGAGGGGGATGGAGGAGGAGGAGGAGGAGGAGGAGGCGGAGGAGGAGGAGGAGGAGGAGGAGGGAGGAGAGGAAGGAGGGGAGGAGGAGGAGGAGGAGGAGGAGGAGGAGGAGGAGGAGGAGGAGGAGGAGGAGGAGGAGGAGGAGGAGGCAGGAGGAGGAGGGAGCGAGGGGAGGGAGGAGAAGGGATCGCGAGGAGCAAGATCGGGGAAAGGGGAGGAGGAGGAGCCAGGGGGGCATGGGGGTTGGGTGGGCCTGGTCGCACGTAAAGTCGTGCGCTCTCTCTCTCTCTCTCTCTCTCTCTCCGTATCTCCCTCTGTCCTTCCCTTGTCTTTTCCCAACCATCCTGTGGTGTGGGGTCCGCGTTTTGAAGAGACGGTCCCCGCGTTCTCCCCTCCTCCTCTGCCCCCTCCTCCTCTCCACCGTCCGCATGCGTCCCGCACGCCCAGTACAGCGTTTCGTGGCCCTCCCCTCCCCACCCAGTAAAGCGTTTCGTGGCCCCATAGGGAGCCCGACCGAAGGTCCCAACGCTACCGCCCGCATGCGCCCCGCACACCAAGTACAGCGTTTCGTGGCCCCATAGGGAGCTGCACCGAAGGTCACAGTGCTACCGTCCGCATGCGTCCCGCACACACAGTACAGCGTTTCGTGGCCCTCCTCCCCCTCCTCCCTGCGTTTCACCCATCCACTACAGCGTTTCGAGGCCCCATAGGGAGCCCCACCGAAGGTCACAATGCTACCGTCCGCATTGCGTCCCGCCCGCACACCCAGTACAGCGCTTCGTGGCCACATCACCGAAGGTCCCAGTGCTACCGTCCGCATGCGTCCCGCACACACAGTACAGCGTTTCGTGGCCCTCCTCCCCCCCCTCCCTGCGTTTCACCCAGCCAGTACAGCGTTTCGTGGCCCCATTGGGAGCCCCACCGAAGGTCCCAGTGCTACCGTCCGCATGCGCCCCGCACACCCAATACAGCGCTTCGTGGCCCCATAGGGAGATCCACCGAAGGTCCCAATGCTACCGTCCGCATGCGCCCCGCACACCCAGTACGGCGTTTCGTGGCCCTCCTCCCCCTCCTCCCTGCGTTTCACCCACCCAGTACAGCGTTTCGAGGCCCCATGAGGAGCCCCACCGAACGTGCCAGTGTTACCGTCCGCATGCGTCCCGCACACCCAGTACAACGTTTCGTGGCCACATAGGGAGCCCCACCGAAGGTCCCAATGCTACCGTCCGCATGCGTCCCGCACACCCAGTACAACGTTTCGTGGCCCTCCTCCCCCCCCCCCTCCCTGCGCTTCACCCACCCAGTACAACGTTTCGTGGCCCCATAGGGAGCCCCACCGAAAGTCCAAGTGCTACCGTCCGCATGCGTCCCGCTCAGCCAGTGCAGCGCCTCGTGGCTCCACAGTAGCACTGGGACCTTCGGTGGGGCTCCGTATGTGGCCACGATGTACTGGGTGGGTGAAACGCAGGGAGGAGGGAGCGGAGGGCCACGAAACGCTGTATTGGGTTTGCGGGACGCATGCGGGACCTTCGGTGGAGCTCCCTATGGGGCCACGAAGCGCTGTACTGGGTGTGCGGGACGCATGCGGACGGTAGCACTGGCACGTTCGGTGGGGCTCCCTATGGGGCCACGAAGCGCTGTACTGGATGGGTGAAACGCAGGGAGGAGGGGGAGGAGGGCCACGAAACGCCGTACTGGGTGTGCGGGACGCATGCGGACGGTAGCAAGGAGGAAGGGGCAGAGGAGGAGGGGAGAACGCGGGGACCGTTCCTCAAAACGAGGACCCAACACCACAAGATGATTGGGAAACAAACCGTCAAACAGACGCAACAATGCTCAAAACATACTCAGGAAATCATCCCCAAACTATTGTTTGACTACTTTTGACTACTCCTCCTGTAGAGGGACACGTCCGACTTAAGGCTGGAGTGGGGAGACGGCAGACGGAAGATAACGATGTCAGAGGAGAGGGCGTCGAGGATCCAGAGGAATCGGACTGGCCAGTACAGAAGGGAGATAGGGGAATTTGCAGGTCGAGCGCGGGTGGGGGATAATAATCAAAAAGAAAGGAGCCCTGTAAATAACGACCCTTTCCCAAGAGCCGAATTGTCATCCTGAGTAGCGAGGGTCTGTCCTGGGGCCGAAACTCGCCCCGGGATGCCAAAAACTGATTACAACGACAGTCTTCACAGAGAAAACATCATTTGTCTGGGGATGAGCGCGTTTCTTCGTTTAGTGTGTGGCAATTGTGTATGAGTGAAACTTTACGTTTGTACATGTACGTAGGTGTGTGTGTGTACATACATGTGGTCTATCGACCTATGGTCTGGGGGGCTCAGCGCAGTCCTTGGCGGCAACATTCAGGATGCCGTTGGCGTCGATGTCGAACGTCACCTCGATCTGCGGAACGCCCCTCGGCGCGGGTGGCACCCCGTCCAGGCGGAACGTGCCCAAAATCTTGTTGTCCTGGAGCGCAGGGTGCGGCGGAAGAGAGAATCGATCTGCCTGAAATTCTGATAAAGGCTGGGTGGGAATGTCAGCCCCAGAATCGGTGACCAGATTAGAGGCTTCCTAGATGGGGTCGGAGGAATCGCGCCGCATCGGCGATGCATCGGCGATGCATCGGGGATGCACCGGCGACATCGGCGATGCACAGGCGTTGCCAGCGCGGGGAAAATCGGGCTCCACATCGACGGCGCGATGCATCGGCGATGCAGCGCGCTCTTTCCGACCCCGTCTGCTCCGACCCCATCTGCCAGGAGGCCCAGGCAGATCGTTTCCTGCATGGTCTCCCAAGGATGGGGGGGGGGCGGCCCCAGAGCCGGCCTGGAGAGTCTTTCGTGTGGTCTCCCGGGTTGTCTTTCTTCTGGTCTGCTGTATGGTGGCCAATGTGGTCTGGTCTCACTGATGGACTCCCGTATGTCTTCCCACCAGATCTATTATGTGGCATCCCATATGGCACGTGATAAACTGCGCTCTATGTTATATGCGGATTCGTCATAATACCATCATCATCCGAATCATCAGCATGATAACCATCATCATCATCACCACCACCATCGGCATCATCACCATCATAATCAGCACCATCATCACCACCACCATCATCATCATAATCATCATCATCATCACCATCATCATCATCAGCATCATCATCGTCATCAGCATCATCATCATCATCATCATCATCATCATCATCATCACCATCACCATCACCATCAGCATCATCGTCAACATCATCATCATCATCAGTATTAGCAACGCTACCACCATCTACCCGTGCTGCATCGTTGCTCACCTGTTCAAAACCACGCAACGCCGAGGTGAACAATGCCGATGTAATACGGCAAGACATACTTGGCGGCTACCTGCTCGCAAACTTGGGCCTCCTGAGGTGGCTTCCCGGCCTGTGACCGCTATAATAATGAGCTTGCACGGTGTCCCCTGGGGCCGTATGCGACGAGAGGAGGAGGAGGAGGAGGAGGAGGAGGAGGAGGAGGAGGAGGAGGAGGAGGAGGAGGAGGAGGAGGAGGAGGAGGAGGAGGAGGAGGAGGAGGAGGGGGAGGAAGCGGAGGAGATGGAGGAGGAGGAGGAGGAGGAGGGATGAGGAATAGGAGGGGGAGTAGGAGGAGGAGGAGGAGGAGGAGGAGGAGGAGGACTGGTCGCCTAAGCACTTCGGAGAAACCCTCCTGAAGAGCTGGCCCCAGGAACTGTGCCGAGGCCTCCCGCGCGACCACGAACGTCAATTCCGGTAGCGACGTCGCAGGAGAGGGTGAGGCCTCTGAGAGGCCAGTTGTGGCCTGTCAGGGGGCTTCTTGCGGGCATCTCGCCTCTCGGAGGCCTCTATGGAGGCCTCCGGCGCTGGGACTCGAAGAGATGCACGGGTCCAACCTCCTCTTTTATCCCCCTCCTCCTCTGACTGTTTCTGGGAGAGGGCAAACGGGGGGAGGAACGCGGTGAATCCACGTAGTTGTGCTCATCCGGAATTGGCGACATCTGGGTGGGCGTCTGGAAGGCCTCTTCGTCGACGGCTCTCGGGGGGGGGAGGAGGGCGGTGTTCCCGGCAGGAGGGTTGGGAGGCAGCCTCTGGTAGCTCTCTTCGTGGGAACGATTGATGGCTGTGAGGCCTACTCGCGGGGCCATCAGCAGAGGGATAAGCCGAATCTTAAGCAGGATTGAGCGGGACTCGGTCAGAACAATAGCTGGAATTCGGCAGGATTGGGGCAGTCTTCGACCACGGACCAGCGCCGGTACTGACATCCCCCCCCCAGGACTTGCCCTCGGAGAGGGGATGGTCAGAAAGACAATGTTCAACAGGGATGGGAGATGAGGATGAAAGGAGGGTGATACGTAGATGGAATCGAGCGAGCAGGAGTTGAGAGATGAAACAGGAAGGCCCCGAGAAAGAGGGCGTGGACAGGGGGGGTGAAGTGCTAGCGGGCGGTGGTAGACTCTAGGCGGCTGCGGGGGTTCCATGCGCGTCTTGTCTAAACCCACAGAAGCTCTAGGAATGTAGGGGTCCGGGCAAGGAGGATGATGAAGAAGAGAAGACGAGGTGGGACACGTCGCTGGCCCAACGGGCTAAAGGCGGGCTAAGATCTCCAATAAGAATCAAAAGGTTCGGCATGTCAGTGCTTTACCAGATCGCGCGCGTGTTCAACCCCAAGGTGTCCCCGCAAGAGCAGCACCCCAGACTCAGCGCCGGAAGCGCGCGCGACTCGGATCAGAAATGTTGCTCCGTTTGGGGCGGCCTTCACGGCCCCCAGGAGCGCTCAAGGAGCGCTCCACAGGGGCTGCAGGAGAGCATAAAGAGGGACCAGCAGGGTATAAGAGCGGCCCAAAACGTGCAAGATGTTCCCAAACCGAGAGGCCAAACTCAGTTACATCATTATGCACGATTTTGTTAACTTCAGCGTTCTCGCCTTCTCGGCCTTCCGACGCTCCACAACGGCCAACGAGGCACCCAAGATCGCCCCAACAACAGCCCAAGAGGCGCCCGAATAAGCCCAAAACGGCCAACACAGTGCAAGAGAAGGCCCTCAATAAGCATCCTCAGGCCCAAAGACCCCCCCCAAAAAAGGCATCAAGAGTCTCCCACGGGCATGCAAGCAAGCATGCTCGCAAAGCTAACGATGTACAATATGGGCCAGGGAGCCGTCAGAAATGGCCATCTGTTCGCATGTCCCACGAGCCCCACGAGCGGCTGCACGGGGTCTGCAGCAGAACCCAAGAGAGTTCGACACGGCCCAAGAATACGTTCTAGATGGTCTCTTCACGGTCCAAAGGGGCTCACCTACTCGGGGGAGGAGGAAGAGGCGGAGGATGAGGAACCGGAGGAGGAGGAGGAGGAGGAACAGGAGGAGCAGGCCACACGCCCCAAGAGCGCTCCCAGTTGGCCCTCAAGGAGGCCCCGAGAAGCAAACATCATAGATTATCCAACAAAACAACGTTTCTGAAGGACTTCAGAGTTCTCGCCCTTTCGGCCTTCCGACGCACCAAGACGGCCAAAGAGGCAATCGAGACATGTACACAAAAGGCTCCAGACCCGGCTCGACTCTCCCCTTTCCCCCCTTTGTTCCTCCCTCTCATATTTACACAAAATTGCTACGACTCTCCACTCCCGCTGAGTGCATACAGAAGATATCCCGCCCACTCTGTATATTGCAACTTCACACACAAGATTTCACAGATTGCGACTTCCTCTGTTGTGCAATCCGATCCGCCACTGTCCCTCTGGTACGAAGTGGAGTGCCCCAAGGCTCATGCAGCTCTGAAAAGGTACAGGCTGTGCTGCTGCTGCTGCAACCGGACTTGTAAGTCTTCAAGAGCCCGGGCCAGTCGTCTCCCAAGCCGTCTCAAGCCGTCCTGGGGCTCCCCCATGAATTCTGGGATGTTTCTGGACGCTGTGCACGCCCAAAACGTTCCAAGAGAGCCCCGACGTGCCAAAGCATCACTCAAAGACTCGGTCAATGGCATCCAGACGGCTCAAGAGGCTTCAAAGAGGCCACCAAAGAGGGCCCCAGACGGCCCTAGAGGCCCCCCCCAGACCGCCCCAAGACGGCCCAAGAGGCTTCCAAGAGGGCCCAACACGACCCTAAGGAGGGAATACGGACCGAAAATCCAAGCCATGCGCCCCAAGAGGCTCCAGGACGCCCAAAGAAGCGCCCAGGAAGCCTCATGAAGCACCCACGAGGCCCCCAAGACGCCCCAAGTGGCCCCCAAGAGGCCCAACATATGCCCCAAGAAGCCCCCAAATGGCCCCCAAGAGGCGTCCAAAATACCTCAAAGATGCACCCGAGAATCCCCGTCACGACACCCCAACGAACATCAAGTACGCTTCATGCCCACAACCCAGGCACGGTGGCAGGATGGGCCGAAGGCCATTCGATCCGCCGCCCCCTGTTGATTCACCACTGGGGCTTTGGCCCGTCCCGCCGGGGTCCCGGGAGGCTTTTCCAGGACCGCAGTGACCTCAACGTCCACAAACAATTCTCCAAGACGGCTCAAGATGGCCTCCAAGATGACCATGTTGGCCTAAGATGGCCTCCAAGCTGGTCCAAGATGGCCTCCAAGTTCGCCCAAGATGGTCCAAGACGGCCTCCAAGACGGCCCAAGAGATTCCAAGACGGCCCAAGACGGCCCAAGAGGCCCTCCAGAGGCCTCAAAGACGGCCCAAGAGGCCTCCAAGAGGTCCTCCAGGAGGTCTCGAAGAGACCCAAATAATTGATTCCCTATGGTTTTTGAAAGATTTTGGCATTCGCTTCGCCTTGGCTTTCCGACGACCCAAGACGGCCCAAGAGCCCCACAGCGCCCAAGAGGCCTCCAAGATGGCATCAGGACTGCCCAAGAGGCCCCCAAGACGGCCCCAAGAGGGCACAAAGACGACCCAAGAGGCCTCCAAGACGCCCAAGATGGCCTCTAAGACGGCCCTGGAGCACCCCAAGAGGACCCCAAGTCGACCCAGACAGGCTCCCCGAAAGGCTCCCGACGGCGTCAGACGGGCCAGGAGCCCACCAAGATGGCCGAAGTTGGCTCGAAGCTGGCCCAAGACGGCCCAAGAGGCCTGACAGAGGGTCTCCAGGAAGGCCCGACAAAGCCAAAAACATTGATGTTCCGTAGGTTTTTGAAAGATGTTGACATTTGCTTCGTTTCGGCCTTCCGACGGCCCGATACGGCCCAAGAGCCCCCAACGATCGCCCAAAGATCGCCCAAGAGGGCTCCAAGATGGCCCCAGAACGGCCCTAGAGGCCCCCAAGACGGCCCCAACAGGCCCCCAAGACGGCCCAGGAAGCTTTGAAGACGCCCAAGATGGCCTGCAAGACGGCCCTGGAGCATTCCAAGAGGGCCCCGAGCCAACTCAGAAAGACCCCCCAAACGGCTTTCGACGGCGTCGGACGGGCCAGGAGCCCACCAAGATGGCCGAAGTTGGCTCGAAGCTGGCCCAAGACGGCCCAAGAGGCCTGACAGAGGGCCTCCAGGAAGGCCCGAAAAGGCCAAAATTATTGACTTCCCATGAGTTTTTGAAGGATTGTGGCATTTGCTTATTGTTCGGCCTTCCGACGGCCCCAAGTGCCCCCGAAGATCGCCCAAGAGGCCCAAGACGGCCCCAAGAGGCCCCCAAGACGGCCCAAGAGGCCTCCAAGACGCTCAAGATGACCTCCAAGATGGCCCAAGAGCACTCCAAGACGTCCTCCAAGAAGGCCCGCAGGGTCAAAATGGCCTCCAGGCGGCCAAGAGGACCTTCAAGGTGCCCACGTGTTCCCCGAAGGCTTTCCCAACCGATTCGGGGAACACATGGTCCGATAGCTTGGCAGGTCTGGCCTCCACGTTCGGCCACGTAGGCGCTTCCAAAAAGGCAGGGGGCGGCGGTGATTCGCCGTAGGCGTCTTCGATCCGCCGCCCCCTGTCGATTCATCGCAGGGGTGCCTGGCGTGCTGGACTTCTTCGGTTTGGTTTTGGTTATTTTTTCCAGAAAGACTCCCCCTGGCGCTTCGGCCCGTCCCGTCCCGCAGGGGTCCCGGGAGGGAACTCCAGGCGCGCAAACGACCTCAACATCCACAACCAATTATCCAAGACGGCTCAAGATGGCCTCCAAGATGCCTGAAAGACGGCCAGGATGGCCCCAAGATGCCTCCAAGAAGGCGAAGGAGGATGATGAGGCTTCAGATTGAGAAAGAGGTCAGCAGCAGGGATCTGGTTGACGACGGGAGTCAACGGACGGATCACGCTGCTGCCCTGAATAATGCAGCACCCGCAGACCACGCACGTCGATGCCCGTGCCACCGGTAGTCACCGGTAGTGCCTAACACACATGGCGAACAACTCGCGGGAGATTGAGAAGGCACGGGCAGAGAGAGAGGCGAGCAGCGAGGCCGAGAGGAGGGGCGGCCGGAGCAGGAGAGGACGGCGGGGGTGCAGAGGTCCTTCGCGAACTGGCGCTCGCCCTGCAGGACCACGATCTCCACCGAGGGCTGCGAGTCCACGGCGGTGGAGAAGACCTCCGCCCATATGCGGGCCCCCAACACAGGACAGAGCGTGTCGGATGGGGCAGCATTGGCAAAGAACTGAAATCGGATCGGATCGGCTGCGCAATGCAACAACTCCATGCAATCGTCAAGCAGCATCGGATGGTCGCGGGAAATCAGAGTCGAATCGGATCGAGCCGGCCGGAATCGACATCAAATCGGATCGATCGGTCCGAAATGGACCCGTTTTGTCGTCTGCCTCGACTTCCTCTTCTCCACTCCCCCCCTCCTGCTCTCCATTATCCTCGTCCTCGTCATCCTCCTGCACGTGCTGCTCTGCCTCCTCCTACTCCTCCTACTCCTCCTCATCCTACTCCTCCTCATTGTCGCCGTTGTGATCGGCGTCGTCCACATCGTCATTGGCGTCATCATCATCCTCCTTAGCATCCTCCCCTCGCTCCCCCTTCCTTCAACTTGTCCTGGTCCTCCTACTCCGCCTCCGCCTCCTCCTCCTCCTCCTCCTCCGCGTCCATCTCCTTGCCGTCCTGCGCGTATTTCCCGTCCTTCTCCACACCCTCCTTCTCGTCCTCGCCCTCCTCCTCGTCCTCGGCGTCGTCGCCCTCTTGTTCTTCAGACGAAGATGCTTCTTCGTGACGTGGACCCCCCGAACCCTCGGCCTCTCGGCGACGAGCGAGGGGGAAAAAGAGAAGGAGACGGCCTTCTCGGAAGGCGGCGGGACTTCTCAGAAGCCCTCCCGCCTCCTGAGAAGTTTTCTATGTCTTCGGGGAAGGCTTCGAACGCTTCTCAGAAGACTGGATAATTTCAAACCTCTCTGAGAAGGCCCGCCCCTCCTCACTTCCCCCCTCGCTCGACTTCATCCAAGGACCGCTCAGACGTCCCGGACATCCTGGTCGTCTCAACGGCGAAAGCTCTTCCACGGTGAGCTCACCTGGAAAAACTTGCGATCACGAGATGCCAACGTCGCGACGACGTGGAAATCGATGTCTGGCACGGCGTCGATCGCTCTCAACCGTGAACGATCGCGGCTTCCCGACATCGACGATCGATCGATATCGGTCGACTTTGGAAAACTGGCGCCGTCCAGCCTTGAACGCCCGCGTCTGGTCGCCGCCGCTTCGGCGCCGCGCGAACTTACCGTATTCAGGTGACGGTGCAGGTCTGTGTCTCCTCCCTCCTCGACCTCGGTCTTCTTGGTTGGAATTGTCGTGTTCCTGGAGATCAGCACGGTGGCCACGCCGCCTAGAGTCTCCACGCCCAGCGACAAGGGGGTGACGTCCAGCAACACGATATCCTTGCCGTCCCCCTCCCTCCCTCCCTCTTCTCCGCCCCATTCCTTATCCCACGCCCCTCCTCCCTCGTGGTCCCAACACCTGCAGAGTATTGAAGACATATGGGAGGATTCTTGAGTGGAGATAGTTTCTGATCGGCGATAACCAAAGTTATCCGGTGGGAAGGACGGGGCTAAATAGTCAACAACCGAATCGTTTCACTTTGGGCACCCTCGGACCCCTTCGGACCTGCGAGACCGACAATGACAGGTTATCCGGGTGGAAAGGGGGGGGATGCGGGTGGGCCTGATAACCAAGATCATCGCTGGACTCGTTAAACAATATCTTATCATGATCGGCCGCAGGGGCCGTTCACAATTTCTGGGCCTGTCAAGGAGAGAAGCTCCAGGACGAATCGCCGATCGCTCGTGAGTGGTCAACAATCCTGGGAACCCGTGATGATTACAACCAAGCATAAACGTCGGGTTATCGTCTTCCTCCTCGTCCCCCTCCCTCAATTTCCTCGCCACCTCGCGCAAACTTGTCTCCACCATCGTCTCCCCACCACGTCGCCTCCTCGACATCATTTCACCTCCTCTCCTCCGCCCCCCCTCCACCCCACCCTGCAGCCTCTTCTTCTGCTTCGTCCTCATCCTCGTTTCCCCCCTCTCTTCCTCCTCTCTCCTCCCCTACCTCCTGTCCTGTCTCAGACATCCGCGCGAAACCCGAAGTCCCGACCCGTGATTTGAGGGCAATGTTGGTGGTAAGCTCCCCAACTTACGCCAACGGTTCCCTGTAGGGTCTTCGATGTGCTCAAGACGATCAATATATGTTGGTAAACTTCGGTTTTTGCAGGCCATCGCCAGGCCCTGGGACGGTTGACAAAAATTAATTACTCACGATGAGGGGCTGAGAAGCTCGTCCCTGGAACGTGGTCGAACATTCTGGGGGGTCACGTTGCAACAGAACTCACGATGACAAATGCTTTTGGCTCAGTGATTATTACAAACAACAAGATATTGTTACACTTTTGTCGTTTTGGTCGTCTGTTTCCAATTCCGGCGCCGTTTCTGTTCCGGTTCCGTAACCGTTTGTGTTCGGGCCCTGGCTCCGGCGAACAATTTTTAGTCTAGGTATCACCCTCTGGAAACGGTGACAAAAATATGGCCGTTTCCAATAATCAAGTTGTGCCCCTCGGACGGAAGAAGTAAGAACAAAAAAACATGGAGTAGGAAGGCGGACTCAGTAGATTGGGTTCAGGCCCGCCCAAATAATAACTCGAACCACGCTCGCGTTTCGCGCGCGGTTACGTTCTAGCCGGATCCGAAGACCGTATGAGCAGACACGGGAATGATTCCGCTGCGTTTTCCCAAATAACCGAACACCCCATAGCCCCCAACCGAACACCCGAACCCGAACACCGTATCACCCCAACGCCGTAACTTTAACCCCGACCCTTGAACTCTTACGCAAGAGCCCGTACACCCCAACTATAACGCAGAACGCCCTAGCCCTGACCCCCGACTCGTAACGATCTATGGGTGAGTGCGTGAGTGTATTTGCGCGGGCATATTCGTACGTGTGGACGTACACGCGTGCACACACACATATGTATATGTATGAATCTACAGTACCCATCGGTCGGAAGAAGTAGGTAGAAACATGAAGTAGGAAGGCGTTGGAAATAGATTGGGTTTCCGCCCGCCTCCTGAAGAGGAGGGAAGGGGAAAACCCACTCGACTCTTGAAGTAGGAAGGCGCTCAAAGTAGATTGGAATCTGGGAATCCAAAAATACCTACTTTCAACGACCGATGGGTAGAGGAGCGGAGGAATGCTGGCGTGAATCATGTGCCCCTGAGCGGCCATGGCGTCTCCCTGGGGGTCGCGAAGGCTGCCACGACGGCCGAGGAAGGCTATCAGAGCCTTCTGCCCCAAGAGGCCCCCAGCAGGCCACCTTGCCTTCTCGAGTACACGTCGGTCGGAAGAAGTGGGTAGAAACATGAAGTAGGAAGGCGGATAAAGTGGATTGGGTCCAGGCCCTCCCAGAGAACCACAAAACACAGCAAAATCATGCCGATTCTTGAAGTAGGAAGGCACTTGAAGTAGATTGGGACCTGGGAATCCAAAAATACGTACTTTCAACGACCGGCGTGTAATTGCCGCCCAGAATGCTGCGCTGGCACGGTGCCGGATTTGCTGGAGGCAGCTGGATGAAGTCACCGCTAGTTTCTCTGTGTGCCAGCGGCCTCGCGGGAGCGTGCGCAGTCTCTGATGGCAGAGAGAGGGTGGGGGAGAGACAAAGAACGAACGAGAGGAGAGAGAGGGAGAGAGAGAGAGAGACAAACAAGAAAGAGGGAGAGGGCAAGCTGTGTGCGCTCGTGCCATATCTGACATCCTGCCACTCCAAATCATCCCTTCTCATGACGCTGATGATTCTCCATCTGCGGACGCGTGTCATAGCAGGCCTGGAACTCACACAAAGACCCCACCGTGATATGAGCGATTGGAGCACTGAGCTGCGTACACAGGAGGAGGGGGACGAGGAGGAGGTGGCGGATGAGCAGGAGGATGAGCGGGAGGAAAAGGAGGAGGGAGGAGGAGGAGGAGGAGGAGGAGGAGGGAGGATGAGGACGAGGACAAACAGCAGCAGCCGGAACCGGAGTGGAAGGAGCGAGATGAGCAGGAGAGCCAGGGAAAGGCGGAGGACGGGAAAGGAGGGGGGCGGCAACAACGAAGGACTCGGACCCATCCGAGTGGTCCGTGCCGGGGTGAGAGCGCCATCCTGAACGACGGGAGCACAGCGCCGATCCTGGAATGAGGCCCCCGCTGTAGGGGCAGCACCACTTTGAGACACCGAAGCCTCTCTGACTCACAAAAACATCGGGAAGACCAACACCGCTGGCCCCGATCGCTGGGGGTGGGAGGGCGTGTGAGAGCATTGGCGGCTGCCTCTTCCCCTTGCCCTTAGGAGGCAGCTCTACTGGGAGGTCTTCGTCGGAGGGAGTAAACCGGATCAAGCCCTATTGGGGGGCTGTTACGCCAGAGCGGGCCTCGGATTCAGCTGGATTAAACGGGATGAGCCGGATTAAGCGGGATGAAGCGGGACTAAGCTGGTTTTCGGACCAGGGCAAAATCAGAATTTGACCTCCCAGGAGTTGCATATGGATTTCCCCCTCCCCCATTGCCCAAAATCTCGGCAAGGGGGGGATCCAGGCTCCTTGGGGTGGGTGTCTGGGCCCCCTGGCGCACCAATGGAGACTCTGGAACTTCCAAATCTGCCCTCTGTGGCCTCGAAGACGTTCCAAGACGGTCCAGAATCGCCGAACGATTGGCCCAAGACGCATAATTACGATGGCTCCAAGACGCCCCAAGACGCCTTCGAGACGCCCCAAGAGAGGCGCAAGATCCTTCCCAAGAGGACCCCAGAGGCGAAAATCAATGGTTCCCTTTGGGTTTTTTATGTTTCGAGGGTTCTTGTCTTCTGGAGCTTCGAGCTTCCGGCGCTCTAAGGCGGCCCAAGAGGCCCCGTAGACCGCCCCAAAACTGCCCAAGAGGCCCCTACGAGGGCCCCAGGACGGCCCAAGAGGGTTCCAAGACGACCTAAAGGGGGGCCCAAGACGGCCAAAGATCGCCCCGAGAACGCCCCAAGAGAGGCTAAAAGGGAGACTTCTGACCGAAAATCTGGCCAAGAGCCCCCCCCCGTCCCCGCCCCCAAAAAATCTCCAATAAGCCCCCAAGCGGTTGAAAAAAAATGCCCCCAAATGAGCCCGACAGAGGCCCAAGATAGACACCAAAACGGCCACCAAGGCGCTTCAAAACTACCTCCAAGAGGCTCCATCAGGCCCCCAAACAGCTCCCGAGACGCCCACAAGAGTCCCCAGATAGTACCCCAAGAAGCCCACGACGCCTCAACCATATACTCTCCGCCTCCTCTGGGGTTCGGCGGAATGGCGCAAGTCTCTTGAATAATTATCGTCGTCCTTGTGACTACGGACGGAGGCTCTCTTCCTGTCTGGTATCCGCTGATCCTTGCCGACGCTTGCAGGCTTGATTGAGGATGGCCGCCTCGGATTACAAGGGACGCTGGACAAAGGAGCGAGGCTCCCGCTCGCGACGCTCTCAGGAGTCCGGCTCCAGCGTTTCACCACGCCCGTGCTTTTACGGGAAATCCCGATGGCCGCCTCGGAATCAATGGCTCGGGCCGGGCGAAAGGGGGGGATCGCAAAGGGGGGGTTTGAGAATCAGCTCACGTAGCTGACTTCCCTGGCGCTTCCTGGCGCTGGAGGCGCCCCTGTATCGAGGAATGGGCCCGGCGGCGGGGCCGAAACCAGCTGCATGCAGCAGATGTCGTACCCCGTCCTTTCCCAATCCCCCCTCTCGTCCGGCCAAAATGGCATGCACACCAGGGAAAGGGGCTCCCCGCACGACACCTCTGAAGGGGCCCCATGACACAAATAAATACACACAACTAAAAATATTCCACACACTTTCCCATATTTCTTCGGGGTGTCTGTTTTCCCCCCCACACTTCCCATAGCTTCCCATATATTCCCTGGGGAACCGAGGATTCATTGTGCCTGTGTGTTCCTTCTCCTCCCGAACCTCCTCGCGATCCAGCCACGGACGAGCGCCCGAGACGCCCCCTCGTTGGGCGCCCCAACTATCCGGGGTAACCTCGGGCCCGGGGCAACTCGGGCTCCGGACTCCCGAAAAACCAACCCGAGGCAGCCCTCACCCGAGCTTCGCCCCGGATGACTCGGGGCTCTGAGCCCTCGCGCTCTGCTCGGGAGCGAGGCCTCCGCCCGAGGCCCCCTCTGTGTATGGGGTTGAAGTACAAGGGTACAGAACCCCTGATCCGCTGGTAGAGGGAAGGAGGGATAGATGGATGTCTTTCCCTCCTGCACGATCAAAGGTATGATCGATCCGTCCCAATACCTGAGCCCAAACGGCCAGGCGCAGGAGAGGTGAGGATAAGGAGTATATATGAGGGTATTACACGGGCTCTATTCACACCCTCGGGGCGCCGGCTCCCCCGGCAGCCCGACGCGGCCCGCCCCTCGCGGCTCGCCGGCACGAGCCGAGCGGGGGGAGGGAGGCGCGCCTCGGGCGGGGCGGGGCCCTCCCCCGCGCGGGGCTGCCTCCCGCGGCTCTCTCGCGCACGAGGCGCCCGCTCGGGGCGCCCACTCCCTTTTTTTTTTTCTCCGGTTTCGTGCGTGGCTTTTGCCGCCAGAGGATCCAGGATGCTCCCCGATGGTCCTCGCCGAGGAAAAAGAAGACGCACGCGTCCGAGCGATGCCAAGCGCACGAGGCTCCCGCTGGGGACGCCCTCGAGGCCTGCGCACGAGCAGGGCGCCCCAGCTCTGCACGTCCTCGGCCTTCGGGCTCCCAGGCTTGGTGGCGCGCAGCGAGGGGGCGGAGGGAGGGGGGAGGGCTTCTTATAGAAGGCGGCTGCTTCTCAGAAGGCGCCGGCCTCACATCTGTAGCTGAGGCCCGGGCCTCCTGAGAAGCAGGGGTGCTTCTAAGAAGCCCTCCCCCGTCAGCCCACCCCCCTTTGAAGGGGCCCCAGGACACACAAATAAATACACACAAATAAAAAGTACCCCCCATATTTTCCCATATTTTCTGGGTTTCTGTCTTCCCCCCCACTTCCCATATTTTCCCATATTTTCTGGGGAATCGACGATTAATTGTGTCTGTGTGCTTCTTTCCCTCCTGACCCTTCTGCGCGCGGCTGACAAGCGTCGCCAGGCCCGTGCTCTTTTGTGTCCAGGGTGTTCCGGCGGCAGGAGGAGGAAGAGGAGGGGGAGGAGGAGGAGGAGGAGGAGGAGGAGGAGAAGACGGAGGAGGAGGAGAGAGGAGGAGGAAAAAGAGGAGGACGAGGAGGAGGAGGAGAAGGAGGAGGAAAAGGAGGAGGAGAAGGAGGACGACGACGAGAAGGAGGAGGAGGCGCCTCGGGCGCGAGCGCGGAGGTGGGGCGCGCCGAGGGAGGGGCGCTCCCTGCTCGAGACTCTCCTGCGCGGGTCGCTCGCGGACGAGCGAGCGCCCGAGGCCTCCCCTCTCCACCTGCTCGGGAACGAGAGGCTCCCGCTCGAGAGATCTCCGCATTCAAGCTCCCTCCTCCCTCCTCCTCCTCCTCCTCCCTCCTCCCTCCTCCCTCCTCCTCCTCCCTCCTCCCTCCTCCTCCTCCTCCTCCTCCTCCTCCTCCTCCTCCTCCTCCTCCTCCTCCTCCTCCTCCTCCTCCTCCTCCTCCTCCACGTGTGCTGAGGAACGGTCCGATGGCCGCCTCGGATTCCAGCACGGAGGCGGGGTTCCCCAGGGGCAGGGCCTCCCGCTCGAGGCGTCCCCGCGATGCGCTCGCCTGGCCATCGCTCGGGCGTCCCTTCCCTGTGCTTTTTGTTTGGCTTCGTGCGCGGCATTTGTCGCAGGATGAGCCAGGATACTCCTCAACAATCCCCGCCGAGAACAAATGCCCACGTCCGAGCGATACCAAGTCGCAGACGAGTGGACGCCCGAGACATCCTCTCAATATTTGTTTGGGATTGAAGCTCCCGCTCGAGATCGTCTCGGAATTCTGGCTCCCGCGTGTCGGCAAACCTGCGATTTTAGGGGATGCTCCAATGGCCGCCTGGGATTGCGGACATGCGGTGGGGATCCGCAAAGAGGGACTCCCGCTCAAGGCTTCCTCACGACACTCTCACTGACGAGGCTCCCGCTCGAGACCGAGGCTCCCGAGTGCCACCAAACCTGCGTTCGTACAAGAATATCCCGACGTCTGCCTCGGATTGCCAATATGCTGCGGGGACTCTGTGGGGAGCTGCTCCCTCCCGCTCGAGACTTCCTCGCGATTGACTCACAGACGGGGTTCCCGCTCGAGGTTCCTCAAGATGAATGTGCGAGTGTGTGAGTGTGTGATGGCGTGGGTGTGTCCTTGTTCTTGCGCCAGGGATGTCCAGAGAAGAGCACCGAAGCATTTCGACGACCACAAGAACTCGTCAAACTAATCGACGACGAACAAGACGAACAAAACGATAACGACGGCGATCCCTTAATTTGTCAGGCCCGGCTGTCCTCGCCGTACCGGGCATTCCTTGAGATCTGGCGCAGCGAACAAATCCAACTCCGCGATCAATCCTCTCGATCTTCGAGCGTCGATCCTCAATACTCGATTCTCGGGACCTTGCGGCAACGACGAGCAAAGCAAAGACGGTCCTTCACCTCGCCAGCAAGCACGCCTGCCTGCACCGCAGCGCCGATTGCCACGACCTCGTCCGGGTTCACGCTCTGGTTGGGCTTTTTGCCTCTCAGGAGGTAGTCGTCGTCGTCGTCGTCACCCCATTATCTCCACCATTGTGACTGTTGCTGAATCCTGACGGGGTATCTCGATTTCGTCCTCTGAGGCTCTTTAACGACACCAGGGACTATCAACAAGGGATCTGGGGCGATAGTCTACACCCAGACAAGGGGACGGGACCTCTGGGGCTGCGCACTGAACATATTATATCTTCGGGTGCTTGGGCCTGGGTGTCGCCGACGTCGTCGTCGTCGTCGTCGAGGTCTGGAAAGGATCTTCACGACTGGAAAGGACCGTGTTTGGACCCGGAGGCCCGCAGAAATCGACCCAGGACGACGTCTTAGGTCGTCGTCGATGCCATCGCTGGCGACGGGGAGGATGCAGGGAGGGGGAAGATCGAGGACCCCAAAGACGAGGTCCGAGGGCCACGGCATTGGCCTCTGGAAGGACTCATCGCCACCACGACTGGATCCCGACCTGGTTTCTGGCTAGATCGCATCCCAGAAGAGTTCCAGGCTGCGAGGATCGAGGATCGAACTTCGCGGATCGACGCGTGTTTGACGTTCTTCGCTCTTCCTGGTTCTCCACGAGGCTCCTCGCAGCTACGGCTGGGTCTGCTCCCAAATGCTGAACGGTTGAACGGAACACACCCTAAGAGGGCTCGACCGGGGCCACGTCCCCCAAGTTGCAAGTCCTCCAAGGTCTTGAAAGAGATCTGCATTAAGGACTGCGCCATTTCCGGACTCTGGGGGCTCGTTCAAACCACTGCGCCGTCCATGCCCGTGTGGGAGTGGGTGGGGGGGGGACGGGCGGGCGAAGAAGAAGAGGAGGATGCGCGGGAGGAGGAGGAGGATGTGCGGGAGGAGGAAGTGCGCTAGTGACTCAGCGGCGTGCCGCTGCAGCTGACTCACCTGCTCGCCCCTCCGCGGCGGTGCCGAACTCAGCTCAGCTCCTCCTTTCCTCCTGCCCCTCCTCCTGCACCTGCTCCCGCCCCTCCTGCTCGCTCGCTCGCTCGCAACTCTAGGCAGAGGAGTTCGCAGCCTATGTCCTCTCCTCCTCCTTATCCCCTGCTCCCGCCCCTCCCCGTCCTCTTCCCAATCCCACACCATCCTTCAGCCAGCTTGTCTTTCCACACCGATGTTTCCTCCTCGTGTTGATCCTCATTGCCCTCTTGCCAGCCCTCCTCCTCCTCCTCCTCCTCCACCTCGTCCTTCTCCTCTTCCTCCTCCTACTCCTCCTTCTTCTCCTCCTCCTCCTCATTTCCCACCTCACCCACTGCCAGGGTAGAGGCGAGGAAGAGACGGCGCCCCCTTTGATCTCGAGGCAGGCGTTAATCCTCGACTCTTGCCCCCAAAGGCAAACAGACCGTCAAACATCGACCCGGGATGTAAAAAAGCAGCCAGAATAAATGAACCGGTCACGACGGCGATGACGACGACGACGATCACAACGATCGCGACGACGAGGGCGAGTAAACGGGGGCGAGGAGAACAGGGACAACGATTATTCCCGGCGAAAAAAATAAACGGAGGGGCAACATTCAAGACCCTCTGCCAGCGGTGTTCTTGGATGTACCCGGGATGGTTCAGGTTGGGATCAGACAAGAGGGCTGGTCTAGCGGGCCAGTGAGATCCGTGCGCCACTGGGGAGGGGAAATCCTGCATAATGCCAAATAGCGAAACCAAGCCTGTCAACACTTTACATTACATTCTCATAGAAACATGCATTTCGCACGAACCCCTCGCGCCAATGCCATCACACTCGCACCCAAATGAATGCGAGCAACCCGCCCTCCCCGGACTCCGACCCGCAACTCCAAAATTCGAGTGCGCAACGCATCCGTTGAATTACTATGCCGCCGTGGTCAAGGCCCCGTCCCTGCAGGCGACGCGCGCGGTCTTCCCTGCGGGGCGCGGGGCGTTGAAGACCACTCGGCCGAGGCGCCCGTGCCCCGCTTCGGGAACCGATCTGGAAGGCCACTTGGCCCTTGGCGCACTGGGTCTGCTGGGCCCACCAAGTCCCGCGAGGCGGCCTGACAATCCGCGCGCAGCTGCGCTTCTGGGCCGCGGCGCAGCGAGGAAACTGCGCTGTCGGAGCTTGGCCAGTCTGCTCCTGGGCCAGGCCCGCCAGGGCAACGGACCACTTGCCCAACAGCCCACTTGACAGCTGTGCCCTTCTGCCCCCCTGCCACCCCCCCCCCCCGCACCTGTGAGTAGGGCGCCGCCTGGCAAGTGGCCCCCTGCCTCGGCGTGGACCCGTGAAACCCGCGCCGGCTGGGCCAGTGGCGCATCGGGCCGCTAGGCCACGTGGCTGCTGGAGCATTTCCAGAAGTGGACCCTGGGCCACATTTCTGCTGTAGGACCCCTTGCCAGAATCTGCCACAGAGCATCAGACCCACCTCTCGCCGCTCCAGTGCGCTAGGAATCAGGAACACGCGGCGCAGCGTGCCATTCTGCCGCTGGACTGGCGGGAGCCGCGCCACTGGGCAATCGCGCCACGGCACCAGCGGAGGGGGGCGCTCTTCTGACCGAGAACCGTGGTTTGGGCCGTTGGCCTCTTCTGACTGATAACCGCGCGATGCATGATGCGCTGCCATGGTGGCCGCTGGGCAAAGCGACGGCCGCTGCTTCTACATAACTTGATTAGTCTGCGACTGTCTCGCAGAACATCCTCGCGCGACCATCCTGACCCATCGTCGTAATCATCCGCTTTCTCTGCCGCCTCGCGTGCACCCCATCCATCCACAATCTCGCCTGGGGGGTCAAGGCGGAAAACGGGCGGACTATGGCAGAACGGCACGCGCGTCAAGACGCGCCCAGAGCAACGCGCAAGACAGGCGCACAAAGTGGGGAGTTGCGTGGTCTCGGGCGTTGCCAGCATTAACACGTTGGCGCTGCCATAAACCAACACGATGGCTCAGGCAGACCAATTGCGTTGAATCTGCGCTGACCTTCGCAAAGCCATCACGTCGGGCACCGTGTGGGAAGACAAGGATTTAGACTCTGTGGTGTTTCTCAGCTTCTGTGGGGTCTCTGGGAGCCTCCTCGTCGCACGGCGAGCTCCCCCTTCCAGAATCGACGCAAAACGCACCCCAGGAGTGGTCCAGAGGGAAGATCTTTGAGGGATGGGGTGGGCCCAGACAGTAGGTCGGACCTGTCGTCCAACAGGCGGATGTCGGACGAGAGAAACTGACAAAACATGTGCAACAAGTGCCGAACATCGTAGAACATCGCTCCCATTGTACTTCTGTCATTTTTGAAAACATTCCCCCTGTAGAAGGAATCGAACTCTGTACACCGACGCTTTTTCCGGCCCTGCATTGAAATTTACACTGGAGAGCGGATCCTGGTGTATACAGGACTCTGGTGTATACATGTTTTGTTCTTTCCCCCAGGAAACCAAGGGAAAAACGTATACACCACACCACCACGACGTCGTCCCCGACCCTCAAAAAGCCCTGGGATTGAAAAGCAGCCCGCCATTGGCAATGTACATGTTCCAATTTCCGAACATGCCCGACATGTGGGGAGGTGGTCCCAAACCCCCTCGCGCCATGCAGAGAGGACGACGGCGTGGTTCTGGCCTCTTGGGGCACTTGCGTGGGCAGGGGACAAACAAAATACGGTTCAGGACGAGAAACCAGGAGGCCTCGAAGATGCGTCGTAGAGGACCCTCAAGAAGCCCACGCAATGCCTCCAAGCTGCTTGCAAACCACTCACGTTTGAACAAGCGCGCTGGGGCGAAAGCGTCCTTCTGACAGCGGGATCGTCCCAGATCGGCGGCACTGGCCGGAGGCCTCTACAATACGGCTCAGGACGAGAAACCGGTCACGGGGAAGTGGTCGGGACTTCTGGGGGCCTGGCATTGAGGAGGGAGGGACCTCGATATTCAGTGACGGACGCCTGGGGAAGCACTCGGGCGCACGTAGCTCCGAGAGTCGAGGGGGAGGGGGGAGAGGAGGGGGCAAATAAGGCGGAGGATGTGACGAGGGCTGGGGGAGGAGGGGGAGGAGGGGGAGAAGGAGGAGATGGGGCAAGAGTAGGAAACAGAGGATTCGGAAGATCTGCATGTAAAAAAAGCCAACACGGCTAAAAAGAGCGAGATATCACGAAACCAGCTGCTCAACCCGAGCAACATATTATCGCATAGAAGCGGAGGCCACCGTGATCAGTGACACGATCACACGACCACTGACGGCTGCATGCGCAAGACCCCCAGACTTTCAACTATGGTTTCTTGTCCAACGCACTGCCCCAATAATTTTGAGCCCCTTCCCCGGGGGTGTT
Source organism: Prorocentrum cordatum (assembly GCA_963575745.1). NCBI lineage: Eukaryota > Dinophyceae > Prorocentrales > Prorocentraceae > Prorocentrum > Prorocentrum cordatum. The sequence continues at coordinate 182,177 of CAUYUJ010002847.1, read as the reverse complement.
TTTTCGTCCCAGACCATTTCTGGTTGTCCCGGAACCCGCTAACGGGCCTCAGAGGCCGAAATCGAGGAAAACCGCCAGGATTGAACAACATGATGTCGTCGGAGATGTGGGGCTGCGTGCGCGAGCCCTGCATCGACACGAAGTCCAGAAGAATCCATGGAGCGTTATTGCTGGTCCTCCACCGTCGGTGGCAAATCGCGGAGGCCTCCCATGCCACCTTGCTGGCTGTTGCGAATCGACGGTGATCGATGTGAAAGAAACGCTCATCGATGTCAACACTAAATCGACGCTATCCAATCGATTATCTTATGCGAACCGACGATGATGCATTCTACAGACGGGATTACGAGGGTACAGAAAGGCTCCAATGAGGTGCTGCCGAGACACATGACATATGGCGTTCCTCCTCCTCCACCAGGGGAGGCAAGAGCTCTGCTCGGGGTCCTCGCCTCCCGCCATGTCGGTGGCGATGGTCTGGACAGCCGGGATGCGCGTCGAGCCGCCAACCAGCACGATCTCGTTGATGTCCGAGGCCGAGAGTTTCGCGTCCTTCAACCCCAGATTTGGACGCCCGAAAGGTGTACGGAATAAATTGGCACAAGGCCCAACAAGAAATGTCATCCCAAACCAACAGCGGCCGCTGTTGGGCAGGCGGCCTTCTGTCTCGAATGGACACAGGCCGCGGCAGCGTAGACAGCGAGCCCTGTTCAAACTGAACAAGAACTGCTGTTGGACATTCTACCCCATTCTTTCCCTACCCATTTCGTCCGTGCCGGCCAGAGATCCGGCGGCTCGAAAAGATCGGTCCCGGCCGCTTCACTCCCCGTCGCTCGGACGTCCATTCCCTGCTCTTTGTTCGGTATCGTGCGTGGCTTTGTCGCAGGATGATCCAGGATGCTGCTCAATAATCCCCGCCGAGAGAAAGTGCACACGTCCGAGCGATACCAAGTTCATGCGGGATCGATGAGCGGGGGGGGGCGAAAGAACGCGCGCCTTCCGTACCCCGCTTGGGCCCCAGGGGGCCGGGCATCTGCCTGCGGTGCGCGAGCAGCGCACGCCTCTGCGCCCCCCCATTGATCTGAAGGGACCCTGGGACACACAAATAAATACACACCAATAAAAGGATTCCCCATATTTTCCCATGTCTTCTGGGTTTTTGTCTTCCCCCCCACATTTCCCATATTCTCCAATATTGTCTGGGGAATCGACGATTCATTGTGTCCGTGATTTTTTTCCCCTCCTGAATCTGGGCGCTGCTTCGTGGGGGAGCGATGAGGGGGGGGGGGGCGAAGAAACGTGCGCCTTCCGTACCCCGTTTGGGCCCCCAGGGGGCCCGCCCCCTCAGGGCGCCTGCCTGAGGTGCACGCGCGGTGCACGCCTCTGCGCTCCCACATTTTTATCTGAAGGGACCTTGGGACACACAACTGAATCGACACAAACAAAAAGGGTCCTCAATATTTCTAATAATAATTTGGGCTGTTGTCTTCCCTCCCACTTGGGGAAATCGACGATTAATTGTGTCTGTGTGTTTGTCCCCTCCTGAGTCTCGCCCACCCCCACTTCGGACGGACCTGGGACAACAGAAACGTCCCTCAAGAACGCGAGGCCTGGAGCCTGCCAGACTGGAGCACATTCGAGGGTTCACCCACCCACAAGGTGCACAAGAACACCCACCAGGCACGAAGAAGACGAGGGCGTCCTCACTGGGCCGACCTCGATCTTATACCTCGATCAGACCGCGAGGTGCATCAAAGGTGCACGTTTTCGCCCACCCCACACATCGCCCGCCCCCAGGGCGCCACGCCCGGCACATCGAACAATTCGGAGCGCTGGATGTCTGGGCACGTGGGAGGCGCGGGCGCCGGCTACCACGATTGGGAAGACGCCCTTTTTCCCCGACAGCAGGCACGACCTCATCCTCGAGTGCTCCAACTTTCGTAATAAAAGAAAGGGTTACAACATTTCCAGACTGTCACGACCGAACTATCTTGCGAGCTGTGTATCTTGCGGTACAGTCAACCCGCATAAAACGGGACGAACGATCAGGATGCAAGGGCCTTGGAAGGCCAGATCGACGCTTGCGTGCGGGGCGCGGCAAGCGAAAGCGGCCGACGATAGGCCGCAGGAAAAGGACGCAAGGGAAACTTTGGAAATGTGTTCATTTCTTTGATGCGGGTGGACTGTATCACTGTCAACAGTTCTACCAATCCTAATAGAGATTGGTCTCACTGTGAGTCTGCCGATCTCATTTTCAACCGGCCATCCGGACGCATTCGGCCTCACCGTTGGTAGGCGGACTTGACGGTCAAGGAACCTCCCGAGCAACCTCCCGAAACGGCTATATATATGTATGTATGTATCGCACGGGAGTTCACACACACATATATATATATATGTGTACACCGACACACACATACATATACGTACACATGTACACACATATATGCATATGTAAACATACGTATATCTGTATATATATACATACATACATACACACATATATCTTTGTTTATACATATGTATAGATATAACATATGTATACATATACACGTAGATCCGCCAGCCACCAGGCTGCAGGACGAAGAGTTGCTGCTCCCTGCACCAGTGGCAGTTTCAAGTCTCCAGTGTTACAATCCTGATTTCTGCTACTACTGTAAATTGTTGAAGTCCGCGCGAGGCGGAGCCCAAAACCACCCCGTTACCACGCCCGGCTCGCGTTCTCTGAATTCATGGGGGGGGCGTTGGACACGTAAACATGCTTGGGATTCGCGCCCCCTGAGGCCGTGATCCCTCGTAGATCACGCAATATGTGCATCCCCGAGGCCACAAGCCGTCGTAAATGATACGAGCTGTTGCGTCCTCGAGGCAACAAGCACTCATACATTACCCTATCTTCGCGTCACCGAGGCAACAAAAACGCGCGAATGCTGCAATACTCGCGTCCCCGAACCCTTACATCTTGGCAAAGTACTCCATGTTCGCAATGCCGAGGCCAAGAGTGCTCTAAGGCGCCCGAAGATGGTTCCAAGACGGCCCAAGAGGGCCAAAGGAAGCCCCAAGAGCGCTCCGCGAGGCCTCCCGAGAAAACCCCAAGAGGACAAAATCATGGATACTACGAAGGTTTCTGACGGATGTTGGTTTTCTCGCATGTTCGGCTTTCAGACGCTCCAAGACGGCTCAAGAAGCTCCCCAAACCGCCCCAAGACAGCCAAAGACGCCTCCAAGAGGGCCCCAATACGGCCCAAGAGGGTTCCAAGATGGCCCTAGAAGCGCTCAAGACGGCCCAAGAGGGCCCCAAGACGGCCCCAAGAGGGACCCAAGCAGGGGACCACGAACCGAACATTCGATATGTGTGCCCCGGAAGCTCCCAGGAGGCCCCAAGAGGCCGCCAAGAGACCCCAAGAGGCGCCCCAGACGCGACCAAGAAGGCATCCAAGAGGCCCAAAAGATACCCCACGAGGGCCCAAGAGACCCCCAAGAGGCGCCCAAACCGCCTCGAAGAGGCCCCCGAGAGGCTCCCATCGACACCCATATACAAGAGGCCTCAGACCTCAGACCCACAACCCAGGGTGGCGTGATGGGCCGAATGCCACTAGGATAACGCCAACGTCTCAATATGCGCTGGTGATTCCCATCCGCCCCCGCATGATGTTCCCATATGCGCCAAGGCAGCGCCGAGACGCACCGCCGCAACTCTGACAAATCTTATAATGATTTAGAGAGGGGGGCCGCGGCAGGGGGCGAGGCCCTTACGGATACATATATACAAGTGGCACGTGTGTGCCCAGGCCCATACAAAAAACTGAAGGGGCGTTTGAAGCAGGAGTGAAATGCAACATCGAAGTCGCACTCGAGCGCAAGTGGGGTTGCCACACCTTGCGATGTGTGTACCAGGACCCCCCAGGAAGCCTCAGGAGGCACTTGGATACCAGAAGAGGCTCCAGGAGGCCCCAGGATTGTGAGTGTTGTGCGTGTGTGTGTGTGTGATGTATGCTTTGTGTGGTGCGTGCTTTTTGTGTGTTGTAGGTGTTGTGTGTGTGTTATGTTTGTCTAGCGTGTGATGTGTTGGGCGTGATTTGTGTCTCTGTGTGCATGTAGTCCCACCAGCCCTTTGGGCGTGAGTGGTTTAGAGAGCCCGCTCTGTTCTCAACCCCCCTTCTTCCCCTTCTGGGAGGGGTTTACCCCTCCCCCTACCCCCTCCCCCTGGGCCTGGAGAGGTCCTTCCGCGGGTCGTCAGGGGGGTCATTTTCGACTCCTGGGAGGGCTAAAAAACGACACCCCTCACGAGGATTCTGGCCCCGAGGGGGGGGAGGCAGAAAAAAAACATCTCCTCTTCTTTGAAGCTAAAATCATTGATTTTACTCCGGTTTTGGCACCGTTTTGGCCTTCTCAGGGGGCAGCGCTCGTTAAAGCTTCCTTCTTCCTTCAAGGCAAAATCATTGATTTTACAAAGGTTTTGGGCTCATTTTGCCCTTCTGAGGGGGCAGCGCTCATTAAAGCTCCCCTCTTCTTTGATCGATTCCCTCCAAGATGGCCCCAAGAAGCGCCCAGGAGGCACCAAGAGGCCCCAAGATGGCCCCAAGAGGCCCCCAGGAGGCCCCCAAGAGGCCTCCAAGAGGCCCCCAAGATGCCCCCAAGAGGCCCCCAAGAGGCCCCAAGAGGCTCCCCCGAGGCACCCAAGACGCTCCTGGAAGCCCCTGGGGCCGCCAAGAGGCCCCCAAGACGCCCCAAACGGCCTCCAAGAGGCTCCCAAGAGGCCCGAAGAGGCTCCCCCAAGGCACCCAAGACGCTCCTAGAAGCCCCTGGGGCCGCCAAGAGGCCCCCAAGACGCCCCAAAAGGGGACGAGGTGCCCGAACGCCTCACGCCACGAGGAGCCCGAACGACTCACACCAGGACGAGGGGCCCGAACGACTCACACCACGAAGAGCCCGAACGACTCACACCAGAAGGAGGGGCCCGAACGACTCACACCAGGACGAGGCGCCCGAACGACTCACACCACGAGGAGCCCGAACGACTCACACCACGAGAACGACTCACACCACGAGAGCCCGAACTCACACCAGGAAGAAGGGCCCGAACGACTCACACCAGGACGAGAAACCCCAAACGACGCAAACCACGAGGAGCGCCTTCTCCCGCTCCCACCACAAGGAGGATGTACAAGGAGGCGGGAGGAAGGAGGAACAGGGGAGATATGCGGGGGCAGGCGGAAACACGCCTGAAAAACACGACTGTCGGCATGCTTCGCAAGAGTTGCTGTTTTGAGATGGGCTGGTGGGGATACGCGAAGCGTAAAGAATTCTGAAGCCCCAGAAGGCCCCAGGAAGCCCCAGGCGGCCTCAGGAGGCCCCAGGAGACCCAGGAGGCTTCAGGAGGCCCCAAGAGGCTCCAGGAGGCCGCAGGAGGCCCCAGGAGGTTTCAGGAGACCCCCAGGAGGCTCCGAGGCGGGGTCTGGGGTGCCAGAAGGTTCAGAAAGCCCCAGGGGGCCCCAGGAGGTTCCAGGAGGCCCCCAGGAGGCTCCGAGGCGGGGTCTGGGGCTCGATTTTGGAAGGATTTTTCAAGCGAAACCGCCATTCCCTGAGAATCGGGGTCACAATTATTGAACTTACCATTTGTTTTTCAAGGTTGTATGCTAAAATGTTGACATTCCCATATGTTTTTGGAGGGGTGCCACCAATTTTCAGAATTTCGAGGATGTCCCGAGCGAAACGCCCAGAAAAATCGCGGACGCGTGCGCATTAATCGCCTCTGAGCTCTACTCCCTCGGAGAGGTGCGTATGAGAATATACATATATATACATATATGTATATATATACATTTAGACAAACCATACAGATATACATACATATATGTAAACATCAAAAGACACGTGTATATATATGGCACAGCCAGTATACATGGCGATGTCACTGACTATAGATCGGGCTCACCATCCAGACCACCGTGGGGGCAATCATCGGGACAACAATCGGGATAATCATCGGAACAGCCATCTGGCCAAATATTGGGACAACCATTTGGACAACCATCGAGACAATCATCTGTTTCAACCGGTCCAACCACCAAACTGGGTGTGGACCTCTATCTGCCGATCTCTCTATCGATCGATCGCTAACATTGCCGATATAATGATCTAGCCGACGTACTGGCAATCTACAGAGCCCAACATCAACACAGCCGTCGATCGCAATACTAATCGGTGTCAAATTTTGCCTACCGATGTCAGTATCAACCATTATTTACATGTGTATGTCTACATATACACACAGCTCGAACTCACGACCCATCAATCCAGGACAGGCATCGGAAAACATAGGGACAACGATCGGGAACATCATCGGGACAATGACCGGGGCAACAATCGAGACAACAACCTGGACGACCATCGGGACAGCTATCGGGAAAACCTTCGGAGACAACCCTCGGGATAACCGGCGACAACCATCGGGACAACCCTCGGGACAAGCATCGGGATACTCGGCAAGACAACCACCACAAGGAGCCATTGACACGACCCGGGTGAGCGATTTGTTGCTCAAGTTCGCATCGCCTCGCTCACACGCGCGTCACGCGCGAAGCGAAGCGACTTCCCGATTGGGATTGGGGCACCTTACATTTCAATTCAGTCTCACCCTGCCAAACATCCGAACGAGCATGGTAGACTACACAAGGTGAGCAACGAAAGGACACGTCTGAGGCTCGATCGGCACGCGACGTCCAAAGCCGTAAGGACAGGGAGGGGGAAGGGATGGGGGCAAAGCGAAGCAGGAGGAAGACGCGGCTGGAGATGACGACCAGATGGATGTGGAGGACGAGAAGGGCAAGATCTGTGAGACACAAGTCGACTGCGTGGGTCCGCTCCGCCATTGGGCTGCGGGGGTGCGTGCTGGCCCGCACTGGTGCTCCCGTCCCACAATTGCAGCTGAGGCATCTTCCTTGATCGGGGATGGACAGACCTCCCTTTAGCAAAACGTGGTTCAGTGAAAACGACCTGAGGCCCAAACCTGGCGGGCGCAAGCCTGGAAAATAACAGCCACGGCGCTCTCTCGAGAACCGAAAACGGACAATTCACTAATCGACGTGTCACTGTTGGGGGTTCTGTCCACCCCCGACTTGAAACAAGCCATACCAGCCCTCTGGGCGTAGATGTTTGTGGTCCAGTCCCAACGGCTTGCCTCGACTTCGACCCCTGAGGCCCGTTGCCGGGCCCCTCGGCCATCAGAAATCGACCAGGGACGCAAAACCGAACCCTGGGGAAAGGGTCGGGGCCTCCGGCGGGGACCTCCGGCGGGGCCCCACTGTGGGATATTTGGTATTCCTAGCAGCCCGCTGGGCCTCGGTGGCAACGCGGGCCAGCAACTCCAGATCAACTCTTCCATCCACTTAGGGTCTCTCGCTGCTCCAGGGAGATGAGCACAACCTCTGCGAGCTGCGATAGCGGTATGATGTGGGGGATGCCCGCGGGGTGGGCGAGGGACAAGATATGGGAGGACCAAGAGGATGTAGGATCCGATGGATATCTGGAGGATACGCGGAAGGTCAGGACATGAATGCGGAGGATCATGGGATTGGATGTCTGGATTGTGGGTCATACTCTCGGGCCTCTGGGGGCCGATCTCGGGTGTTGTCAGAAGTGGTTCTGACCCAAAGGTGTCCCCAGCGTTTCGTACCAGTTTGAAGTCCCTGGAACTCCCTGGGCCTCGTGACGTGTGCTGTGGAGGCCATCTGGGCTTCCCCAGGAGTCCTGGAGTCCTGGAGACCCACTGGGCCAGGGATACCTCTGGCAGCACCCGGCGATCGGGACGATTCGGGCAAGCCCGGAATGCCCTCGACGAAGCGCGAGAACCCACAAGAACCAGAGAGGCACAGAGAAACCCTCGAATCGGGACGAAGAGGAGGACGACTGATCAGGAGGCGATCTTCGTGTCCTTCAGGGCGTTCTCGCACGGCCCCTTGCAGCGGTTGATCAGGCTGGCCGCGATCTGCTCAAACTTGGCCCTCGACAGCGTCTCCTATGGAAGAGCAGAGAGGCGGCGCATCCGGCGATCCGGCGTGCGTGCGACTTGAAAGGGGCCCGAGTTTCAGCTCAGCTTTGCTGCTGGGGGTCGTGGGGCGGCGGAGGGGTGGGGGGGGGGCGTTTACTAAATCCCCCCTGGGGGACCCTTTTTGTCATTGGTTTGCCCATCCCGAATAACAGCGTTCGGTCTTTACTATCGAGCCCCCCCAACGACGGCGACGACGGCGGCGACGACGACTAAGAGTGCGATTGCGACTACGTTGACGGCTACGATCGCAACCACGATTACGATCACAACCACGACTACCATTACGACTGCAATCATATTACAATCATTATTGCATCCACGATTACATTCACGACAATCACGACTACAACCACAACCAATGGTTCCAATTGCAATCCTCCTGAGAAGATGCTCACAAATCCTCTCGCTCACAATCTTCCGTGGGGGAAGAACACAACATCGTCCAGCCCGCCCAATAAGAGAGGATGACAATGTCCGCCACGACGACCCCGACTACGATTGCGACTACAATCGCGACTAAGACTGCGACTATAATCAAAAAACTACAATCACGATTACAATCACGATTGCAACCGCGACTACAACCACAACCGCTGCTTCCCATTGCAATTCTCATGAGAAGATGCTCACTAATCCTTTTCGCGTGTAGGGTGACCCCCAATGGGTTATTCCCTGGAAACGAAAACCAATAGCGAGCCCGCCCAACAATAGAAGAAACTAAATATCTCCACCAAGACGACGACGACGACGACAACGACTAAAATAACGAGCACGAGAAGGAGCTGGAGGAGGACGAGGAGAAAGAGGAGGAGGAGGACGAGGAGGGGGGAGAAGGAGGAAGAGGGAGGAGGAGGAGGAGGGAGGAGGGGGAGAAGGGTGGGAGGGTGAGTAGGAGGAGGAGGAGGAGGAGGAGGAGGAAGAGGAGAAGGAGGAATAAGAGGAGGATGAGGAGGGGCGAGGCTGCTTCCCACCGAAAGACAGGGATGGGACCAGAACGAAAAACCTCCTCAGGTTCTGTGGGGGGCCCCCAAGGACCCTCCCTGATCTGGCCGGGACCCCCCCCCCCTGGGGACCCACCCGTGGGACACGCCTCCCCCTGGGGACCTTCCTGGGAGCGACCCCCACGTGGACGTCCCACGGGGCGGCGCTGGCCAGGGCCAATCAAACACGAAGCAACTGCTGGAGGTATTGGCGGAGCTCAGAGGCCAGCGCTGGCCCTCCCTCCGGGGCGCTGCAAACGAACCGTGACTGCCGTCTCGTCGTCGCCTTCGGCCCCCGGGAACGGCTCCCCTGCCCCGAGGCCGTCAAAGCGCTGCTCAGGCTGAGAGGTGGCCGAAGCCACGAGCGCCGACGCCGCGAGCAGGACTGCTCACGTCGGAGGAGGGCGCACCTCGCGAGGCGCGCTGGAGGGCCGCGCCGGATGCGTCGGCAGAGGCGCGCCCGAGGTGGCTGCCAAAGGACGCGGAGGGAGGGGAGAAACCACTGCGACACCATGAGATCGGAAAAATGTTTTTTCTTTCGCGCGCCTCGCCCTCGCTGGATGATTGGGGCCACTCAGAGGCGTTAGAGCACCCATGCGCACGCCTGAGCCGCCCGCATCAGAGGATGCAGTGGAGGCCCGTGCACAAGAAGCCTGCCACAAGAAACCCAACCCTGAGACCCCAGCACGCCCATGTGTTTTTGTGGTGTGGGACATGCTTTCCATCGCAAGACCCTCGAAACCCATGAAACCCAGGGGCCCCTGGAGGCAAGCAGGGTGTTCCTTGGCATGGGTCCGAGCTGTACGGGACAGAGAGAGCGGCACCATCTGCCTTCGGGAGCCTGTCGGAGGGAGGGGAGCGGTTGAGACCCCCCCGAAGTGGGGCCACAGCGGGTGGGGTCGGTGGATCGCGCTGCGTCACCGGTGCATCGGCGATGCATCGCCGGCGGCGGCGGGAGGAGGCGACCGTGCTCCAGGTCTCGCCAGGTCGCCGATGCACCGGCGACGCGCAGCGATCCCCTGGCCCCATCTGCTCGCCACAGCTGGGAGGCCTGGGGAGGGGAGGGGGGCTCAAGTGCGGGACGGGGCTGGCCAGAAGGGACCGGGGGAGGACCAGCTAATCAACAGCGAGCCCGTTCCAACGAGGGCAGGAGCTGCACTTGGACTCTGCCTCCGCTCTCTGCGCCCCGACTCCTGTCCTCCAGGACCGATCACCAAGGGCTGACCTCTGTTACCCGTGCCCCGATCCTCGATGTGCTTCGGGCCGGTCGCGTCCGCGGTGATGAACGGCAGCGAGATCTTGGCCTCCTGCACCCCAGACAGCTCAACCTTGGCCTTCTCGGCCGCCTCGGTCAGGCGCTGCAGGGCCTGCTTGTCCTTCAGAAGGTCGATGCCCTCGAAGGAAGACGCCCACTGCCATCGCTGTGTTCGAAGTTCGAGGACCGAGATTCGTTGACGCTCTCAGGCTTTCTTTCGGGCTTCCACGAAGCTAATCGTCGGCGGTGGTGGATTTCCTTTTGTAAGGTTCTGCGGGTAGAAGAATACCTCCGGACAGGTCTGGCGGTCGATCTTGGACCCCAGACCCGGGCCCCCTTGGACAGTGGGAAAGTCACCATGTAGAGTCGAAACACGGCCACAAGAACGGGGGTCCATAATGAGAGCCCCTTCGCCCAATATCCGACTTCCCGTAAGATATCCGATAGGAGCCTTCCAGGGTGAAGGGCACAGGCAGGAAGGACACAAGCCGACCCCCCAAACCTAGAGTTGGCTTCAAACATCGCGCCAGCTGCACACCTACGTGACTACACCGATCCTAGTCAGGTCCATCCTGGACACAGGATCGAGATGTGTTGTGTACCCTCATGGCTCGACCAGGAAAATACACGCATACACCAACCATGAGCCGGTGCAGGCCTGACCAGGGCAAGTCAGGTCTGGCCGTATAGTTTGCATTATGCGACCTCATTCTTCTTGAAGCCGTCGGCCAGCCAGTCGACGATCACCTTGTCGAAGTCGTCTCCTCCCAGGTGCTGGCAGGTGGACACCCTGCTCGTCCTCCTCCTTTCTTGAAATCAGCCCTTGGACCACTGAACGCAACGGGCTCCGACGTGGATTTCGGAGCGGAACAAGCCGTGGGAACGAAGGCTCCCAATAATGCCCCAAACACATCTACCAAAAAGAGTGAGTCATGCTCCCTCCCTCCCCCCTCCCTCTCTCCCTCCCTCCCTCTCTCCTTCCCTCCCTCTCTCTTTCCCTCCCTCCGTCCTCCCTCCCTCCCTCTCCAGACATACAAAAAGGTGTTTCCTATTTGGGTCCTACAGAAGTCTAGACCCTGTCGCAGGGCCAACTTTCCAGCATGACTCGTTGTCTGACTGCCCCGGAGCCCGAAACCGGCCTGGGGAGGCAGAAAAATGTGAGACATCTCCGTCCTGACTGGTGCGCAAGACGTGGAATGTCTGGCTTTGCAATCATAATTCGGAACTCTGGCGGCCTTCGGGACGATGCGGGCGCACCTCCCGAGCGATCTCGACGATGCGCCGCTGCTGGAAAAACCTCCGATGCTGGAAAGGCTGCGGGAACAACTGTGTCCGACAACCCTCACGGGAAAGGCCACAGAAACGAAAACGTCTGAACACCCCGTCGTCGCGTACACCTCGTCCTCGTTATCGCCGTCGTCCTCGTCGTAGCGTCACCCTCCTCCTCCTCCTCCTCCTCCTCCTCCTCGTCATCGTCGTTGTCCTCGTCGTCCTCCTCGTCGCGAACCTCTGACCGCGTCGTCGCGTCACCCTCCTCCTCCTCCTGAGACCCCGAGGCTCTGACGGCAAGAACGTCGTCCGACGTAGCCTTCTTCCCCCCTCCAGGGCCCGTCGGCCCTGGGGGGAACTCTTGGCGAAGGTCATCGCCTGCTGGGCGGAGATACAGTGGACACATATACACATATATATATATACACATATATACATATATATATATGATACACATATGCACATATACATATATAGAGATATAGATATAGATCTACGCAAGTATCCACATATTACACACATGTGCATATACATATGTATGACTGCATATGAAAGAAACATGGAATCGACAACATGCGTAGAAAGAAGCCCTCCTCCTCCTCCTCCTCCTCCTCCTGCCGTCTCCTCCCAGGTGGGTGTCGCCGTTGGTGGACAGCACCTCGCAGACGCCGTCGCCAACCTCCAGCACGGAGACGTCGAAGGTGCCGCCGCCGAGATCGAAGACCATGATGGTCTCGTTGTTCTTCTTCTCGAGGCCATACGCCAGCGAGGCGGCGGTGGGCTCGTTCACGATGCGCAACACGTCCAGCCCCGCGATCTTGCCCGCGTCCTCGCTTTTGGACGCGGCAAGGACAGCCACTCGTGTTTGTTCCGGGCGGCTCTCTCGTCGAGCTCGGGCTCTGGAAGTCGCTTTCCAGCGAAAGGGAGGCCCTCATCGAGTGCCACCGTTAGCCCCCCTCGCGGCGGCTCAAGCCGCGGCGACGAGCGCGCCCCTGGAGACCCAGAGAGGCCCAGAGATGAATAGAACCCAGAGGGACGACGACGTCGACGACGTCGACGACGACGACAACGACGAGGACGACAACGACGACGGCGACGGCGACGACGGCGGCGACGGCGAAGACGACGACGAGAGCGGCGGCGACGGCGGCGACTCGCCGTTACAACATGTGTTATGATCCTCGGCGCTGCTGCCCGTCCGATCCTCTCCAGCGGCCACTGTATGGAAGCAGACGGGCTGCGCGGGGGCCCCACCCACATGGATGTAAGCAGCCATGTCAACACCAACCTTCGGAAGCCGCGGGGGGGTTCTCGACTCTGCGCTGGAAGTCCCCTGGCGACGCCTGCGGCGCAGCCCTCGGCGAGGGCCGGGGTCCACCGTCGATCCCAGAACCCAGCGCGGACCTCTACAATCCGACTCCCACAAACACTGCTTGCCCCTGAAGGGATTATTACATGTGCCTCTAAACGGTTTGATGAGCCCGCGGAAATTCCACAACGCTGCCGCCCGTTATCGCCTCGTGCGCTGGTTGGGAACGGCGAGGAGGTTTCGCCACCTTTCCGCCCGTTGCCGCGTCGTTGCCGCCTCGTGCACTGGGTGGGAACGGCAAAGTTTCGTAACATTGCAGCCCGTTGCCGCTTTGTTGCCGTCTCGAGCGCTCTGTGGGTCTGGAGAGGTTTCGCCACCTTGCCGCCAGGTTACCGCATCGCTGCCGCCTCGTATGTCGTGTGTTTCGCAGCCTTGCCGCCCGTTGCCGCTCTGTTGCCGACTCGAACGCTGGGTGGGTCTGGCGAGGTTTCGCCTCGTTGCTGCCTCCTTGCCGCCTCTCGCGCTGGATGGATCTGGCGAGATTGCGCCACCTTGCCGCCCGTTGCCGCATTTAGCTTGCACCACGTACGCTGCCACACACATCTTACACCACATAGCTTGCACCACACAGTTTACACATCCACCCTGCAAGATGCACACGCTGGCTAAGATGTTTATTCATCAATCAATGCTTGCACTGAAGGGGTCCTAACAAAAAAAAAAAGATTTGGCGAAAGACTTCCCGCCGATTTTGGTGGCCGGCTGGGTTCCCAGGTTCCTGGTTCCAGGTTCCCGGGTGTCTGGCAAGTGGTCCCAGGCCGATGGCGCTGGGCTCCTGGTTCCCAGGTTCCCGGTCGATCGCCTCACCGATCAGGCCATCCACTGCTTGGGGTTTCTCTCCGGCTTCTCCGTGTATGATATCAGGAGAGGTGAGGGGCAGGACAGGGAGAGGTGGGATGGGGGGAGAGACTGGGGCGAGGTGAGGCCATCGCGCCGAGATGATGGAAGGGGCCCTGGGACACACAAAAAAAGAAAAATACACACACACAAATCAAACTATCCCCCCTCTTCTCCCCTCTTTTCGGGGTGTTTGTCTTCCCCCCCTTCCCATAGTTTCCTATATTTCCTGGGGCAATCGACGATGCATTGCGTCTGTGTGTTCCTTTCCCTCCTGGATGATGAGCGTCGAGCTGGAGGAGGAGGAGGAGGAGGGAGGAGGAGGAGGGAGGAGGAGGAGGGAGGAGGAGGAGGGAGGAGGAGGAGGAGGGAGGAGGAGGGCCAGGGAGCGAGAAGGGGCTCTCCCGGCCACGGCGAGCCTCGGCCACTCCGGAGCTCCCCGGCCCCGATTCCGGGGGGCCTGCCCTCCTACAGGCCGACTGTTTGAGCAACCGATACACCATCCGCTTTTTACTTTACAGCCGCAGGCGGAAGCGCCGACGGCGAGCGGTCACGGTCGGGCTGCGGCCGCGACTAAATTCCCGGGCGCGCGCGGGGCCGCGGATCAGGCGGCAGGCAGCAGCGACCCAGGGCGTCTGAGCCGAAGAGCGTGCAGATCCAGGGAGTCTGCAAGGCAGCCCCTGAAAGGAACATGCAACGGCGCATCCAGGGAGTCGCGATAAACCATCCGCGAAGCAACAGATTCCCAGAGGGGTCAAACATCCAAGGCGTCGCCCCCAGACTATGGCTCGACTAGCTCAGGATGCTCCTCCTGTAGAGTTGTGGACGCCATGGCTGTGGACACTCATAGCAATCCTACCATTGAATCAAAGATGTGATTAAACTGTGAAAGTTACCCTGGCGACGTACCCAACCCCTGCGCAATGCGGGGCATGAATAGATTGGGAGTCGTTATACGGAGGTGATGACGTGACATGGGCGCATACACTTCTGCGAGCGGCATTCGTGAGGCTCGCAGCCCCCCAAGGATTGCGATGTCCCCCTCAGATCTGCCTGGTGCCTCGCTCCGCTGGACCCACCAGCAGCCCTCGAACATGGCGACAATTTCGCAGATCGCAGCCCCCCAGGGACGGCGAGGTCCCGCTCAGATCCGCGCGGTGCCTAACTCCGCAGGACACACCAGCAGCCCTCGAAAGCGGCGACAATTTCGCAGATCGCAGCCCCCCAGGGACGGCGAGGTCCCGCTCAGGTCCGCGCGGTGCCCAACTTCGCAGGACCCACCAGCAGCCCTCGAGAGTGGCGACAGGTTCGCAGATCGCAGCCCCCCAGGGACGGCGAGGTCCCGCTCAGGTCCGCGCGGTGCCTCACTCCGCAGGACCCACCAGCAGCCCTCGAAAGCGGCGACAGTTTCGCAGATCGCAGCCCCCCCAGGGACGGCGAGGTCCCACTCACATCCGCGCGGTGCCTCACTCCGCAGGACCCACCAGCAGCCCTCGAAAGTGGCGACAATTTCGCAGATCGCAGCCCCCCAAGGACGGCGAGGTCCCGCTCAGGTCTGCGCGGCGCCTCACTCCGCAGGACCCACCAGCAGCCCTAGAAAGATCGCAGCCCCCCAAGGACGGCAAGGTCACGCTCAGGTCCGCGGTGCCTCATTCCGCAGGACCCGCCAGCAGCCCTAGAAAGGGGCGACAATTTCGCAGATCGCAGCCCCCCAGGGACGGCGAGGTCCCGCTCAAGTCCGCGCGGTGCCTCACTCCGCAGGACCCACCAGCAGCCCTCGAAAGTGGCGACAGTGCCTCGAAAGTGGCGACAGTCTCGCAGATCGCAGCCCCCTAAGGACGGCGAGGTCCCGCTCAGGCCCGCGCGGTGCCTTACCGCGCAGGACCCACCAGCAGCCCTCGAAAGTGGCAACAGTTTCGCAGATCGCAGCCCCCCAGGCACGGCGAGGTCCTGTTTGGATCCGCGGTGAGTGCCCTCTCTGCTGGCCTCCCCAACAGCCCTCGAAAGTGGCGACAGTTTCACAGATCGCAGCCCCCCCTCGAAAGTGGCGACAATTTCTCAGACCGCAGCCCCCCAGGGATGGCGAGGTCCCGCTCATGCCCGCACGGTGCCTCACTCCGCAGGACCCACCAGCAGCCCTCGAAGTGGCGACAGTTTCGCAGATCGCAGCCCCCCAGGGACGCCGAGGTCCCGCTCAGATCCGCGCGGTGCCTCACTCCGCAGGACACACCAGCAGCCCTCGAAAGTGGCGACAGTTTCACAGATCGCAACCCCCCTGGAACGGCGAGGTCCCGTTTGGATCCGCGGTGGGTACCCTCTCTGCTGGCCTACCCAGCAGCCCTCGAAAGTGGCGACAGTCTCACAGATCGCAGCCCCCCAGGGACGGCGAGGTCCCGTTTGGATCCGCGGTGAGTACCCTCTCTGCTGGCCTCCCCAGCAGCCCTCGAAAGTGGCGACAGTTTCACAGATCGCAGCCCCCCAGGGACGGCGAGAGGAGACAAGAGGGAGGCGGGAGGCGGGAGGCGGGAGGAGAAGGACGCGACCACACCCCTCTATTCAAAACGCATACCCAACCAAGGAGGGTTGGGAAAAGCTGTTCTAAACTTGTTCCAAACAGCTTTCACATGTGCAATACATAGTCGAAACATCGTTTAGACATCTGGAAATTATTTGGCAGCACGCTCCCTCTCCAATCAGTCGACTTCCACAACTGTAGAGGGACAGGCCCGGCTTACACCTAGATCCGAGGAGCGGCCCTAAAACGAGGGCGCCCCCTGAGCCCACAGCGGTTCTGCGCTGCAGCGCCTCGGCCACGGTCGGCCTGGATTGGACAGGACACGCGAGAGGACACGAGACCCTTTCGAGGGCCACATTGTCACAAGAATGTACGAAGCATGGGCCACGAGGCACAGGACACAAGGGCACCCTTGATCTGGCAGGGTCGAAATCCGGGCCGCCTGTATGGGGAGAGCGGAGCGGGAGTGGGGGGCAAGCGGAGGCGGTGGGCAAATCCCGCCGCTGAGGGCCCGAGGGGGGAGGACGGCGAGGAGGGGAGAGGGCAGCAGCGGGAGTGGGGAGAGAGAAGAGGAACGTCAGAACATCACGAGGAACGTCAGAACATCACGGTGAGAAATAATGTCATGATGCGATCGGCTAAGGAGACGGTCCAAGAATTTCAACACTTCTAGCGACGTTCGGCCACTCGGGCCCCGCAATTCGGCTGTGGCCTCGCGGGACAACAGGAGCAACTAGAAGACATCCTGGACCGTACCGTGTGATGACGTCTTGCTCCTAAGAGAGAGAGAGAGGAGCGCCCAAACCGTGCATACCGAGATCCCGTGCGCAGGCTGGGAGGCCGAGATCCCGAGATTCCGTGGAGGAGGAGGAGCAGCAGCAGGAGAAGGAGAAGAATGAGGAGGAGGGGGAGGAGGGGGAGACGGAGGAGGAGGGAGGAGGAGACGGAGGAGGAGGAGGAGGAGGAGGAGGATGAGGAGGAGGAGGAGGAGGAGGTGGAGAAGGAGGAGGAGGAAGGCACATCCTCGGAGGTCGTCTTGTGATCGATCGAAAGGCTGCTGAGCCCAAGGAGGGGGCCATGAAGCCCGATCAGGCTTGACTAAGCCAAGGCTTGAGCCCCTCCCCCTCATCATCTTTCCGCTCCTCCTGCTCCTCCTCCTCCTTTTTCTTCTGCTCCTCGTCTTTCTCAAGAGGGGGACTCAACCAGATTCAGTGGGATTACAGCCAGCCCGTATCACAAGGATGCGCGATAAGGATGCAAGGGCCCTGGACGCCCACTTCGAGGCTTTTCGAGCGGGGCGCGGCCGACGAAGGTGGCCAAGGGTGGACCGAGGGGGCAAGGATGCAAGGGTACCCTTAGGAAGGTTGCCCACCCCTACCATGCGAGTTGACTGTAGGTAGGATGGCACAGGTGTGTCGACAACGGGTCTACCAACACCGATGCTGGGCCGGACCGCCCAGGAGCAAGCGATGGGAGAGGAGATGAGAGTTCCAACCCGAGACCCCTGCGGAGGCTGGAGATGCTGAGGTGGGTCCCCCGTTAGCCGATCATAGCCCGTAGCCCAAATCCTCCGCCGGACGCCGGGAGTGGACACAAATTGTCTTGGGGTCGCCCTTCGAGTTGAGACTGCAAAATATCGTATCTTGCGAGATCTGCTTCTAACCGCTGCTGCTTTCCCCGTAAACGGGCATCTTGCTATGAGGGAGCATTGGCGCACCCTAGCACACTGCAGCGGTGCTTCGAAACGTTCCCGAAAGCTCCCCCTCCCCATGCGCATCTGGCAACATCCGAGATTTGCAGTGTCCTGGTCTCCATGGGGCCTGACACCCGCGCACCCTGAAGACCATACTCACATGTCATTGTTTGCACCCTATGTTCTGGGTACTGTTCCGGCTGGAGGCCTAGTGTTAGGTCGGGCCTGTCCCCCTACAGGGGGATTTTGGATGATTTCTTTAGTAGCTAAATATTCGAACATTTTCAAACATTGTTTAAAACAATCGTCCCCTATACTATGTTTTGACTATTTGTGAATATTCCCCCTGTGGAGAGGGACAGGCCCAACCTAAGCCTAGAGTGCCAAGACGCGCGGTCTTTGACAGGGCTCCACGGCTTGGGCAACGTAAGAGCATACAAACCATATCAACATAAACTTTTGGAGGTCCGCGTGGACATCTTGGATCTCGCTAACCCCCCCCTCGCCACCGCTCGGACGTCCATTCCCTGTGCTTTCTTCAGTTTCGTGCGTGTTTTTTCGCCAAATTTTCAAGGATGCTCCTCGATGGTCCTCGCCGAAAAGAAGAATGCACACGTCCGAGCGATGCCAAGCCCCTCCCAGGCGCGCGACGCGCGCCATGGGTGGCGCTGGAGGCGCCCACGGGGATCCAGCACCGATCCGAGGAATCCGCGCGGTCGTTCTCCGTTCTTCTACGTAAAGAAGGCTCCATGGTTGGGGCCAGTCATCGCGAGCAGCTCCGCCTCCTGCCTGCAGGCAAACTTCCCAGCGACGCCGCACGGAAGGCCGACGCTGCACAGTGACGGCCAACGGCTCCAAGGAACGAAGAGGTCTTCACACCTCCGAGCGGTACACGATTCACTGCACCGACCTTGCAGACG
The DNA here is from genome assembly GCA_963575745.1 of Prorocentrum cordatum. Classification (NCBI taxonomy): domain Eukaryota; class Dinophyceae; order Prorocentrales; family Prorocentraceae; genus Prorocentrum; species Prorocentrum cordatum. The sequence goes on along the minus strand of CAUYUJ010002847.1, from coordinate 163,289 downwards.
TGCTGCAGCAGATTTGTGCGTGGATCTCTGTCCATGCAGAACTCCAAAAAATTGCGAGCGGAAAATGGAATTAATTTCACGTGGGTGTTTGTCAGTCTTCATCCCTGGCCAAAAATATCCGCACGAAAAGCAATTCGAAATCCATAACGACATCCTCCAGGGCAGTCCAGGCCCATCCCATCGTTTTCCGAACGAAATCCGCTCTGCGATTCTGGCGCCATGGCACGATGGCCCCAGGGAAATACTTGCAACAGGGCTCACGAGGCGATCCCTTCCATGGTCCCCTGGGCGGCCGAATCAGCAGCTCGCGCTACGGTGCTAAGGCCTGCTTGACTCCGATCTCGATCGGGTGGTCGGGGCAGGGCACCGGGCAGCGAAAAGGCCTGCCAGGCCCCAAGGTGTTTGGACCCCGTCCGAAGGCGAGTGGCCTGTAGCCTGCTCTGCAGTGTGCTCGCGGTCCTGGAGAAAGCCTGCCAGCTTCCATTCACGCAGGCGCGGAGGGGAACAACAAAACCGAACACCGGCCCAAGCGACAGAGAAACAACCGCATGCGGCAGAAGCCTACGGACGCACATGCAGCTCTCGCCATCGCTCGGACGTACATTCCCTGTGTTCTTTGTGGTTTCGTGCGTGTTTTTTTCGCCAAAGGATCGAGGATGCTCCTCGATGGTCCTCGCCGAAGGAAAAACGCACACGTCCGAGCGATGCCAGGAGCTTGCAAGGACGCAGCGGCGCACCAACCTGCCGCACCGACCCGCTGCGGCCGACCGACCTCGCCTGCGACGCCGTCGAGCCTGGGATGGCGGCCAGGAGCGATGCGACACTCCAAGAGTGCAGGAGCGATCCAGTCCAAGGGTGCCAATCCAGCAGTGCCGCTCGACACATTCAAGCGCGAGAACGCAACTCGAAGAAGGCAGAAACGATGCCACCCCAAGAGTGAGGATGAGGAGGATGAGGAGGATGAGGAGGAGGAGGAGGAGGAGAGGAGGAGGAGGTTGAGGCACGCAGGCGCCTTGGTCGCCTGGCGCTGGGAGTCGTTGAAATACGCGGGCACCGTGACCACGGCCTCTCGCCGGAAAAGGTCGGGCCAGGCGAAAGGGGGGGACAGCAAAGGGGGGGGGGGAGAATCAGCTCACGTAGCTGATTTCCGCGGCGCCTCCCGGCGAAAACACACACACACACACACGTGGGAAAAAAAAACACGTGTGACAAAAGAAGACACAATCACCAAAAACATGTTTTTTTTTTAGAAACAAAAAAAGCACAAAATAGAAAGCACACGTGTTTTTTTTGTTCCACGTGTGTGTGTGTGTCTGTTTTTTGTAGTTTTTTTTGTGTTTGTTTTCCCCACAGTGTGTGTGTGTGTATGTGTGTGTGTTTTTTTTCCCACAGGCGCTGAAGACGGCTGTGTATCGAGGAATGGGCCCCTCGGTGGGGCCGAAACCAGCTGCACGAAGCAGATTTCGTAACCCCCCCTTTCACCATCCCCCCCTTTCGTCCGGCCCAAGAAGGAAGGGAAAAAGGCGGGATCGGAATGCGAATTCAAACTGAGGTAGTTGGAATCTCGGGTCGAGGTTGGGATGGGGGGGGATGCATGCAAGGGGAGAAAACGGGCGAAGGGGAAGGGAAACAAGGACAGAAAGGAGGAGAGCTCAAGTGAAGGATAGGGAAGGGCAGGAGGAAGAGAAGAAGGCAAAGGGCGCCATGGATGATGGTGAGGTTCGCACTCACCTCCCCCTCCGCCCCACCCCGCCAACCCAACATGCGCGCCGGGGGAACATTGAATAGTCAGGAGGGGAATGACGAAAACAACACAAACATGCACCAACGATGCTGCAAGAAGTGCATTGCAACCTCCCGTCACAAGACTCCCGCTTCCATCAATCCTTTCAATCACCCTTTCATTGCGCGAAATGCCCCCGCGTAAGAAAGACGAGCACGCCGTTTGCCCGCCATTCCGGGGTGGTGGGCTTGGCTCTGTTATGACAGAAACCGCACTCCGGCCTTCGAGCTACGAGAGCTGCGGCAGGGCAAGACAATTATAAGCTGGCCACCTACAGCCCCGCCGTGCAAAAGAGCCGCCCGCCGCTGGTGCAACCGCTGCGCAAATTTCAGCATTGGGTCAACCACCTGACGGCGCCTTCGAGGACGTGCCGTTTTCTTCGACAAGGGACCGCCGCCAATGGCTCCACAGCTGTGTCCACCACCGTGTCTAGAGGCACGAAGTGGAGCGTAGATCCCTGCAGGAGCTCACCTCCTCTAGTTCCAGGCGCGGCCAGGTGCTCCTGGACGCTCTTGGGGGGCTCATCGCCTGCCCCCCCACCACCGGGCCAGGAGAGCCCCAAGCGGCAAAACTGCAACGGGGTGTGCTAAATTCATTGATTTCGCCGTGAGCGTCTTCGGTCATCGCGGTAATCTCATCCGGACAGGAACACCAACGAGAGACCAAATTTGAAAAGGATGCGCCCTCCACTCGCGCAGCTGCTGGACGATTGTAAAGCCAGCGAAGGCGCCAAACCGACAGCTCCAACTTGAAATCGGCCCGTCCTCCATCCGTGACTGCTGAGAAACTCCAACGCCGCAGACTCGGAGAACAGCTCACACGGAACGCCCGGCCGGCCCGAGCGGTCCGTCTGGCGGTGCGACGGGAGGGGTGATGCATAAGGCAGCGGTATGATTTACGGGGATGGAAGTTGAGGTGGGGGGGGGGAGAAGAGTAAGCGCACGAGCAGCCGGAGCACCAGAAAGAGGACGCGAGGAACAATCGTGGTTCGACCCCCCCCCCCATCCAGCCCCTGCAGGAAAATGAAAGAGAAGGCGGGTGGAAGGAGAGGGAAACGGGCAGGCGGAGAGAAGGCGGAGAGGGAGCAGAGAGGAGACGACATGGTGAGGTTCGCCCCTTACCCCTCCGCCACAGGGGAAGGGGGGCGAGGGGAACGAGGAGGGATAGTGAAGACACACGTGAATAGGAAGAAGAGAAGAAGTGATCACGGTTGGAAGAGGTAGGCGGAGGGGCAGGAGAGAGAGAGAGAGAGAGAGAAACATGAGGAGGACGATTGCGAGGATGCGGGCGAGGGATGGACGGCCAGAACAGCAGTACCTGCTGCAACATACACTTCTCGAGTTCTGCGCGGAACTCTGGGATCGGCGATGGGCCCCCCACCCTGGCGCGGGAAGCGCGCCGACGGCGGTGCCAGAGGCGCCTCCTGGGGGGGTGTCCAACAACGACCATGGTCATCCGCGCGGGCATCCGACAGCCTGCGCTTCCGCAGCCCCCATGCCTGCTCTCCGACGGGCAGGGGAGTCCGCGGGGAAGCCGGCAAGAGCGGAGCATATCCGAGAGAGGCGCCGCGCACCGCGCCAAGCAAGAGCCCGACACCGGCAGGTCCTCCGGAGACGCCCTGGCGGCGGAAGGCGCACGCACGACCCAAGACCGATGAACGCTCACCGAGGAGGCGGCAGCCTGAGGTCGGGCGTGTCCCCATACAGGCGGATTTTGGAGAAACCTTTCTTTTACAAGATACCCCCCAAATCCTCAAAACAAATCGAAATGGTCCTGGCGATCCACCCAAACATATGCAGTTGTGGGCGCCGCAATTGTGAATATCTTCTTCGGTGAAGTTCCCTATGGGGCCACGAGGCGCTGCACTGGGTGGGGGGGAACGCATGCGGGCGGTAGCACTGGGGCCGTCGGTGGAGCCACTTACGGGGCCACGGGGAGCTCCGTATGGGGCCACGATGCGCTGCACTGGGTGGGGAATCACGCATGTGGGCGGTAGCGTTGGGACCTTCGGTGGAGCTCCCCATGGGACCACGAAGCGCTGGGTGGGGTGGACGCATGCGGGCGGTAGCGCTGGGGCCGTCGGTGGAGCTCTCTATGGGGGGGCCACGAAGCGCTGTACTGAGTAGGAGGGGCCGAATGCGGGCGGTAGCTCTGGGACCTCCGGTGGAGCTCCCTATGGAACCACGAAGCGCTGCGTGGGGGGGACGCATGCGGGCGGTAGTACTGGGGCCGTCGTTGGTGCTCCCCATGGGGCCACGAAAGGCTGTACTGGGTGGGGGGGGACGCACGCGGGCGGTAGTACTGGGGCCGTCGATGGAGCTCCCTGTGGGGTCGCGAAACGTTGTACTGGGTGGGGGGAACGCATACGGGCTGTGGCACTGGGGCCTTCGGTGAAGCTCCCTATGGGGCCAAGAAATGCAGCACTGGGTGCGGGGGGCGCACGCGGGCGGTAGCACTGGGGCCGTCGGTGGAGCTCCCTATGGGGCCACGAAACGCTGTACTGGGTGGGTGAAAATGCCGAATAGGACGTTTCGGGACGCATGCGGACGGTAGCACTGGTGCCTTCGGTAGAGCTCCCTATGGGGCCACAAAGCGCTGTACTGGGTGGGTGAACATGCCAAATATGATGTTTCGGGCGCGTGCGGACGCTGGCACTGGGGCCTTCGGTGGAGCTCCCTATGGGGCCACGAAATGCTGTACTAAGTGAGCGAAACTGCCACATTGGATGTTTCGGGGCGCGTGCGGACGGTGGCACTGGGGCCTTCGGTGGAGCTCCCTATAGGGCTACGAAGCGCTGTACGAAGTAAGTGAACATGCCAAGTTTGATGTTTCGGGACGCATGCGGACGGTGGCATTTGGACCTTCGGTGGAGCTCCCTATGGGGCCACGGAACGCTGAACTAAGTGCGTGAAAATGCCAAGTTTGATGTTTCGGGGCGCGTGCGGACGGTGGCACTGAGGCCTTCGGTGGAGCTCCCTATGGGGCCACGCAACGCTGTACGAAGTAAGTGAACATGTCAAGTTGGATGTTTCGGGGCGCGTGCGGACGGTGGCACTGGGGCCTTCGGTGGAGATCCCGATGGGGCCACGCAACGCTGTACGAAGTAAGTGAACAAAACCGAGTTTGATGTTTCGGGACGCATGCGGACGCTGGCACTGGGGCCTTCGGTGGAGCTCCCTCTGGGGTCACGAAGCGCTGTACTGGGTGGGCGAAACTGCCAAGTTTGATGTTTCGGGACGCATGCGGACGCTGGCACTGGGGCCTTCGGTGGAGCTCCCTCTGGGGCCACGGAACGTCGTACTGGATTGAAAAAACGCAGGGAGGAGGGAGGAGGGGGAGGAAGGAAGGGCGGAGGGAGGAACGGGGGGACCGTCTCTTCAAAACGAGGACCCAACACCACCGGATGGTTGGGAAATAAAAAAAATCGTCCCCAGACTATTTTCCTCATTACTCCTGTAGGGGGACAGGCCCGACGACACGGTAGCCTTTCGGGCGCCGCTGGCACTGCCTCTCCGCACCGCAACAGGAGAGCCGGCCCCGAGCTGGGGGAAACGAGCTGCAGGGGGCGAGCAGGAAGGAAGAGACGATGAGGGAGGGAGGGGGGAAAGGAGGGAGGCGGGGGAAGGGAGGGTAAGAAGGACGATGATGATGATGATGCTGATGATGATGATGATGATGATGATGATGACGATGATATTGACGACGACGATGATGATGATGGTGGTGAT
>CAUYUJ010002847.1:125278-152778 GCA_963575745.1 Prorocentrum cordatum | reverse complement strand
GTTTTTTGTTATGTGAGACGTTCGTTGACGGCCAGATCGCCACCCCCTTGGCCGCCTCGCGTAGAATGCCCCGCATAGATTGCGCCGCGTAGATTTTCCTGTTTAGAAAATTTGCTCAACCCCCACCATGCCCCCAGGATTACCACACCCCCCCTCGGGGTATTGCAGTATGCGCATGTTTTGATGACTCGTTGTTCATTTTCCATATGAACCCATATCCTCCCAGCTGGTCCTGGTATCGCCCCCCTTCATCCTTGGCAAATAATGCCATGCGGGCCACATGCGCGCGCGCAAGAAAAAGAATCCCCTGGAGCGTCGTGATCATTCTCGTCGTCGTTTGTTGACGCCGTCGTCCGCGCTGCCTCCAGCAAAATGGACTTTGCACGGACGAGGGTCCGCGCGCCAATGAACACAATGAACTGATCGGATAAGCCCCATGATGCAACTGCGCTCGCGATCTTATGAATTCTGCCAACACCTCAACGTCGTATGTCGACGCTGTCGTCCGCGCTGTCTCTCGCAATATGGACATTGCCCACGCCACGGGGGTCCGCGTGCCAGTGAGATCGATGAAATTTGCGGACGAACTCCACGCTGCAACTCCAGTCGCGACCTTCTGAGTTAAGCCGGCCAAGATGCGGGTGGGAGGGTGGGATGTTTGCACGAACGAAGGAGGTGGTCACGCGCGGTGCAGCGTGGTCGCGCGCGGTGCAGCGCGGTCAAGTTCCACCACCCTCCCTCCCCAGGCTTCAAGGTCCCCCTGTTCGTATTGCAATTTACGTATGATGTTGCCTCATCGTCCATCCCAATTATGAATCTACACTATCCCAGGGGGGCCTGTATCGCCCCCCCCCGACATCCTCTGCAACAAAACCTATGCGCGCACACTCGTTCATAAAAAACACATAAGATACCAAGAATCCGTTAGAACAAACGGGGCGAAGTGCACACGCTCGCGTCGTCGCGCGCGCACGCCGAAACCCTTCAAAACCATAGGTTTCGGACTGGGTTCGGAATCGAGTTTTCAAAACAAACAAAAACATGGTAGCACGACACGGATTTCTAAAAAAGTTGGCGCGCGCTCGTATGGGATCTCTCAAGAAAACCATAAGGTGTCAAACTGTTCAGAAAATGCTACCAAACGGGCTTCGCCCGCGCGTCGAAATCGTTCGAACGCCCTTGCGCGCGCGCCGTCGCGAGAGCCCCGTGCAAAACAAAACGAAGTGCGCGCGCGTGTCGTCGCGCGCGCATGCCGGAAATATTCAAAACCTCCGGGTTCGGAAGGACGCCAAATTCGAGTGTCCAAAAGATATAGAGAAACACTAGGTTTCGCAACACGGATTTTAACAAAAGCGTGCGCGCGCGCTCTTGCGTCGTCGTCGTCGACGCCGTCGCCGTCCTCCCTCCTCCCTCGCCGTCGTCGTCGTCGTCCTCTGTCTTCCCTCGTCGTCGTCGTCTTCCCCTTTGGCATCGTTGTCGTTTCCGTCGTCGTTGTCGCCGTCGTCGTCTTCCCTTCTCTTTCGTCGTCGTCGTCGTCCGTCGTTGGCGTGTCGTCGTCGTCCCTCCGATTTCGTCGCAGTCGTCGTCGTCGCCTTCCCTCCTCCCTCGTTGTTGTCGTCGCCGTCGATCGCGTCGTCGCCGTCCTCCGTCCTCCCTCGTCGTTGTCGTCGTTGTCGCCGTCGTCGTCCTCCCTCCTCCCTCGTCGTCGTTGTCGTCTTCGTTGGCGACGTCGTCGTCGTGACCGTCGTATCCGTCGTCGGCGTCGGCGTCGTCGTCGGCGTCGTCGTCGTCGTCGGCGTCGTCATCGTCGTCGTCGCCGTCTGCGTCGTCGACGTCGTCGACGTCGTCGTCGTCGTCGGTGTCGTCGTCGTCGTCGGTGCCGTCGTCGTCGACGTCGTCGGAGTCGTCGTCGGTGTCGTAGCAGTCGTCGTCGGCGTCGGCGTCGTCGTTTTCGCTGTCGTCGTCGGCGTCGGTGTCGTTGCCAAGTGCCAGTTGGTACCTACCGCAACGATCTTAAGAGATCTTGCGACCAAGTGTCGGGTGGAAGTGTGGGATGTTTGCACGAGCAGTGGGGAGGACAGCTTCAAGACAGCCAAAGTGGATTGCACCACATATTTTGCTCCGCAGAGGTTGCACACCATAGATCGCACCACACATATTACCCACCGTATAGTTCAGAACCTGTCTCGTGCAACGTAGATGTTGGATTGCATAGTTTATACCGCATGGTTTGCACCACGTAGATTGCACCCCCAGGTTGCTCCACATCGCTTGCGCCACTTTTTGGCACCGCACGAAATTTACCATAGATAGCATAACACAAAGTGCACATCGCACCGCATCTAGCACCACATCAATTGCACCGAGTAGATTGGGCCGCATAAGTTGCACCACATGCGTTGCAGCACATGGGTTGCACAACATCGATTGCACAACCTGTATCACAACACATTTGCTGCTAAGCTCAACATAGACGATGTGGATATGATAACCCACACAGGGCTACGTATGTTCCACAATAAGAAACGCACCACAAATGGTGCCAAACCTTGATTCCACGGCATATATAGATATTTATATATATATGTATATGTATATATACAGATCTATACATGAAACATGGTGACCACGATTGCCTGTCACCACTTGCCCCACGTGCAATGCACAACACAGACTGCGGGCTCACACTCCGATCGGGATTAATCGTGATTACCCTTAACCGGGCTGCTACTACAGCAACAACTACTGCTACTACTACCACAACTGCTACTACGTCTACTACTGATACTATTTATACTACTTCTACGACGACCAGCGCGAATAATCTACTACTACTACTACTACTACTACTACTACTGGTACTGCTACTACTACTACTACTACTCCTACTACTACTACGACTACTGTTACTACTACTACTACTACTACTACTACTACTACTACGACTACTACGACTACTACTACTACTACTACTACTACTACTACGGCTACGACTACTACTACCACTACTACTGCTACAACTACCACTACCACATGTAGTACTGCTACTACTACTACTACTACTACTATCACTATTTCTTCTTCTTCAACTACTACTACTCCCACGAAGACTATTACTACTACTATTACTACTACTCCTGCGACTACGACTACGGCGACTACAACTACGACTGGTATCACCACTACCACTTGCACTACTACGACGGCTACTACTCCTACTCCTACTCCTACTCCTACTCCTACCCCTACTACTACTACTACTACTACTACTACTACTACTACTACGACTACTACTACTACTACTACAACTACTTCGAGTACTACCACTACGGCTGCGACTCGTACAAATACTGCTTTGACTACTACTACTACTGCTACTACTGCTACTACTACTACAACGGCTACTACTACTACTACTACTACTACTACTACTACTACTACTACTACTATGACGGCGACTACTATCTCTACTACTACTACAATTACTAAGAATACTGCTGTTACCAGTACTACCGGCACTACCACCACTACTACTACTACTACTACTACTACTACTACTACTAATACCACTACTACTACTACTACTACTACCACTACTACTACTACTACTAGTGCTACTCCCACCACTACTACTCGTATCAGTACTAGTACTCGTGCTAGTATTACAGCTGCTACTACTACTACTACTACGACTACTACGACTACTACTACTACTACTACTACTACTACTACTACTACTACTGCTACTACTACTACTAGTTCCGCTCTCATCACTATTACTTCTACGACCACGACGACGACGACGACTACTGCTGGAACCACGGTTCACCCAGAGGAAGGCGACGACAACTAACGCTACGAACACGCGGTGACACCAACTCCATCGGGGAACCCCCGCTTGGCGAGACCCCGCCAAGCGAAGGCCACCCTCCCCGTACTGAAAAATCAATCAATGTCCAATCGGGGAATCATTCTGGATCAGAACAGGCGTCGGATCCGTCGGAATTAGCACGGGATGAAACAATCAAATCGGATCGGCAGATCGGGCCAAGCAGAATCGGCATCGAATCAGATCGATCGGATCGAAATGGACCCTTGATGGCGAGATGGTCACATGCTCGATTTCACCGACGGCGGGATCACGTCGCGATGGCACGGACAGGTGTCGTGTCGTGGCCACCTCGGCGCTGGCTTCTGCCGTCGGTACTGGTCCGAGAATCGAGGCCCGAGGCTTTCGGGAACTTTCGGACCTTTTGGGCCTCAAGGGACTTTCTCGTCGCCACGGCTGGATCCCCTTCGAACTGCTGGCAAACACTCGTACGCGAACAAGTCTGGGGAAACGGTTGTTGTCCAGGGCGGGTTCGTGGCGTGACGTCGGCGCTGGTTTCTGATACCGCGTGGGTTTACCAGCCAGAAACACATCCCTATCCCTATGCTGGGCATCGCCTCGTCACGATGCCGATCTTAAGGATTCCCTCTGTTTCTGAGGATGCATCCCTAAGATTGTCATCGCCTTTTGGCGTGCCAATCTCAGGGATGGGGATAAGTTCAAGCCTGGTGATGGATCGTTCAGCCCTGAACGATAACGCGCTTCTGGTAGCGCGCATCCTTGAGGTCGGCCGCCATCCGGGCAGCTTGAGCAACATGGAACGCCATGGCTAGATGTCACCGCCGCGTTGACGCGGCGCGAGCCCAACGCATGCGTCACACGTACATTGACATCCGATGCCTTGACTTGTCAATTCGGGGTCTCCAGAAGCTCTCACCATTTCCCCAGGGCAAGTTTTCCATCCTGAGTGTTTTTGTTGAAGGTCCTGGGGCCCAGTGTGGCCCCATGCGAGGGGAAACGTCAGAAAACGGCGAAATTGCTCAGCCTTGATGTCTCTAAGGCGTTGGATGCCAGGCTTTCGGGTCAGAGTTTGAGCTTCTGGCGGCCATTCGGGACGACTCGGGCACCTGTGCAACGCTTTCGGGGAGGCGATGCTGTTGAAAAGCATGCCGAGGCTGGAGCTGCTACGCGAAGCTACGAAAAGAGGACGTTCGATCCCTGTGCACGCGGAAGCGATGCTTGCTTTCCCTCGCAACGCGCCTGCGCAGAGATCTCCTCGGGCGCGAACTGCTTGCCGCCGATCGGGCAGTCGATCTTGAGCTTGGAACCCACGGTTTCCACTTTGTACGACACCTCCTTCAGCTCCTCCTCGCGGGAGGGTGGGGAGGAGGAGGAGGAGAAAGAGGAGGAGGAGGAGGAGGAGGAGGAGGAAGAAGGGGAGAAGGGAAGATAAGGGAGGAGAAGAAAGGGGGAGGAGGAGGAGGGAGGAGGAGGAGGAGAGGAGGAGAGGAGGAGGAGGAGGAGGGAGGGAGGGAGAAGGAGGAGGAGGAGGTGGAGGAGGAGGACGAGGAGGAGGAAGATGAGGAGGAGGAGGAGGGGAGGGGAGAGAGGTGAGGGGGGAGGAAGAGGAGGAGAAGGAGGAGGGAGGAGGAGGAGGAGGAGTAGGGTGAGGAGGAGGAGAAGGAGAAGGAGGGAGGAGGAGGGAAGAAGGAGAGAGGAGGAGAAGGAGGAGAGGCGGGAGGAGGAGGAGGACAGGAGAGGAGGAGGAGGAGGTGGAGGCGGAGGAGGAGGAGGAGGAGGAGGGAGGAGGAGGGAGGAGGAGGGAGGAGGAGGAGGAGGAGGAGGGAGGAGGAGGAGGAGGAGGAGGCGAGGAGTAGGGTGAGGAGAGGAGGAAGAGGAGGGGGAGGCTTTGCGCAGTGACACACGTCTCATTCAGGGACTACTGAGGTGACTTAGGACGGGAGGGTGCGTTGCACCATCGTTGCTGCATCTCAGGTGTACTCTGGCCTGGTCCTCCTGCACCCAGGTGAACCGCACCGCGAGCTGGCCTTCCCACGCCGGATGCAGCGAGCGCCTCCAAGATGGCGGAGAATAATGGGGCACGATGCTTCTCCTCTGGGGAACGTCGGCTTGATGGGGCACGGTGCTCCTCCTCTTCCTCCTCCTCCTCCTCCTCCTTCTCCTCCTCGTTCTCCTCTGGGAGCCCCAAAGTGCTTCCCAGAAGGAGCTTCGCGCAGAAGAGGTCGAAGTTTCGCGCAGCATCCCCGCTGCATCATGATGCGGCGGTGACGTGGGGACGAAGATAATCGGGGTCTGGATTGCGGAGCGATCATCCGACCCCGTCTGCTCCTGGCCCGCTGGGGCGGCCTGGAACCCACGAGCTCCAGAAGACAAAGCAACGCCCCCGAAACCTCGGTGCTCGAGCCTTCGTGATGTCGCTGAAGCCGTTGTTGGTTACTCGCCATGACGCCTGTGGCCGGCCCCATCCTCCCCCCCCTCTCCCCCCCTGGTCACGTTACGATTCGCGCCAGCGCCGTCTGGGTTTGCCAGACAGTCGGACTCGATTGGACAGGGCACGCGAGAGGACACAAGACCCTTCCGAAGGCCACGTCGTCACAGGAATTTAGGAAGCATGGGTCGCGAGACACAGGACACAAGGGTACCCTGGACTTGGCCGGGTCGCCCTACTAATCTGGGCCGACTGTAGACTGGCTCATTCCCGGACGGCGCCGACGCGAATCGGGACGTGACCGGCCCACACCCCCGACTCCCCTCAGTCACGCCCGCTTCTCCACGGACCTACGAGGCGAATCCAGCGGTGGCGACGAGGGCCGCCCAGGAGGCCCAAAAAGGGGAAAACGAGGGAGTGGTAGATGTATGGGTACCCTGTCCTCCTCTGAGTCATCGCCAGGTGTTTTCGAGAGCTGTCATCTGGCGTGACATTGTGCTGCGCCCTCCCAAGTTCCTCTCGGGGACGCACTGACCCGGGCCAATGCAACCGCGGGTCAGTCGGGCGTTGCAGGATCCTGCAAGATCCTGCACCCATACCCGGGCCGACGCGAACGATCCTGCAAGATCCTGCAGGATCCTGCACCCAAGCCCGGGTCCATGCGACCCCGGCCCTGCCGGATCCTGCAAGATGGAAGGGGCCCTGGGACACACACACACACACACATAGATACACACAGATGACAGGATCCCCGATAGTTTCTTGGTACACACACATAGATACACACACAAATGACAGGATCCCCGATGGTTTTCTTGGTTCTTGTCCTCCCCCCCCCACTTCCCAGGTTTGACCACAGTTTCCCGCATGTTCTGGGGATCGACGATCCATTGTGTCTGTGCTTTTGCTCCCTCCCGGAAGAGGCGGCGCTCTGGCCGACCCCCGCCCTGCACTCGCCCCCCGCCCCTCGAGCCCCCGCTCCTCGACCTCGGCGGACGTCCGGCCGACGAAGCGCTTGACCGAGTAGAACGTGTTCTCGGGGTTGATCACGGCCTGGCGAGGAGGGGGGGGACAACGGGGGCCATCCTGCACCTCCTCCTCCCTCCTCCCTCCTCCTCCTCCTCCTCTCCTGCTCCTGCTCCTGCTCCTGCTCCTGCTTCTCCTCCTCCTCCTCCTCCTCCTCCTCCTCCTCCTCCTCCTCCTCCTCTCTTGCTCCTCCTCATCTCTTGCTCCTCCTCCTCCTCCTCCTCCTCCTCCTCCTCCTCCTCCTCTCTTGCTCCTCCTCCTCCTCCTCCTCCTCCTCCTCCTCCTCCTCCTCCTCTCCTGCTCTTCATCGCCTTCCCCTTCGATGAGCCCGGCAAGTCACCGTCCTAACACTCAGCGGCGAGCGAGGGGGGGAAGAGAAGGGGCGCGGCGGGCCTTCTCGGAGGGCGCAGAAGTCCCCCGGCATTCTGAGAAGCTCTCTAAATCTTCCCCCAAAGCACGGGAAACTTCTCGGAAGGCGCGAGGGCTTCTGAGAAGTCCCGCTGCTTTCTGAGAAGACCTGCTCCTTCTCGTTCACGGCCCCCGCTTGCTCGCAGCCGAGAAGTAATCAAGGCATGACTCTTTTACTCCCGTTTCGGCCCCCGGGTGGCCCTCCCGGGACCCCGTTGCCGTCAAAAAACGACTCGGGGTGGAAATCGGACCCCTGGGAGAAAAGGGTTTGGACTTTGGGGAAAGGGTCGGAACCGCCTCCTCCCCAACCGCATATCACTCCTTGCTGCCCTCCCACTCATCAGCCCCTTCCTCGGAGGTGGAAACAAGGCAGGGGGGAGGGAGAAGTTCAAGGAGCTTGGGGGAGAAAAAAAAACAGGAGTCGGAGGATGATGTACGAGGAAGAAGGAGGGTGGGAAAACAGGAGGGGAGGCATCGGGAAGGCGACGGGAAAACAAGAGGAATAACGAGGAGGATCTGGAGCAACCAGAAAGACGGCACGGGGGACAGGAGGATTCTGAAACAGTCAGGGGGCGGAGACTCAAGCGCGGACAGCGTCTGAGTCGTTCCTTCACGGCCCCCAGGAGGCCGAAAACTTGAAGCAAACTGGTTCGACTTGCTTCAAGACGTTAGATATCAGAGTCGCCGTCAATCTCTTCCTTGCCCTCCTCCCCATCTTCCCCCCCTGCTCGCCCCCACCCTCACGAGCCCAGGATATATATATATATACACACATATACATATATGTGTGTGTGTGATATATACACCTGCTGCCTGGGGGACCGACGTCCTGAGCCCCCAGCGGGCGGTGGATATTGAGATTGGTTGGCCCCGCGGGGCCCATGTGTGTACACACACATCTCTCCCTCTATATAAATACACATATGCATAGCTTGAGCCGTAACTGTGTTCGTGCATGTGTACTTATTCACAGACACACAAACCCCACATCAGGCCCATGCACAGGCCTACACGCGTTCCCATCTCCGCTCGCCCTCCTCGCCTCCTCCCCCTCCCTGCCATCCCCCCCCCTTCTTCTCCCTGCCCCTCCTCCCCTCACCCCTCCCCTCAACACTCGGGTCGGGCGAAAGGGGGGGATAGCAAAGGGGGGGTTGAGAATCAGCTCACGCAGCTGATCTTCCCGGCGCCTCCGGGCGCCGGAGGCGGCTGTCTATCCAGGAATGGGCCCCTCGGTGAGGCCGAAACCAGCTGCATGCAGCAAATTTCGTAACCCCCCCTTTCCCAATCCCCTCCCCTCACCCCTCCCCCTCAACACACTCTGGCTGCCCGGGGAGGCCGGCAGAGGGCCGCGGCTGCGCGGCCTGACGCTTCGCGATCTGCCCCACGAGCATCTCCCCGCTCTTGGAGCCCGCCGGGCCCCCCGCGCGCCGCAGCGGCCGGGGGGCGCCCGGGCGTCTCCGTCGCCGTCGGTCATCGTCGACGGGTCGTCGTCGTTGGCGATGCCGACGCCGCCGGCTGGTGTCGCCGACCTCGCGGTCGTCGTCGGGGGGTCGTCGCCACCGTCGAAGGCGTCGTCGTCGTCGTCGTCGTCGCAGCACCCGTCGCCGTCAGTCGTCGTTGGCGCCGAATCCCCGAGATCGGGGCGTCGAGAAGCGCTGCTTCACAGCCGTGTGTTCTCGCCCGCACTCGGTCCCGTGGGCCCTCAGGATCGACGCGGCTCCAGAATTGCCGCGAGGAGCTGGGGCCGTCGGAGGCTCCGGTCGCAGTGTCTGAGGGGCAACGATAGGGAGGGACGACTGGCATAGAGGGGGGGAAACGTCGACCTGCAATCGGCGACGCATCGCCAATAGATCGGCGATAGGCCCCCGACAGCGAATCCGCACCTTCCTGGGCGTGGTGGGGTTGTCGGACCCCTATCCGCGATCCATGGGCGATTGGGGGTCGATGCCGCCCCCCCTATGCCTATCCCCCCTGTCGTTATGTTGTTCCGATCGATTTTAGCGACCACATCCCAGAAATACTTTCGAACACCCAGAAAAAGTGACGAAACAGTGTCGACCGGGTATCGCCTCCCAGGGCCCGACACGTGAAAACTTTCGAGCTTCGGGACTCTCGTGGTGCTCGAAATGAATCCTGGTGATCCAGGCTGAAAGGTAGGCTGGGACATCACAATGAAGATTCGGGGTCGATGAAGCCCCCCTATGCCCATCCCCCCCTACCGCTGCCCCCGAATCTCTCACAATGTGACATGCCTGGCTACACTGTGCTGCAGGCACGTCGAAGCTCGCCGCCGCTGTTGTCACGTGGTCCAAAACGTAGCTGTCGTCGCGGCTCGCCCCGCCGCGGCAGCCACGGGCGCCCCGGCCTCTACGTGATGGGCCGCCATCGCCAACCCTTCTAATCTGATCTAAACTGGTGCCTGCGAGGTGGCCCTCCTACCGCCTACAGCACAGCACAATCAGTGAGAAAAGGAACGACAAGGAGAATCGCTACAATACGTCTCAGGACTCAACAATGTTCAAACGGCGTCACTGCGCCTCACACGGAACCAACAAAGAGTCGAGCTCGCCCTTGAACCCAACATGTGCTTGATCCACCCTTTGCGATGGGACGTTGTTGTTTTTCCACGACTGTGCCACCCTACATCGGACCTTCCAAAAACCGATGCGGGAAAAAAAAACAAAACCTAAGGAAAAAGGTCGGGACCTCTGGGGTCGCGCCTTGAAAAACATCGCCCGATGTGCTAAGCATTGCTATAGAAAAGGAGGTATGTTTAGGTCGGGCAGGTCCTCCTACAGGCAACGTAGGATGATAAATCAAGCATAATCCTAACATGCAAACAAAAACATAACATGTTAGAAACATCGGCCCCTGACTATTTCTTGACTATCATTGGAATCTCCCTCCTGTAGATAGACAAGTCCAACTTGTAGGTATGTCGCTGATCGACCGGAGAGCAGGGCCCTCGAGAGCGACACACCACGCGATTCTCTGGGCGGGCCAGGGTATGCATGCGAGAAGCGACGATAATTTGGGGGCGGCCAAGAGGGGGGCGTTCGAGAAGGGGGGGCGCAAATCATGGCCAGCGGCATGTGCGCGGCCCAGGGACGTAATAAAATAAGAGAAGGCGCCATGAGATCTGGGGAGATCCCATAGCCGCCGCAATGCTATCCCCCCCCCTGGTCGTCCCCCCCCCCTCTTGGCCGCTCCCGAATACTCGGCGACGATAACTGGGCGACAGCGGGGGCCGGTGGTCCCCAGGGGGAGGAGAGAAGGCGAGGCGGAGAACCACGACGAGGCAGAGAGGACGGGGAGGCGCCTCCTCGCAGTCGTGTCTTCCAGACTCTTCCAATCCCCCCTCCTCCGCCTCCACGACACTCCTCCACGCTCCTCGTTCCTCCTCCTTCTCCTCCTTCTTTCTCATCATGCTCCTCCTACTCCTCCTCCTTCTCCTCCTCCTCCTCCTCTTCCTCCTCCTCCTCGCTCCTCCTCCTCCTCCTCCTCGCTCCTCGTTCCTCCTCCACCTCGCTCCTCCTCCTCCTCCTCCTCCTGCTCCTCCTCCTGCTCCTCCTCCTCCTCCGCCTCCTCCTCGCTCCTCGTTCCTCCCCCTCCCCCGTGCGATTCACGCTCCTCGTCCTCCGCCGAGGTCCGCAGGCCTTCTCGTCGATTCACCCCCTTGGCGTCGCTGCGAGCGTTCTGAGCGTGCGGCGAATACAATGCAAAGGCAAAGACGAGGAGGGGGAGGAGGGAGAGGAGGAACGAGAAGCGAGGAGGAGAGGGGGAGGAGGAGGAGGAGGAGGAGGAGGAGGAGGAGGAGGAGGAGGAGGAGGAGGAGGAGGAGGAGGAAGAAGAGGAGGAGGAGGAGGAGGTGGACGAGGAGGAGGAGGAGGAGGAGGAGGAGAAGGAAAAACGAGGAGCGAGGAGGAGAAGAAGAAGAGGAGGAGGAGGAGGAGCATGAGGGAGAATAACCCTCCAGTCACGACACTCTCCTCGGCGGCGCGCCGGGGGGGGGGGATGCGAGAGGGGGCGGGCTTTCCCAGAAGGGGCTCGGAAGTCCCTCGAGCCTTCTGAGAAGATTTCGAAGCCTTCCGCGAAGGCGAGGACAACTTCGCCAGAAGGTCGCAGGGCTTCCGAGACGCCCCGCCGCCTATTCTGAGAGGGCCTTCTCCCCCCTCCCTGCGCTCGGCGCCGGTGCCCCTCGACCCTGGCTCGCCCCCCCTTGAGGGCGGACCCGCTGACGACCCCTCCTCCTCCTCTCCTCCTTCTCCTCCTCCTACTCCTCCTCCTATTCCTCCGATTCCTCCTCCTCCTCCTTCTCCTATTCCTCGGGTTCCTCCTCCTCCTCCTCCTCCTCCTCCTCCTCCTCCTCCTCCTCCTCCTCCTCCCTCCTCCCCCCCAGCCCGCGGAACGGCGCTGGAGCCCCAGGGATAGGCCACCACGCTGGGAGTAGTGCGGGCGCCCTCCGCGTTCGGGATGATCGTCGGCGTGCCGGCCTCGTGGTCGGACGAGGAGGGGGGGGAGGACGAGGACGAGGAGGAGGAGGAGGAGGAGGAGGAGGAGGAGGAGGATGTTTTAACATCCACGGCAAGGGGGAGAGCGTGACGCAGAGGGTCACGGAGAGGGGGACGAAGGGACGGGCATCGGGGGAGACCAATACCAAGGCCCAGCGTCGACTGTAACACCGTCGAGCCCGGGATTCCGACCAGAAGGAGGAGCACCCTGGAGGATGGGACCTCGAATGCTGTCGAATCTGATTAAAGGAACATTGGCTGGAATTCTTGGGAGGGGGTTCGTGAGCCCCGCGGGCGTGGCCTGGATTCCTGTCCGAGCCCCAGTCAGATCGCACACCGCGGCGAGCGAGGGCGGGGAGTGAGAAGGTGAAGGCCTTCTTAGAAGTGGGCGGGTCATCTCGGACTTCTCAGAAGGCCAGGGGACTTCCGAGCCCTTTGAAGAGGCCCGCCCCTGCTCACTTCCCCCTCTCGCTCGCCGCCGATAAAAAGGAGGGTGCGGTATGGGAAGATGGAGTCCCGTGGAAGGCCGACGGAGACGGAGGGTGAGGAGGGGAAGGAAAAGAAGGAGAGACTAGGACGGAACAGTACGGTATGGAGTGGTGTGGGAGGCCGGAGACGGAACAGTACGGTATGGAGTGGTGTGGGAGGCCGGAGTGAAGTAGGAGGGGTAGGAAGAGGCGGGAATACGGGGGAGGGAGTAGTGGTGGTGGTGGTGGGAAGGGGAAGGAGGCGCATGTGGAGGAGAAGACGGGAGGGGCGAACAGGAGGGGTTCTCCTGCTCCTCCTGCGAGGTACGTGATCGTTGTTTTGTCTATTGGGGGCAACCGCGTGTTACCCTGGGGGCGTCGGCGGGGGGACGTGACGGCAGTGGCGGCCAACGTACACCCCCGAAGGTGCAACCGCAACAACGGCGCAACAACCGCCTGCGTGCACCACAATCGGTATGTGTGTGTGTGTGTGTGTGCGTGTGTGCGTGTGCGTGTGCGTGTGCGTGTGCGTGTGCGTGTGCGTGTGCGTGTGCGTGTGCGTGTGCGTGTGTGTGTGTGATGTCTGTGTGTGCGACAACACCTGCATGCAAAACAACGCCTGTGCACACCACAGTGCCTGTGTTCACCTTGGCACCTGCGCGCAACATGGCGCCACATCGCTTGCGTGCACCATAGCAACTCTGTGCACCAGCACGCGCGTGCGCAACAACGCCATTGCACAGCACATGAGCGCCAGTGCCACGCAACAGCGCCAGTGCCACTGCACAGCACAGCAGCGACCTTGCACAACCAAGCAGAAGCGCCAATGCACTGGATCGTTCCCGTACACCATGTTGCCTGCACATAGCAGCCGGGTGCACCACACCGTGGCCGTGCACCAGAGTGCTTTCGAGAACCGGAACGCTCTTGTACACCACAATGTGCACCACAGCGCCTGTCGTTCGTGCCACACCATTGGGATTCACGGCAACGCCTACTCCTCAGAGACTCCGTGCACAAGAGTGCCCGCGCACACCACGGCGCGAGATCGAACAGAAGTGTTATCAAACTGGTCGTTTCGGCCCGGCCCCGCCTCCCTGGCCCGCACCTCCTCCCCACTCCCTGCCTTTTTTTTTCTGTCCTTGCGCGAAGTACCTTGCAAAATCGGCCGACCTGACGTGTGAGTTTCTGAGAGCGCGGGCTTGAGCTCGCTCAAGCTTCGCTCTGCAAGGGGGGGCGGGGACGCCATGCCCGACGCCATTCAGTGCTCGGGAGCCCGGGGGGGGGTCGCTCTGCAGGGGGGGGGGGACGCCATTCCCGACGTCACCCAATGCTCGGGAGCTAAGGGGGGGGGGGGGGGGGGCGTTCTGGAGGGGGGGGGGGGGCGCCATTCCCGACGCCGAGGAGCCCCCAAAGAGATCCCCAAAATGCGACCATTGTCCCAGTCCCTGGATTTGGAGGAAAAAAAACTAGCATTTGGAGCGTATTCGCTTCTTGAAACTTCACAGTTTCCAAGACGGCCCAAGAGGGCCCCAAGACGGCCAAAGAAAAGCCCAAAACGGCCCAAGACAGCCCCATGACGGCCCAAGACAACCCCAACAGTGCCCAAAAGGCGCCCAATAAGGCTCCAAAACTGCCAACGAAGAGTTCACGACGGCCCCAATGGGGCCCCCAGGAAGCCCCCAAAGGCCCCCAAGAGGCCCTGAAGAGGCCCCAACTGGCCCATAATAGGCCCTTAAGAGGGCCCCAAAATAGCACCAAAAAGCTCAAGAACTGCCTCCAAAACGCCCCTCAAAAGGCCTCCAGATGCCTCCAAGACGCCCTCCCGAAAGGGAACCGACTACCTCCCAAGTCGTCCAAAAAGCTTACGTTCGAACAGCCATGTGGCAATACTTTCACATATTCACGAATTCCACAATTGGATCCTCAATAATCTCACTGGTTCAAACGTCGTGGGGGTCCTCCAAGAGCGCCCCCAAAACATGGCGTGCAACAGCTATTTCAACATTTCATGGTTTTCGTGGTGACTCGCGCGCGAGCGTTATTTTCGAAGACCCAAAAGCTCCTCAACCGACGTCCACATGTTCATAGTATGCGGATGTCTCGAAAGAGGGCTGTACCTTCAGCACGCACGGTCATTCAGTCCCATCGGCATCGGGAGCGCCCCGGATCGGCGGCACTGGCCCGAGGCCACTACAAGAATGGCGACGAAAAAGAGGAACGCTACGACGACGGCGACGACGACGACGCCGACGACGTCGACGAAATTGACGACGACAACGGCGACGACGACAACGACGACAATGCCCATGCCCCTTCGAAGGCCTCCGAGCTACGCTAGTTGTCATCGTTGTCCCCCTCTTGCCCCCCCCCTGTTCTCCTCCTCCTGATCCTCCTCCCCGTGGGGGTCCGTAGGAGACCCCATGGAGACTGAATGGTTTTACGCCTGCGGCCGGTTGCCAGGCGTGAACACAAAAGGGGGGGAGAGGGTCTGGGAAGGTAACACGCGTTACACCTGGCGCCTGCACAATTGCCCACACTTGATGCATGCTTTCTTGGTCCGAATAGTGCGGGTACATGATGAGGTACATGATCCATTCGTATGGTGTGGCTCTGCAGCGCCTCTTTAAATGTAAATAATCGCCCGCATTCCTCCTTGAGCTCACATATCCAAGGTTGTCGTCCCAACCCTCGGAATTCGTGGTTCTGGCTCACTCCTGGCGTGGGTACTGCCACTGTGAGCATAGCCGTCCTGCCTTCTCGGACGTCTACCAGATGAAGCTGCTATCGAACGCTTAGCGCATGTAGTTTGCGGGTCGGAATCACGTCGCCAAGTCCCGTGCGCACGTTCTCCGACAGCCCGCAGACGTACCCGACGTCGTTCGCGAATATTCGGGCCCAGGGGTTCGTGTCGCGCTTGAGCTCGTCGGTCGCGCCGTCGTCGGCCGTTCTCTCGAAGACGATTCGGCCGCACATCGCGGCGACCAGCTGACGGCGGTGAGTCGGAAATCTCGAACTGTGTTTTGTCCAGCCAAGTCTGCGGACCAGTTTTCCGCCCTCTGGTGGCAAGATTTGCCAATGGCGAAAGACCTCCAAGGCTGTCATGCTCCTCTCGCTGTCGTCTTGACGGTGGGTAATAGTAGCTCCCCCTCCCATGGCGCGTCGGTGGAGAATGTTCACCGTGCTCTGCAACTGCAGGAATCGTCCGGCCTCGATCCACCAAAGGCACGCGTTGATGACTCTGTAGATCTGTACGGCTCGCTTCCATACGTACGGGATGCCAGCCTTCGACAAGCAGCCTTCGCATTCGTAGAGGGTTCTTCTTCATCGCCAGCACGCGCTTCTGGAGTGCCGAAGTATAGCTCTGCGTCGCTGTGATATGGGGGCAAGGTAGCGTGCTGCTTCGAGTACTTCGCGAGGCACTTCGCAACCGGGTGTTTTCTAAGGGGGTGTCGCGGGGCGGCTGGGTGGCGCCGCTGCCGTGGAAGTATACGATGTCATCATGAATGTCACGGTTCCGTCGCAGCCCTATCTCCTCTTGCCTCGCGACGAGCTTCTCGTGTACCTTTCGGCCGTACAGGAGGTTGTCCTGTCGATGTCATATGGACTATATGTTGCCCAGCTTTGGGTGTAGGGGGTGATGCCCGTTGCGGAGTTGCAGGCCATGTACGGGTCGCCGATCAATGTTCCGCAATGTGGCTTGATGTATACACCCTTGCCGGTGCCCCTGCAAGGCATGTGGAAAGTGGTTCGGCGATGCCGTGATTTTCCCAAAATCCATTTGAGATTGTGGCATGACCTCACGGTTGGCCGAATCCATAGCTACCCTCGGGCAGCTCGCGACGGCGCTGGCCATGTACATCCGCGTAGACGCGTAGTTCCTGCTTGCCTCGCTAGCCCTGTATCCCACCACTGCCATCGTCAATGTCGCCCCCTCTCGCCGTCGTCCTCTGATGAAGTCGTAGTCTTGGTCGCTGTGTACAGTGTGTCTGTCTCGTCTAGTGCCTTCCGAATTAAACCTTGCAGGAGCGGGCCATGATGTGGTATATCATTTTGTCACAGGGGCCTTTCGTCGCGTTCTGTCGTGCTGTTGTCGCTGCGCACTGATGCCATGTAAATGGTATTTCGTTGGCGGTTTTCTTGGCTGCCAACGCTGCTCTGAATAGGGCCTTGCAGCCTACCGGTTGGTTTGCTCCGCGTTCTGCTCCGAGTCGTCGTCGTCGTCGTTGGTGATGTTGCTCAGCCAAGTGACGCATAAGTAATCGCAATTGTTCGGAAGGTGTTGCGGAGCTGCTTTTCGTAGCTAGGCCATTTTCGGACTCTATGTGTCCTCGTAGGCGGCATCCACTAGCCCCTCTATGTCGCCATCGTCATCATATCCTTTTTTCCGCCATGGGCGGGATCTGTTCCATCCACTCCAAGTTCCCCACGTTCGGTCCCGTGCCTTGCATTCCTCTTTCGCGTCCTGGTAGCTGCCAAAAAATGATCCACGCCTGCTTGGTCGGGTTCGCGGTGACCGCCGTCCAATAGTGTCATTTTCGCAGTTCCTCGAGTCCTCCTGCGATTCGGCGCGATAAGGGTCCAACTCCTGAGCGAAGCTTCGTTACTCCCATGCCTCCTACAGCTCCTCGGCCATGGCATGGTTCCTCTGCTCGCACTCTCTGTTTCGCAGCTCTGCGCATTGCCTGGCGATATGCTTGAGATCCTGCTCTGGCTGTCTACGCATGATCTCTGTTTCGCTGAGTTCGGGCTGCGTTCGGTGCTCCTCTTCGGATCTGACTTTGGGTGATTCTGAACACGAAGAAGGTCATAATATAAGTGTGACCGATTACGAGCGAGTCTGAGCTGAGTATGACTGGGCCCGCGCAGGAAAGAATGCATCTGAGGATGAGGCCAGGGGGGGGGGGAGGTGTGAGGTCCGAAAACGTCTCAGAAATCC
Source organism: Prorocentrum cordatum (assembly GCA_963575745.1). NCBI lineage: Eukaryota > Dinophyceae > Prorocentrales > Prorocentraceae > Prorocentrum > Prorocentrum cordatum. The sequence continues at coordinate 135,149 of CAUYUJ010002847.1, read as the reverse complement.
GACGACCCTGTCGGCGTGTATGGGGTGTTTGTCCGGCCCCGTCGACGGGGAGCATTCTTTCGCCACCTCCTTCACATTCTCCTCTCCCGTCCGGGAAAGGAGAGAGAGAGAGAGAGAGAAAAAAAAAAAAAGAGAGAAAAAGAGAGAGAGAGAGAGAGCACCCATCCTCGTTCCGGGAACGGGCTCGCAGCTTGAATTGAAGGAATTCCATTCACGTCCTCACTACGTCAAAGTGAAGCCCCTTCCCTTCGCCCCTTCCCCAGTCGGGAGGGGTCTGGAGGGGGAGATTCGCATCGTTTATGGGAGTCCTCCTCTCCCACGCCGGTCCTTCTCCGACGCGCCTGTCGTTCTCGGGTCATCCTCCCCAGGTGGAGAGCAGTCCCAAGGGGGGGAGGGGAGTCAGATATGCATGCGTCCTTGGGGGTCCTCCTCCCCCTCCCATGCCCTCTCCCGCGCCGGTCATCCTCCGGTCCTCCTCCCTGAAGGGGAGGGGCCCAGGGGGGAGTCCTTTTACTCCTCCTCCTCCTCCTCATCCTCCTCCTCCTTCTCTCCGCCTCCTCGTCCTCCTCCTCCTCCTCATTTTCCTCCTCCTCCCCTTCCTGGTCGTCGTCGATGTCTTTCAGGGTCGGCGGCACCGGCCGTCAGGCCATCACAATAATCAGAACCCCATCCTCGGATCTGCAGCAAAACCCAGAATCGAATCGAAAAATCGTATCGGCGATCGAAACGAATCGGATCGGCGGAAATCGGCAACCGAGCCGGGAGACGTCGAATCGGCGGAAATCGGCAGAGCGGTAATGCCTCCAATCAGAAATCGGAGCCCAAATCGGAAGCCTAAGCCGAATCGAATCGCAATCGGAAGCCATCGGGGTCGAATCGAATCGAATCGGAGGAGTCGAGACGAGCCCTGGATCTGGGGAGCACTTGCAACAAATCCCCGGACAGCAAAAAATCACGACTGCAACCCGAGATCGTGTTTTTTTCTTTGTTTTTCCTCGCAAGCATCCACATGCATGTAGCTCTGTAGCTCGTGCGCGTGCCAGTCGCATCACGGGCCACGTGCAAACAGAGCGCGAAGCCGAGCCAACGCTACCAACGCCGATGCATCAAAGACGTCCTGACAAAGAGAGCCCACGATAGAACAGAGAGCCCAGGATACAGAGACACCGCGTGTCTCTGCTGCACGCCTCGAGGCGGAGATCGATGTGCGTGACTCCCGAGGGCCCCGAAGGCCAGGCCTGGAGGCCACCCAGATCGGGCCGGGCGAAAGGGGGGGATAGCAAAGGGGGTTTGAGAATCAGCTTAAATAGCTGATTTCCTTGGCGCCTCCCGGCGCCGGAAACGGCTCTGCATCGAGGAATGGGCCCCTCGGTGGAGCCGAGACCAGCTGCATGCAGCAGACTTCGTACCCCCCCCTGTCCCCTGACCTTCCAGAGAGCTATTTGTTAGCACTGGAGGCCTAAAACCATAACAAAAAAAAACGGAGCGAACCAGCCTAAAACCAAGACATAGAACAGCCTTGGGATAGGTTTTTACGTCGCGTGCTATTTTTTAGCCCTCTTGGAAGGTCAGGGTTCCCAATCCCCCCCTCTCGTCCGGCCTCGTCCAGCCCGACATGAGCGAACCAGCCCAAAACCAAGACGTAGAATTGCCTTGGGATAGGCTTTTTACGTCGCGTGCTATCTCTTAGCCCTCTTGGAAATCAGGGTAACCCCCCCTTTCCCAATCCCCCCCTCTGAAGGGGCCCCAGGACACACAAATAAATACACACAAATAAAAATATTCCCCATATTTTCTTATATTTGTGTTGGTTTTTGTCTTCCCCACCACTTCCCATATTTTTGCATATTTTCCTTGGAGTCGACGATTAATTGTGTCTGTGTGTTTCTTTCCCTCCTGACCCTCTCTCGTCCGGCCTCGTCCGGCCCGACCGGAGCTGCCCGCCCGACCGGAGCTGTGGGGCGACCCTGCCCGGTGGGAAGAGCCACGACTGCGTACGTTGCGCCCTCCGTCGGCGGCGAGGCGGAGAGGCGGGCCGCTCTCCGGCACGGAGGGCTCACTTCGGGGATGGACAGACCCCCCTTTAGCAAAACGTGGTTTAGTGAAAACGATCTGAGGCCCAAACCTGGCGGGCGCAAGCCTGGAAAATAACGGCCACGGCGCCCTCTCGAAAACCGAGAACGGACAATTCACTAATCGACGTGTCACTGTTGGGGGTTCTGTCCACCCCCGATCACTTTTTTTGTAGGTCGGGCGTGTCCTCCTGCAGGCGGAGCCTGGACAGCAAAACTTAGAGCAGATTCAGAACTCAGTGGGCCCTGGAAACGACAGGGCCGTTTTTGTTACCGGTTCCGTTCTGCCGTTTTTGTGGCCCGTTGCGATGCCCTTCTTTTACCGGTTCCGTCGCCGTGGTTGGACCGGTTCCGGCTCCGGTTCCAACCCTGGAGCCGTTTGTTTGCCGTTTCCTGTGGCCGTTTTGTTGCCGTGCCCATTTTCAAGGGGCACTTTTAGGGGAAACGGAGACGAAAAAACGGCCCTGCCGTTTCCGTGGCCCACGAAGATTCAGAAAAGCTCCAAACGAATGCTAAAAAACAAATGCCCCTGGAACATCCTCTTCTCCAGTTTCTGAACTCTCCTCCTGTACACCCTGCGAGATGCTTAAGAAATCATGGGTTAAGAAATTCATAGTCTCAGAATTTAAGTAAAAACCCAAAATGTCAATTAAAATCGTAAGATTTACATTGAAACATTAAGAATAATCGAGACTCTGGCCGAAAACTTAGGTTTTCTTAAGCATCGCCTAAGGTGTAGAGGGACAGGCCCAGCTTGAGGCTGATCGGGGCAACCGAGCTGGGCGAGTCGGCCGGCATGCCAGGGGAGAGGAGGAACCGAAGGACGAGAGGGCGGCCGCGCGGGAGGAGGAGGAGGAGGAGGAGGAGGAGGAGGAGGAGGAGGAGGAGGAGGAGGAGGAGGAGGAGGAGGGTGGGCCAAAGGCCACTCGAGATTATCCCAACCGAAGGACGAGAGGGCGGCCGCGCGGGGAACGGAGACGAGGAAGCAAGGCAACGAGAACGAGAACTAGAACGAACACGTGAACGAGAGCGAGAACGCGAACGGAACGAGGACGAGGACGAGGACGAGAACGGAACGCGAGCGAGAACGCGGAAGGAGCGAGCGTGAGCATGAAACATGCGACTCTCGCGGACCTCAGGGAGCGAGAAGGGAGAGCAGGCTGCTCCAGCATCACGGGGCACTCCGGGGCGGCCAGAAAAGGCGAGGTGGACGGCATGCAGTGGGGGAGGAGAAGGACGCAAAGGACGCGAGGGCGGCCGCGCACGAAACGAGAAAACGAGCAGAGGAGAACGAAACATTGGGAAGCATGCGAACGAGAGCGAGAGCGCGAGCGAGAGCGAGAACGAGAGCGAGAGCGAGAGCGAGAGCGAGGGCGAGAGCGAGAACGAGCACGAGAGCGACCCGCGAGGACAGCAGGGAGGGCGAGGAGGGGGGGACGGCGCAGGCGAGGAGGCCGGCGCCGGCCGCCTCCATGGCCGCCACGGCGGAGTTGGTGGTGCCCAGGTCGATGCCCACCACCTTCTCGCCCGGGGCCACCTCTCGAAGGCGCGCCAGGGAGGGAGGGAAGGGGCAGAGGAGACAGGCACCCAGACATGATCGCGTCGCAAGACAATCAGGACGGGAGGGTTTGGGCTATTTTCTGACTCGGGGGCCCTCGCTGAGCCTGGGGATCGTCAAACAACGACTCAGGATGAAAGACCGGTCCAGGGGAATGGGTTGAGAGGCCTGAGGGTCGACGTAATCAAAACATCATGACGTCGGGGGGGTGTGGATGGGGCAGGGGGCAGAGGAGACAGGCAAGGGAGATTGCGGCGAGAAGGCACAAGCAGGGACTCCAGGATGACCTCTCTGTTTTCCCCAGAAAAAGGGGGGGGAAGGAAGCGGGAGAGACCCGTACATTCTCGAGCCCATTCCTCCCAGATCATCGATCCTGCATCCTCCTACTCGAACCCCCCTCCATCCTGATCCATTATCCTCGGTTCTCCATTGTCCTCCTCCTCCTCCTCCCCCTCCTCCTCGACTCTCCTCCTGGTATGTTCAGTGCGGTCTCACAAGAAGTGCCGGACCGCTCCCAGGGGCCAGCGCCTCATCCTGAATAGTTGCCGCGTGACGGCCCCAGTGGCTACGTCCTGACCTCCGTCGTGCGGGAGGCGGGCGAACGCCTCCATGTCCCGAGGCAGGCGCTCGGTCAGTCCGCGGGCAAGCTCGGCAACCGGGCAGCGTGAGCGGAAGCTTTGGCGGCGCGCGCCCAGGGCTGGCGGGGGAGGGGGATGCTAAGAAGGCAGGGGCTCCGCAGAAGGGCCGGGGAGCTTCTGAGGAGGCCTTTCGGAAGTTGCCGAGTCCTTCCGGGGGGCCACCCCCCACCTCCGAAATCAGGAGCCCCCCGCCATCGCCGAAGGCCGTCCCCTTGGTGTCCTCCCTGGGTGCGCGCCGACATGGGATGGCGACCCAACGGGCACCGCAAGGCTGAACGCCGCGACTATCGACTGTCGCCATGCTTTGCCGTCTGACGGCAAGGTCTTGCCACAACGCCGTGGGTTCTGTGTCTCTCAGCAGCATGGACAGAACAACACACCCGTATCTTTCTGTACAGATGACTACCTACCAGACCACCCCAACCCAACCCGAAGACCCGAATTGGACCCGAATTTCGGGTTGGGTGGGGTACGGGTTCCATGTGTTGTTCCAACGTTCCCAGACCCCCCCCCCACTGGAAATCGAGGATAGATTTGGACCTTCGGGTTGGGTTGGGGTGGTTTGGTGGGTGGTGAACAGAGGAGGCCACATGGGATGGGGGGGCCAGGCGCGCTTCCCTCGGGCACCCATCTCCCTCCATGACCGCGCGAACCAAGGCTTGACCGAAACGTTGTGTTTCGTGCTGTTATCGTGCTGTTGCTCATTTTGCTCTACCTGTTTTCCTGTACCTCCCTGCCAAGCCGAACAACAAAGCACAGCCCCGGCACGAACCGTGAGACCTCGAACGATCTCTACCAGGGCAAGAGGGGGGCGGGGGGGCCGGGCCAATGCCGCCCGGGGGGCTTTGTAACAGAAGAGGATCGACACACACACACACACACACACGCACGCACGCACGCACGCACGCACGCACGCACGCACGCACGCACGCACGCACGCACGCACGCACGCACGCACGCACGCACGCACGCACGCACACACGCACGCACGCACGCACGCACGCACACACACACCATCATCATCATCTGTCGGATGCGCCCGCGATCTTCCTGCATCGGCGCCGAGCCCCCGCCCTGGCGCGGCCAGCGCCGCCGGCTTCGGCGACGGAGGCGCTGCCCAGGGGTGCCCAGCGCAGATCCGAGACGTCCGCGCGGCCCTGTCTGGCCATCGCTCGGACGTCCATTCCCTGTGTTTGTTCGGTTTCGTGCCTGGTTTCTTCGCCAAGTGATCGAGGATGCTCCTCGATGGTCCTCGCCGAAGGAAAAATGCACACGTCCGAGCGATGCCAAGCTGTTCGCAGCGTTGGCCTCCGAAGACGGGCACGGGCCGCTGGCGCCGGAGGGCCGCCCCGCACCGCCACGGCATCGGCAGCGGCGTGCTGGGGAAGGACGGGGCTCCAGATCGAGCCGCGCCGCCGAGACGCATCTTTTGCGGGGCGATCCTCCGACCCCATCTGCTCCCGCCCCAGCTGCGAGGCCTGTGGGTGTGTTCAAGACTGACATTCGTCTTAGGTCGGGCATGTCCTCCCCTGGGCGGATCTTGGACGAACCATAAAACATCGTCCAACAAATAATAAACTCAAACGAATATTCAAAAATAGTAGAAAGATCGTTCGCAGACGAGTTTGTGTACTGCTTTTTGAATATACCTCCTGTAGAGGGGCACGCCCGACTTAGCATTAGTCCCACCAGCCCTTTGGCCGCAGGTGGCCTGACGAGCTCGATCGAGATCCTCTTCCAAAACGTTACTTCCCTTCGGACAGGGGCACCCTCCCCCTCCCCGCCCTGAGGACGAGGGCGCGATGTGGCAAAGAGTCAATGTTTCGTCCAAGATGGTTGCGAAAAGGCCTTTGATGCTCCAAGATGGCCTGCAAGGCGGCTCGAGATAACCGAAGATGGTTCCAGGTAGCTTCCGACGTATCTCCAGGAGGCCCGACCGTGGCACAAAAAACGGTGCCCAGTGCTCTCGGACCCCCTCGGGAACTCCGAAAAAGCCAACATCTGCAACACAAGCGATGCACACACATGATTACGTGTCCCATCTGTCTTCTCCCTTTTCGATTCCGATCTGCGTTTGAGGCATCAGGATTGCCACAAAATGGCCCAAGAGAGCCTTAACAGGGGCCCGAGAGACCCCAGACGGCCCCAAGAGCGCCCAAGAGTGCCCAACGAGGGGCCCCAGAGGGCCGCAAGAGGCGATCTGAGGGCTTGGGGGGGGTCTAAATAAAGGACCCCTTTCCTGGCATCGATGGCCTCCAACATGGCCCCAGGAGGCCCTACAAAACTTCCACAAGAGCCCCAAGAGAGCTCATCGAGTGCCTCAAGAAGGCCCCAAGACAGCCAAAGAGCGCCCGAGAGCGCCTCAAAAGCTCCCCACGAGGGCCCAAGAGGCGGTTTGCCTCCTCATTCTCCTCCTCCTCCTCCTCCTCCTCCTCCTCCTCCTCCTCCACCACCTCCTCCTCCTCCCCTCGACCCCCCGCGGGCCTCAGGGAGATTTCGAAGAGGCCCTCCAAGGCCAACCCCTTTCTCTCAAAAATCTTTGGTCATCCTGGTTGCCCGCGCTGTTTCCCTATATGTGTCTCTTCGTCCCTTCACCCATCAACTCTCATTGGCAGCGGCCGCAGGCGAGCGCGCCAGCGGCGAGCACAGTCAGAGCGGGGCGCGCGCAGACGAACTAACCGAAAGCGGTGGGCCGGAGCCTCACGCAACACCTCAGCGGCGAGCCGTCGAGTGGAAAGGGCAGGCGGTAGGCGGGTCACCAGCACTGCCAAAAACGCGCACAACTCGTCGGAGCAGCGGGAGGCCAGGGGTAACCGGCAACCAGGGGAAGCCGCATACGGGAACTAGGTGCAAGGGCACGAGCCCCCGGACTACCGCGAAAGTGCAAGGGTGGCCGCAGCCAAGTGAACCGACGGTCGGAGATCGAATTGGGTGCCCAGACTGGGCGTGTACATCGGCAAGCTGCGAGGTACCAGGGTGGCCGAGGCCGGGAGGTCCAACAGCAGCAGCACGCACAATTGCGAAGAGCAGCCGGGCTGCACCGCGGCCAACATGGCGCGAGGGCACCACGGAACCGTGGAACCAACTCGGGGACCCAAGCTGTGACCCAGAGCCGGACGGGGGCACGGGGTGGCGCCAGCAAAATCGCACACCAGAAGCCCTGAAAGGGACGGATTACGTGCCCGCAGTCAGCACACCGGAAGTGGCGACAGACGAACTCCGACACCGCGGGGAGAACCCGGTACTGAAACCAGGGTTGCGAACGCGGCGTGGCGGGAACACGGGAGGTCTATAGACTGAACCACAGACAACCGCGACATGGGCGGAAAAGCGAGGAAACCAGAGCGGTGGGGAACGACACCAGGCTGGTGGGGATACTTTTTTGGTCGCGGCCGCGAGCGAAGAGCGCAGGCGGCGAGCAGGGTGTCCGGGCCAACGGGCAAGCCGAATCAGCTACAAGGCGCGCCGCTAGCCGGCCGGCCCACTCACAAAGCAGTCGCGTGGCTGCGGGGAAGCTGACGGCAGGGGGCATCCTGGGAAGTTCGGGCACGCGCAGTGGACAAAATGTCGAGGAATTCGATGCCTGCCGCGAGGCATGACCCACACAGCGACATGACGTGTACCGGAGCAAACGTGTCCGCCATACTGAATGGGGGCAGGCGCGAAGCCCGAGGAGCGAGTCGCCAGTGAGGCGCCAGGCTCCAACCGTCCCAACGACGTGTGCTGGCTAGGGGAGCTGAGCTGCCGAGGAACGTGGAACGACGCGACCTGCCGGGGGCGGGGGGATGAGCCCGGGGTGTTGCTGCTGCTGCGAAAGGCTGAACCACTCGATGGCGATCTCAACACCCTCAAGCCCACCAGACAGTGCACGTGGTAGGCCCAGACGACCGCGAGCCGGCCCCGTGGACAGCGGCACGGCGCTAGGCCAGGGGGGCTAGAGGAGGCTGGTGGGGATACGCGAAACGTGCAGAATTTTCAAAATTCTCATCCCGCATTCCTTTTTGATGGACCGCCTGGGCCCGTCGATCGATCGATCGAAGATCTGGGGGTGGCAGATCGCCGGGAATCTGGGGATGTATACGTCGTCCCCTCCCGGGGGCGCCGTTTCCCTCAAGTTCCTCGTCCTCCTCCTCCTGCTCCTCCTACTCCTCCTCTGCTTCCTCCTGTGCCGCTGGGCTTCGCTGGGTGGGTATTGGCGGCGCGCATAAGGGTGGAAGGGGTGGGGAAAGGGCGTCTTAGAAGAGGATTGAACTTACGCCTATCCCTAAGATCGGCAAGCCCAAAGCCGATGGCAATCTTAGGGATGTGACCTCAGAAACTGAGGGAACGCTTCAGATCGGCGTCGAAACAAGGCGATGCCAAACATGGGGATAGGGATATGTTCAAATCTGGTACGTATCTCCTGACCAGGGTCAATCCAGACCCGGGTCAGTCAGGTCTTGCAGGACCATGCAATATCCTGCACCCGAGCCCGGGTCAGTGCACCCCTGGCCCAGCAGGATCCTGCAAGATCTGGCGATCTGGGTGACCCCCGTTTGCACTGACACCCGTCTCGTGAGCGTCGACCCCCCCCCCCCGAGGGTTCGAACCGGCGAGGGGCGTCCGAATCGCAGTCCAGCCTAAAACGTAAGAAGAGCTCCGCTCCTCCTCGGACGCGCGCAAGGGTCAGGCTTCGAGGCTCGAAGACCGCACTTCCAAGGCTCGACACAATGTTGTCGCCGTCCCCTTCTTGGCCCTCTGCGGCGTTCTTCGTGGCCACGGCTGGTTTCCTCTCGAATTGGGGGACCGTGTCTGTCTCGTCGCGGCCCTAATTCATCCGTCGGACTCATCGGATCCGCGTCGAATCCGTGTCGAATCCGCGTCGAGTCCGCACCTAATCCGCGTCGAGTCCGCATCGAGCCCGCGCCAGGCACAAAATAAGACACTGATCATGGGGACAGGCGAGGTCCCCCGAAGAAGCAACGCAAAATTCGGACCTGACCGCCTGAGAGGTCCCGGGTCCTGGGTCCTGCGAACGGCTCTGGCATTCGGCCCCGTCCAGACGAGGGCCTCCATCTCCTCCTCGTCCTCCTCCTCCTCCTCCTCCTTCTCTTGCTCATCGCTCCTCCTCCTCATTGCTCCTCAATCCTCCTCCTCCTCATACTCCTACTCCTCGCTCCTCCACCTCATCCTCCTCCTCCTCCGCCTCTTCCCCCTCCTTCTCGCTCCTCCTGGCTCCTACTCCTACTCCAAGCTCCTCCTCCTCCTCCTCCTCCTCCTCCTCCTCCTCTTCATCTTCCTCCTTCTCATCCTCCTCCACCTCCTCCTCTTCCTCGCTCCTCCACATCCGCCTCCTCCTCCTCCTTATCATCATCATCATCTTCCCCCTCCTCGGCCCTCGACCCTCGATCTTCGACCCTCGTCGAACCTCCTGCTCGACCCTCGACCCCAGGGCGCCCCGCCTCGGCACGCCTCTGCGCGCGCCCGGCGCGCCCCGCCTCGGGGAGACGTTCACGGTTAGGTCGGACACGTTCCCCTACAGGGGGCTCCATGGACGAGCAATCGAAGATACCGAAACAGAACCTCAACAATGGGTAAACAAACATCGCCCCCAGACTATCAGT
>CAUYUJ010002847.1:102778-115278 GCA_963575745.1 Prorocentrum cordatum | reverse complement strand
TTGGGTTATCGTTTTGAAGAGACAGCGCACCGCGTTCCTTCCTGTTTAGCTGTCCTTCCTTCCTCCTCCCCCTCCTCCCTCCTCCCATCCCTGCCTCTGCCCTTCGCATGTCTTCGTCGTCCACGTCGTCATCATCATCATCATCATCATCATCATCATCATCATGATCATCATCATCATCATCATCATCAGCATCATCAACAGCATTACCAGCATCATCATTATGATCAGCATCAGCAACAGCATCATAATCAGCATCAGCATCATCACCACCACCACCACCACCACCATCATCATCATCATCATCATCATCAGCATCATCATCATCATCATCATCATCATCATCATCATCATCATCATCATCATAACCACCAGTATCATCATCATCCTTCTCATCATCATCATCAGCATCATCATCATCAGCATCATCATCAGCATCGTCATCGCCATGTCGTCGTCATCAACATCTTCATCATCATCGGCGTCATGATCACCACCGTTATCGTCACCATCATGGCCACTAATTTCGCCACCCCTCTAAACGTTTCGTGGCCCCACAGGGAGCTCCATCGAAGGCCTCAATGGCGGTGTTCGCATGCGTCTCCCCCGCCCAGGACAGCGCTTCGTGGCCCCACAGGGAGCTCCACCTGAGGCCCGAGTGGCGGTGTTCGCATACGCCTCCCCCACCCAGGGCAGCGTTTCGCTGGCGCCATAGGGAGCTCCACCTATGGGCCAAGTGGCGGTGTTCGCACGCGCCTCCCCCATTCAGTACGGCGCTTCGTGGCCCCATAGGGAGCTCCACTTAAGGTCCCAGTGGCGGTGTTCGTATGCGTCTCCTTATCCAGGACAGCGTTTCGTGGCCCCACAGGGAGCTCAACTTCAGGTCCAAGTGGCGGTGTTCGCATGCGTCTCCCCCACCCAGACAGCGTTGCATGGCCCGTCCCAGTGGCGTTGTTCGAACGCGTCTTCGCCATCCAGAACAGCGTCTCGCGGCCCCACATCGAGCTCCACCTAAGGTCCTTGTGGCGATGTTCGCATGCGTTTCCCCCACCCAGGGCAATGCTTCGTGGCCCCACAGAGAGCTCCACCTACTGCCCCAGCGGCGGTGGTCGCATGCGTCTCCCCCACCCAGCACAGCGATCCGCGGCCCCACAAGGAGCTCCACCCAAGGTCCCAGTGGCGGTGTTCGCATGCGTCTCCCCCACCGAGGGCAGCGTTTCGCGGCCCCACATCGAGCTCCACCTAAGGCCCACATGGCGGTGTTCGCATGCGCCTCCCCCACCAAGGACAGCGTTCCGTGGCCCCACAGGGAGCTCCACCTCAGGTCCCACTGACAGTGGTCGCATGCGTCTCCCCCACCCAGGACAGCGTTTCGTGTTAAGGTCCCTGTGGGGGTGTTCGCTTGCGTTCCCCCCACACAGGGCAACGTTTCGTGGCCCCACAGGGGGTTCCACCCAAGGCCCCCGTGGCGGTGTTCGCCTGAGACCCCCCCCCCCGCCCAGCACAGCGTTCCGAGGGTCCACAAGTGCTCCACCTCAGGCCCTAGTGGCAGTGTTCGCATCCGCCCCCCCCACCGAGGACAGCGCTTCGTGGCCCCACAGGGAGCTCCATTTAAGGCCCCCGTGGCGGTGTTCGCATGCGTCTCGCCCACCCAGAACAGCGCTTCGTCGTCCCACAGGGAGCTTCACCTAAGGCCCCAGTGGCGGTGTTCGCATGCGTCTCCCCCACCCAGGACAGCGTTTCGCGGCTCCACGGGGAACTCCACCTGGGTGGAGCGACCTGCGGAGCTGCGGATCCCTGCATGGCGTACTGCAAAGCAGGCACAGCCTCGTGGCCGAAAGAGGGATACACCCTCACACATGTCGCGCCCCCCCATAAGAAACCCCACCAACGATTATACACGCGATCGTGGTACATACTGCTGAATATGGTTGGGTCCTTCGCCAGGCGAATTATTGAATGCTTCAAACATATCCGAAAGTAATGTCAAACACATTATCCCCATGCTATGTGTTGATTATTATTATGTACTGCTCCTGCAGAGGGACATGCCCGAGTTAACCATTGTACCGCTCCGACCGCGCCCCCGTGGCAAGCAAGAAGAGCGGAGCCGGACGCCTCGTGGGCAGAGGAGCTGGGCCCCCCCGAGGTGCCATTCTCGAGGATCTCCCTCTCCTCCTCCTCCTCCTCCTCCTCCTCCTCCTCCTCCTCCTCCTCCTCCTCCTCCTCATGCTCCTCTTCCTCTTCCTCTTCATCCTGCTCCTCCTGCTCCTTCTCCTCCTCCTCCTCCTCAACCTCCTCCTCAACCTCCTCCTCAACCTCCTCCTAAAACTCCTCCTCCCACTTCTGCTCCTTCTCCTCCTCCTGCTCCTCCTCCTGCCCCTCCCCCTTGTCCTTCTCCTCCTGAGGCAATGTGGCAATGACGGCAGTGGAGTTCTCCGAACGCAGCCGGTCTTCCTCCTCCTCCTCCTCCTCCTCATCCTCCTCCTCCTCCTCCACCTCCTCCTCCTCCTCCTCGTCCTCCTCCTCTTCCTCTTCCTCTTCATCCTGCTCCTCCTGCTCATCCTCCTCCTCCTCCTCCTCCTCCTCAACCTCCTCCTCAACCTCTTCCTCAACCTCCTCCTCAACCTCCTCCTCCTACTTCTGCTCCTTCTCCTCCTCCTGCTCCTCCTCCTGCCCCTCCCCCTTGTCCTTCTCCTCCTGAGGCAATGTGGCAATGACGGCAGTGGAGTTCTCCGAACGCAGCCGGTCTTCCTCCTTCTCCTCCTCCTCCTCCTCCTCCTCCTCCTCCTCCTCCCAATTTCAGCGTCATGGCTGCAGGGCTTCCGCAAGGAAGAGCAAGAGACCGGCGGCAGGACGCTTCGAGGGGGCTGCGACTGGGGGGCGTTCTCGAGGGCGAGGGCAAGAGGAAGGAGGACGCAGTGCGGGCAAGGAGGAGGGGCAACTCCAGGACGAGCAGGGAGGGGCGGCCAGGAGGAGAGGGCCAATTTCTCCAGCAGGGCAAGGCTAACGGGCCACAGGTGACGGGAGGGGGCGTGAGGACCAGCATCCGGAGCATGGGGCGAGAAGGATGACGGTGACGGGGAGCACACGGAGCCCGTCAAGAAGGATGACGAGGAGGAGGAGGCGGAGGATGAGGAGGAGGAGGAGGAGGAGGAGGAGGGGGAGGATGAGGATGAGGAGAAGGGGCAGAGGAGGAGGAGGAGAGGAGGAGGAGGAGCAGGAGGAAAAGGACGAGGAGGAGGAGGAGGGGGAGAAGGAGGGGGAGGATGAGGAGAAGGGGCAGGAGGAGAAGAAGCGGAAGGAGCGGCCGCAGGAGGCGGGAGGCCGAGGTCCTGGGGCAGGCGGCAAGAGCAGGACGAGCGGGAGAGAAGGCGCGTACGGAGCAGCAGCAGCGTTGCCCCTCCCTCCCCCCCCCCCGCCACCCCTTCCTCCTCCTCCCACTCCTGCTCCTACTCCTTGCTTCCTTCCTTCCTCCCTCCCTCACAGCCTCCCTCCCTCACACCCTCCCTCCCTCACTCCATCCCTCCCTCCCTCGCCCCTCCCTCCCTCTCGCCCTCCCTCCTCCTCCTCCTCCTCCTCCTCCTCCTTCTCCTCCTTCTCCTGCTCCTCCTCGTCCTCCTCCTCCTCCTCCTCCTCCTGCTCCTCCTGCTCCTTCTCCTCCTCCTCCTCCTCCTCCTCCTCAACCTTTTCCTCCTCCTCCTCCCCCTTCGCGTTGCCCCTGACGGGCCTCCTCGTCCGCGGCTTTCCTCGCTTTGGCCTTGGCCTCGGCTACCGCCTTGGCCGCCGCCGCCTTGGCCTCTCCGCGGGGGGGGGGGGGGGGGGGGGGCGGCACCGCAGGGCGCGCCCTGTTTTGGGAGCTGTGGGTGGTGGGCAACTTGTCCCCCACCACTACCACATATAGGACTGGGGAGAAGTGGGGATGAAGAGGTTTTTCTTCTCCTCCTTCTCCTCCTCCTCCTCCTCCTCCTCCTCCTCCTCCTCCTCCTCCTCCTCCTCCTCCCTCTCCTACATATGGTAGTGGTGGTGGACTCTGGGCCAAACAGTGGGCGCACGGGCGCGGTACAGACAGCAGGAGCTCCGACGATATGGTAGGTTCGCACGGCGTCGGCGCGCGCCAATGTCGGGATCCACCAAAATGGGCGGGTGACTCTGAGGGGGGGCATGAATTCGATCCGGTGGTGCACCGAACTGCCGCAAGCAGATACCCTCCGCATGCAACACCTGTCGAAAACTGTCGGGAGCTGGCGGCGGCTGGAGGGCATCTGTTTTGGGCGGTTCGGTGCAAAAACCGATCGAACTCACATCCCCCCTGGCCCCCCCCCCTTTGCGGGATCCCGACAATGGCTTCGACACCACGTCGATCCTTCAGCCTGGAGCCGACTGCGTTCCCGATCGTTCCAAGTTGAATTCCGTCGGGTCATGTGGCATTACCGTCCGTGTCCTTCCGTGTCGTTCTGTCGTGCGGGATTCAGCCTTGGAAGCCTTCGGCGGCGTCCCTGGCGCGTCATCGCCACGTGGACCCACCGGCTCCACCGTACGAATATGTTCAGTGTTGGAGGGTGGTCTCGATTTCGGCCTCTGGAGTTGGGGCCTCTGCATTCCTTATCTGGCGCTGGGAGGCCCAGTTCGGCTTGCGTGTGTGGGTGTGTGTGTGTGTATGTGCGTATTGTTTTGCGTAAGGCTGTAACGAATCTTGAGGTCCTGGCCGCGCCCGCGCCCTTAGTACTTGTACTTACTCCACCTCGTCGCTGCACGCGAGGCCTCTACCAGCAAAAGTGCGCAGGGCGCAGCGCATGCGGGAGCGTGCGAGGATATAGAGGTACGGCTGCAGAAACACATTCCGAGTTTGGGGCATGGTACTGTTGGGCATGCCTAAACAGTTTTGAAGAGAAGGAGCCTTCTTTTCCCCCAGGGTCAGTGCAACCACCCTGGCCCTGCAGGATCCTGCATAACAGGGGATGTCGAACCCTATCCCCGGCTTTGGAAGGTTTTCGAGTGGACCAGAAATGTAGGGCCCAACCCTGGGATATGCGATGGGTGGACGTCCATCCTCGATAGAGGTGCGTGCGAATGGCTCACCTGGAGTATATCCCAGGGTTTCCCTCCTAATCTGAGCAGCTCCACTCTTCTACGAAAAACTCAAGAGCTAGGGGAGAAGCATCGCATGCGACTGCAAGATCTGGCGCTCTGGCTGACCCCCGCTTGCATTGACCGCCGTCTCAAGGCTCTCGCGCTTCGGGGCTAGAGGCCTTCTAGATGGGATCCGAGTAGATGTGGTCGGAGGATCGAGACGCATCGACGATACATCGGCGATGCATCGCTGACGTCGGCAACGCATCGGCGACGTCGGCGTAGAGAAAATCTGGCTCCGCATCGAGCCGCATCGGCGATGCATCGGCGATGCGGCGCGATCCTCCGACCCCATCCACTCGGACCCCATCCTGGAGGCCCAGAGCCATTCACCCCGCTCACAAGATGCCCTGCACAATCGTACTCGATGGGAAAATCCTGCTCCTCATCACCATCATCCATGGAGACGAGGCCAGGACAAGGACCAGCATCGAACCGGGGATCTCTGGGCTCAGGCGATTCTGGAGGATGTGTCGGGCACAGCGACCAGAGAGCCCCGGGACGCTCGGAGAGCGTTCTGGAGCGCGCTGGAGTACTCTCGAAAGCTGGGCGAGGGCTGCTAAAACCGTGGCTACTAAAACCGCCCTCTGAGAAGGAAAAAACAACTTCCCGGAATGAGGCGCGGCACGCGAAACGATCAACGGGCTTCTTCCCGGAAGGACGAAGGCAACTTCTCGGAGGTCGATTTTAGCAGCCACGGATTTTTCAGCCCTTGCCCGGCTTCCGATACTCTGTCCCCGTCCTGCCCCGCCCGATCCCCCCTCATCATCCGAGAGGAAGATGGGGGGAACAGACGCCAGAGTCGTGCGCGCTCCCCTGGGGAACCCGTCCGTGCCCATGGGGGGTAGGTCCGGCATGTCCTCCTACAGGAGATTTTCAGACAGAAAATGAAACACAAAAAAATCAGCATCAATCAAATATAATCAACCAATTCTCCCCAGAGTAATGTTTTAATCTTTCCCTACCTAGGCTCTGCCTAGAAGGGTTCTTACCCTGTGTGCTTAAAGGGCCGGGCAGTGTTGCCCGCCCCGGGCGGTTCCCCCAGGATCCGCCCCGCGGTTCCCCCAGTGACGTTCCCTTAGCTTAGCGTTGCTTCTCTCATCTTAGCTTAGTTTATTTCATCATAGCTTAGCCTAGCTTCATATTAGCCCAGGCTTATTTTAGCTTAGCTTACCTTCATCTTAGCTTCGCCGAGCATTAGCATAGCAGAGCACAGCGTAGCATAGCGTAGCACAGCACAGCGCAGCACAGCATATCATAGCATAGCCCAGCATAGCATAGCATAGCATAGCTTAGCATAGCGCAGCGCTGCAATAACATAGCATAGCATATCATAACTTAGCCAAGCATAGTATAGCATAGCAGAGCATAGCGCAGCATAGCGCAGCATAGCATAGCATGGCATATCATGGCATAGCGTATAATATCATAATATAGCGCAGCTTAGCATAGCATAGCATAGCATATCTTAGCATAGCATAGCGCAGCATAACATAGCACAGCTTAGCATAGCATATCAT
This sequence comes from Prorocentrum cordatum, assembly GCA_963575745.1. NCBI lineage: Eukaryota > Dinophyceae > Prorocentrales > Prorocentraceae > Prorocentrum > Prorocentrum cordatum. Next base: position 108,625 of record CAUYUJ010002847.1, on the reverse strand, counting down.
AGCATAACATAACGCAGCATAGCATAGCCTAGCCTAGCCTAGCATAACGCAGCATGGCATGGCATAGCATAGCATAGCAACAAATGCTGCTTCCCTAGGGGCTCCAACTTCTAGGTAGGGTCGCACTGGGGTAATGTTGAATATTCCTCCTGTCGGGGGGCATGCCTGATTCAACATTACGGTACGGCGTGAAGCTGCGGCCTCAAATACGTGATGTGTTGGCGGACTCACGTCGTAATCACCACTCGGTGCTCCAGGGGGCTGAAGACCATTTCAGGCCATCCGAGATGTTTAAAGGGGCCCTGGGACACACAAATAAACAGACACAAATCCAAGGAGTCCCCATGTTCAAATATTTCCCTTGGTTGACGTCTTCCCCCCCAATTCCCATAGTGTCCTATGTGTTCGTGGGAGTGTGTGTGTGTGTGTGTGTCTTGGTTCGCCTTAACTATGCCCAGGGCGTTTGCTTAGCGTTTTCAGCTGGGCGCCGTGGACATGTTTGGTTTAGCGGTTTCAGGTCTCACCCAAAACAACTCAAAACGATAAATAATGGTGCGCTGTTTGCTTAGACATTGCTTAAGCGTTTGCAGCCTGAACGCACGAACAACACGCCCAAACAAGCAACACAAACTTATTCGAACACAATGAAACAAACACGTATCCGGTCTTTGGTACCGTTTTCAGCCTGACAAGAGCCCTATGTTTGGTAAACACATTGCTTAGAAAAACGCCCAGGGCGTTTTGAAGGCAAACAAGGGTATGTGTGTCGTGTGTATGTATGTATGTGTGAATGTATGCATGCATGCGTGTATTTATGTATGTATGCATGTATGTATGTATGTATGTATGTATGTATGTATGTATGTGTGTGTTATCCCTCTTGACTGTTGGGTTCTTGAGTTACCGTTCTGCAGGCTCGTGCGAATCGACGCCCGTCGACACGAGTCGGAACTACTCGACGCTAGTCGACGCTAATCGATGCGAGTCAACGACATATCGGCGCTATCCCATCGACGACCAGGCATTGAACGACGCTAATTAGAGGCCTCCTAGATAGGGTCCGAGTGAGTAGATGGGGTCGAAGTATCGCGCCGCATCGCCAATGCATCGCCGATTCATCGGCGATACATCGCCGATGCATCAGCGACGTCGGCGATGCATCCGCCACGTCGGCGAAGGGAACTTTGGCCTCCACGTCGGGCCGTCTCGTCGATGCATCGGCGATGCGGCGCGATCCTCCGACCCCAACCACCTGGACTCCATGCAGGAGTCCTAGACTAATGCACTCCGAAGGCGGAACTACGAGGGGAGCTGACAGGGGATATGTCGACCCCTATCCCAGGCTTCGTGGTGTTCTGGAGTGGACCAGAAATGTGGGGCCCGACCCTGGGATACAAGATGGAAGGACGTCCATCCTCGATAGGAGTGCATCCGAAGAGCCCCCTTGGGGTGTACCCCAGGGTTCCCCCCATTGTATAAGCGGCCAATTTTTTCGGGTGGAGCTCGGGGATTGGGGGAGAAAAATCGCCTGCGAGGAGCGTAGGCAAGGCTCTCATGAGCTGCGACCGAACGGAGAAGCGATGGGCGAGGCAGGAGGAGGGGGTGGGACGGGGGCAGGCAAGAGGCGGGAAGCGCCTCGGCGCTCCCGGGCTTCGGCTTCTTCTTCGGGGCCGGGGTGGCTCCGCCCGGTGCTGGCGGCCCCGGGGCTGCCGCAGCGCTGGCGCGGGGGGGGAGGAACGAAGACGACAACGAGGACAACGATGACGACGTCGACCATGACGACAGACGACGACGACCACGACGACGACAACGGCCACTACCACCACCACCACCACCACCACCACCACCACCACCACCACCACCACCACCACCACCACGACCACGACCACGACCACAACCACCACCACTACCAAGGCGACGACAAGGCTGCGAGGATCAAGGCGTGGAGGATCGAGCCTGAAGGATCGAGGGGCTGCTGGAGCGAACACCGATGGAGGAGGAGGAGGAGGAGGAGGAGGAGGAGGGAGGAGGAGGAGGAGGGAGGAGGAGGAGGAGGAGGAGGAGGGGGAGGAGGAGGAGGAGGAGGAGGATGAGAAGGGACACTCTTCTGGCCCAGGTCCGACTGTGCCCCCCCCACGAGCCAGTCGCCCTCCTATCGTTGCCCCTCACCGTCGAGGAGGCGCTCCTCGATCGTCGAGCTGGGCAAGGCGAAGGAGAATGAGGAGCAGGAGGAGGAGGAGGAGGAGGAAGAGGAGGAGGAGGAGGGAGGAGGAGGAAGGGCAGGCCTCGGATCAGCGTGTGCCTGAGGCGGCGCGGCTTTGGCCAGAGACTCGTCGTCGCTGTCGAGGGCGCCCAACTCACCTGCTGCTGCGTTGGTGCGCTGCCGCTTGCCACGCCGCTCCTCCTCGCTGCTATCATGCTTACCCTCGCTGCGGGCATCACGAATAGCTGCACGTGCTGCTGCTGCTGCTGCCAGGAGTGCGGGCGCGCCTGCTGGCTGGGGGGCGCGTGGCTGCCGCTCGACGGGCGCTCGTCCCCGTGCCCCTTCTCGCTGACGAGCGCCGCCGAAACCGACCCCCTTCGACTGAACCGGGTCGGTGTTGCCTTCGCCGACGGCGGCGGCCTCGGCGCCGCCGAAACCGACCCCATTCGATTGAAACTGGCCGGTGCTGCCCGCGTGTCCAACTGAAGCCCAACGCCCACTCAGGCTGCATATCCATGGCCCGCCTCGTTGGCGTCCACCCTCGCTGCAGACCGTATCCGAGGCAGGGGAGGGAGCAGGGCTTCTGCCGAGGGAACGTTTGCTCTAACTCCATCCGCTCTCGTCGACGCTGACCGCTGACCGTCGGCACCGCCCTGCGAGCCAGCCTCCAGCCCTTCTCTGAGGGGCCGCGTGGGGCTGAAGGCCTCTTGGGCCTACGCGGTAGCACCTTGCTCTCCAGCTCCTCGTGCCTATTCGCCCGGGTGACCAACTGTTTGCACGTGGAGTCTCTCGGCTCGGTGTTCGCCGCCGCGCTCGCCTGCCCAATCCAGCCCGCTATCTTGCGGACTGCCTGCGCCTGCTGCTTGAACCTCTCTACCTGGTAAGGCCAACTCCTGGGGTGGCACTGGGCGCAAAGCTCGGCCTCCTCGTCAACCGCCCGGTTGCCTAGGGCGAGCCGCCTCTCGACGGTACCGTGAGCCAGCCTCGAGATGGCCTGGGGCGCCTTTACCTTCCAGATGTGGACCTGGCGGGTGCCGATGCCATGGATGAGCCGCCAGATCCCCCTCCACAACTCTGCGTTGCTGGCCGCGCAGCAAGGGCAAACACCGGCCGAGACCCCGTCCAGAAGGTTCTGGTAGTCGCTGTAGACCGTGAGCGGGGGTGGAAGAGGAGGAGGAGGAGGAGGAGGAGGAGGAGGAGAAGGGGGAGAAGGGGGACGAGGAGGAGGAGGAGGAGAAGGAGGAGGAGGAGGAGGAAGAGGAGATGATGAGGACGCGGGGCGCGGCGCTCATCGAAACGAAGAGCCAACACCACAGGCTGGTTGGGCAGAAGACGTGGCCCAAGATGTCCCCGGGATTTCTTGCGAGGCCCACGCGGCGCCCATAGCACCCCCCCACGAGGCTCTTGGGCCCTGGGGGTCCCAGGGGTTCCGAGTTGGCGCGCAAAGCTGGAACACATTCGGCCAGGAACACCTCTGGCGACCCCCATTGTCCGGGCCGTCACTCATCGGGATCGACTCTGGACTGCCCTGGGTCGCCCGAAGCGGGGCTTCCTACAAGGGCACGACCCGCGGCTCTGGGAACGACAGCGAAGGCCCCCTCCTGAAATCGGCCTCCAGCTGGACCCCTCGCGGCGCGCGTGCCCACGAAGACCTCGAGGGGGCACGCGGACGGGGCGACGGGAGGCCCCCATCGGAGGCACGAAAAAATGTCGACTGCTGCGCTGCAAGGCCAAAGCTCTGGTCTCTGGCGGCCGTTCGAGACGATCCGAACACCCCCGGAACGCCCTCGGCGAGGCGCAGCTACCCCGGGGCAGGGCAGCCCGCAGGAACGGACGCCCGCGCCCGAGAACTCCAGAGCCCCACGGCCTCGCCGCACCTCCGCCCCCTCGGACCTCGAGCCTCGAGCTCCCAAGTAGGGGCCTCCTGGATGGGGTCCGAGTAGGTTGGGTCGAAGGATCGCGCCGCATCGGCGATGCATCGAGGATGCATCGGCGACGTCGGCGATGCATCGGCGCTGTCGGCGCGAAGCAAGTCGGGCTGCACATCACTGACGCAGAGTCATCGCCGATGCAGGGTCGCCACTGCACAAGCCGAGCAGAGCCATCGCCGATGCATCTCGCCGATGCCTCGCCGATGCCCCGGCGATGCGGCGCGATCCTCCGACCCCGCCCGCTCCGACCCCGTCCAGGAGGCCTGGACCGGTGCAGCGGGCGGCGGCGGCGGAGGCCCGTCGTCGGAGTCGCTGATGACGCACTCGGCTTCCTCGCTCTTGCTGCTGCTGCTGCTGCTCCCACCTGCTCGGAGGGGGGGGGCGCGCTCGGCCGCTCGCCCGCTCGGGGGGGGGGGAGGGAGCGGGAGTCACGGGGTGCGTCGGGCGGAGGCTGGGGGCGGACAGGAGGACGCACGGGGTGGGGGGAGGAGGGAGGAAGTTCGAGGAGCGAGGACCAAGGTTGAGGAGGGAAGCCTTCGTGGTTTTGCCGTGCCTCTGGAAGGACTCTCGTCGCCACGTCTGGGTCCCCTCGGAATTCTGGACCAGAAGACTCCCTACGAAGGGTCTGGAGGTCTGTTTCTGAGGGGGGGACCGTCGTCTTCCCGGGGCCCGAGGTGGGACTCTGGGCCCGGACCTTCCCAGAGTGCTAACGCACATTCCCAAGGCCTCCGAAGCACGCTCCACACGCAGCGGCGGAATGGGCCGAGGACCACTGGACTTTCGTCCGTGCCTTGACCGTGTTACGCCTGCCGCGCCCTCGCTGTTCACCTCTCAGGGTCGGCGAAACAAGCCGTGAGGCCTTCGTTATAACCCTCCATACCTGCATCATACACATCTATGTCTACATAGTCCGATCAGGACTGTATGCATTTCACAGGCCTTGGTGTTGTGTGTCAGACCGGAGGGGAAACGTAGAGATCTGGGCTCATCTAGCTCTTCAGTCCTGGTTTGTGGTTTGGGAGGAGTCGTGTTCGGGGGGCACCGGAAGTGGATCTGAGATGAGAAAAGCCTGGGGGAAAGGGTCGGGAGCTCTGAGGTCCGAGGACTGATAGAACACATCATCGGATGTCTGAGAATATATTTAGGTCGGGCGTGTCAGACTACAGGCGGATTTGTTTGGAATGCCGTGGAAAACATTCAAACATACTTTAAATAGTCCCCAGAGTATTTTGTGGTCTATCTTTGAATAGTCCTTCTGTAGAGGGACACGTCCGACCTAAGACTATATACATGAGGGGAGCAGGGAGGTGGGAAGAGAAGGGGGAGACGCCACATCGAGCCCCCCAAAGCGCCCCTGAGCTCACCCCAGGAGCCCTCCCTCTCTCTTTCCTCTCCACCTCGCGTAGCAGTGGATATGTCACCACCCATCCAGGGCTACGTGGGCTTTTCGAGTGGACCACGAATTCGGGGCCCAACCCCTCGATAGGGGGTGCCCACGAATAGCCACTTTGGGTATCCCAGAGCCCCTCCCATGTTCTGAGCGGCCAAGCTTTCCGGGCGGAACTCAGGGACTGGGGGAGAAAGTTCGCCTGGGATCCTCTCCCCCTCCCGCTCTTTCCCACCCCTCCTCTGGGCTAGGGTTAGGTCGGACATATCCTCCTGCAGGCGAATTTTGGCGAAACGCACTTAAGCATACCCCCAAAAAAAACAGAA
>CAUYUJ010002847.1:92500-102678 GCA_963575745.1 Prorocentrum cordatum | reverse complement strand
TACTGCTACGACTACTACTACTACTACTACTACTACTACTACTACTACTAGTACTACTACTATACGACTACTACTACTACTACTACTACTACTACTACTACTACTACTACTACTACTACTACTACTACTACTACTACCACTACCACTACCACTACCACTACTACTACTACTACTACTACTACTACTACTACGACAACAACTACTACTACTACTACTACTACTACGACGACGACGACGACGACGACGACGACTACTACTACTACTACTGTTCCTCCACCTCCATCCCTTGTTCTGATAGGTAACCACGATAAGTCTTTAGAACCCCTCCCTCCTAGGGGATGACTAATCATCTGTTCGGTGGCCTTATTGAAGGACTGGGGTCCCATGGTAACCAAATATTTTCTTCCGCGACACCCGCCGCGCAACGACGACGACGACGACGACAGGAGGAGGAGGAGAAGGATGGCGAAAGTGGGGAGGACGAGGAGGAAGAGGTTTTAGGACCAGTCCTGTTCACCGCCGAGTGAAAGGGGGAGATCAGAACCAAAGACCTCTTGAGGTTAATCCCACCAGCCCTCTGGGCGTAGGTGGTCTAGGTCAGTTCCTCTTCCAACCCCCTTCTTCCCCTTCGGTGAAGGATTTACCTCTCCCCCTACCCCCTGCCCTGGACCTGGACGGGGGGGGGGGCGGCGAGGCGTTGGAGCGTCCAAAATGGCCCAAGGCAGCCCCAAGAGGGCCACTGAGAGTCCAAAAAGAGCTCCAAGATGGCCCAAGATACCGCACGATGGCTCAAGATGGCTCCCAAGATGCTGGAAGAGGCCCAAAAAACGTTCCAAGACGGCTCCAAGAGGCCTCCGAGACCTCCAAGGAGGCCCCCAAGAAGCCAGCATCCTTCAAACACCTGAAAAAAATACGCCGGCCCCCTTGTGGGGCCACCAGGCTGCGAGGCGCGTGATTCGCAGTTTCCTGTACCAGTTGTAGTTTGTAGTTTCCAGTGTTACAGTTCTGCTTCTTGCTGGTTACTGTAACTAGTTGACTTCTTGCTGGTTACTGTAACTAGTTGATTGACCGCGCGAGGCCCAAACGGGATTTTTAGCGTCTCCTGGGCGCGTTCTCTGAATTGCTGGGGGGGCTCGAAATCGACACCCCTCACGCAGATCCGCGGGGTCAGGGTCCAAAAACACAAGGGATTTGCCACATTTCTGAAATTCGGCGCCACCCCTCACGCAGATCCGCGGGGTCAGGGTCCAAAAACAAATGGGATTTGCCACATTTCTGAAATTTGGCGCCACCCCTTACGCAGATCCGCGGGGTCAGGATCCAAAAACACAAAGGATTTGCCACATTTCTGTAATTCGGTGCCACCCCTCACGCAGATCCGCGGGGTCAGGGTCCAAAAACACAGGGGATTTGCCACATTTCTGAAATTCGGTACCACCCCTCACGCAGATCCGCGGGGTCAGGGTCCAAAAACACAAGGGATTTGCCACATTTCTGAAATTCGGTGCCACCCCTCACGCAGATCCGCGGGGTCAGGGTCCAAAAACACAAGGGATTTGCCACATTTCTGAAATTCGGTGCCACCCCTCACGCAGATCCGCGGGGTCAGGGTCCAAAAACACAGGGGATTTGCCACATTTCTGAAATTCGAACCCATCACGCACATCCATCGCAAGGCGTGGTAACCCAAACTGCGAGAACTCCCTCGGCCCTTTCATCGCAAGGTTTGGTAACCAAGCCCTTAAACCATACACGTCTTACCAATCGCCAGGTGTGGCAACCCCTCTTGTGATCAGTTGGTTTTGCTGATTGCGACTCGGCTTCGCATGAAGTTTCGATACTGCTTCACGACAGCGCCAAGGCCTCATGACTTAGCTCTTCCATGGCCCATTCTCTGAGAGAGGGGGCCGGCGGCAGGGGGCGAAGCCCTTACGGATCAGTGTGGTGTGCTTCCTCGCCGTTTCGCTTCTGATGGCCATCCGAGGCCTCAAGATAGAGCCCCAGGAGAGGCCCAAGAGAGCCCCAAGAGGCCCCAAGAGCGCCCAAGAGCGCTCCAATAGGGGTCCAGGAGGCGATTTTCGGTACTCCCGAGGGGGGAGGCCAATCGGAGCTCCCCTCTTTTTTGATCGATGTCCTCCAAGATGGCCCCAAGAGCGCCCCTAAGACTCCCAAGAGCGGCCCAGGAGGGCCCCAAGAGGCGCCCAGGTAGCCCCAAGAGGCCTCCCAGAGGCTCCCAATAGACCCCATACGAGGCCTCAAGAGGATCCCCGAGGTACCCAACTCTCCCTCCTTCTCCTCCCTCCTTCTCCTCCTTCTCGTCCTCCTCATCCTCGCCCTACTCCACCTCCTCCTCCTCCGACGACGACGACGACGACCACGACGACAACGACGACGACGACGACGACGACGACGACGACGATTCCACGTCAATCCTCCTCCTCTTGGGGTATATGACGGCTCCCCCCGCCAATTGTTTTTCTGCATGCTCCCCCCCACTGCACTGATCACCTCGACTCCACTGGGAATCGCTTCTGGATGCGCTGGTGGGGCTACACGAAGCGTCCACACTTCATCCCTGCAGCACCACCTGATGTCCGCAGGCTGGGTCGGGAGTGTCGCTTGAGACCGTGGGGCGCTCGTCCTTCAAAGGGGGCCCTTCCCGCAGAGAAGACGAATGGATGCAGGGACGAATGAGAAGGAGCCTTGGGATGCGAGGGCGCACTGCGACATCGCTCGCGTCCTGGGTTTCCTCTGATTCGGGAGCGGCCAAGAGGGGGGCGTCCCAGAGGGGGGGGCGCAAATCATTGTTGGCGGCACGTGCGCGGCCCAAGGGGGGACAGGGACGTCATGAAATAAGACGAGGCGCCATGAAATCCGAGGAAAAATCATGGCTAACACCATGATGCTCACCCCCCTAATCATCACGCCCCTCTTTGCCGCCCCCGGCTGATCTTCCTCCTCCCTCTCCCCCAGCGCGCCGGGCTCCCGCGCCAAGGCCGCGCGGCGGGCTCAGTGGAGCCGCTGGGCGCGCGAGGGCGGTAGGGAAGAGGGGGGGGGAGAGGGGGGGGGGGCACCAGGGACAACGAGGCAGGGAGGCGGAAGAGGCCTCCTCCGTCCTCCCTCCTCCTCCTCCTTCTCCTCCTCCTCCTCCTCCTCTTCCTCCTCCTCCTCCACCACCTCCTCCTCCTCCTCCTCCTCCTCCTCCTCCTCCTCCTCCTCCTCCTCCTCCTGCTCCTCCTCCTGCCTCCTGCCTCCTAGCTCCTCTCCTCCTCCTCCTCCTCCTCCTCCTCCCTCCTCCTCCTCCTCCTCCTCCTCTCCTCCTCCTCCTCCTCCTCCTCCTCCTCTCTCTCTTCTTCCTCTTCCTCTTCCTCCTCCCTCCTCCTCCTCCTCCTCCTCCTCCTCCTGCTGCCACAAGGCGGTTCCAACTGCTCTTGGAGCCCCCTCGGGACCACCCACCCCCCAAGGGGGCCACCAATCCTTCAAAAACCTACGGGACATCAGTGATGGTTACCTTCTCGCCGGTGCTCCTGCGATGCGCTCTGAAACCTCAAGAGGGCTCCAAGATGGCCCAAGAGACCCAACAGGGGGCCCAAGAGGCGCCCCAGACGGCCCCAGGAGCGCCCAAGAGCCCGAGAGCGCCCCGACGGGGCCGAGGCCGGAGCTGGGGCCGGGGCCAGAGCTCCCAAGCCCAGAGACCCACCAAAGAGCCAACACGTCAGGGAACTAGCCCACCATCAAGCTCGCCCTACGGACACGACGCAATCATTCCACTCAGCACACCATGCTGGCTGAGGCGACTGCCAACACCCTCCTTCCCCTCCCCCTCCTCCCCCTCCTCCCTCTTCCTCCTCCTCCTCCTCCTCCTCCTCCTCCTCCTCCTGCTCCTCATCATCAGCAGCAGCATTTTCATCATCACCATCATCATCATCATCATCATCATCATCATCATCATGAACCATCATCATCATCATCATCATCATCAGCAGCAGCATCAGCAGCAGCATCATCATCAGCATCATAAGCATCATCATCATCATCATCATCATCAGCAGCAGCAGCAGCAGCATCAGCATCAGCATCAGCATCAGCATCATCATCATCATCATCATCATCAACATCCTCCTCCTCCTCATCATCATCATCATAATCATCATCATCATCATCATCATCATCAGCATCATCATCATCATCATCAGCAGCAGCAGCAGCATCATCTTCATCACCATCACCATCACCTTCATCATCTCATCAGCAGCAGCAGAAGCAGCAGCTGCACCATCATCATCATCATCATCACCACCACCACCATCCATCACCATCACATCACCATCACCATGACATCACCATCCTCCTCCTCCTCCACCTCCTCCTCCTCCTCCTTCGCCTCCTCCTCCTCCTCTTCTCCTCCTCCTACTCTACGTTTCCCTCTCCTCCTCCTCCTCCTCCTCCTCCTCCTCCTCCTCCTCCTCCTCGTCCTCCTCCTCCTCCTCCTCCTCCTCCTCATCATCATCCTTCTCCTCCCTCATCCTTCCTCCTGCCTCCTCGAGGTAAAGCTCGCAAGCTATTCAACAGGACGACGAGTTCGCGCGGACCGATCCGGAGCTTCCCAGATCGGCGGCACAGGCCGGAGGCCTCTTCAATAACTGATCAGGCCCCGCGCGCGTCCAGAGTGTCCTCCTAGGGTAGCGCACGCACACGCACACAATCAAACATCGCTGACATGTGCACTACAGTGGAGGCCAGTCCACAAACCCAACCCTGAGACCCCAGGACGTCCATTGATTTTTGGTGTGGGAACGTCGCGCTTTCCCTAGCAAGACCATCGAAAACCACGAAACCCAGAGCACCCTGGAGGCAAGCAGGGTGTTCCGTGGCATGGGCCCCCACTGTAAGACGAGCACACGCTCACACGAATACGCAGAATGTCGCGCATACACAAACAAATATCACGCGCCACCTCATCGCCTGTCCATCAAAGATTCCCATTCGGCAGCAGAGAGCTGCCGTCGAGGGCCTGCTGGATGAAGGACGTCCTCTTGTCCTTGTCTCTGGCGCGGTAAGAGTTGAAGAGGTGGGAAAGCTCCGACTCGGACGACACCATACTGCTGCGATGCTTGGTCAGGAGGTCCTCACAAAATGAAAGGGAGAGAGGAAGAAAGAACAAATGATAAGCACACATAATAGAAGACTGTGTGGGAAGTCGCGCCAGGCCACCGAGGCCAATACAGCAATCCTGGGCCTCAGATTCGCCTGGTGACGATATGTGGAACTGCACATCCGGCATCCCCAATTCCGACCCATCGATGATGATGAGAACTCACAGTATTCTGGCATCGATCGGCCAACACCTTCTCTGGTTCAATGACGAATCTGACCTGCCCTTTTGGCTCTGGCGACTTAGGGTCAGAGGCTTAGTTTTTCCCCTGCATGCTAAGTGGGGTTCTTTTCTTCCGACCCGCACCGCACCCGCGTCCACCCGCCTCCCCTCCTCACCCTTCCTTACCTCTCCTCGTCACTCCTCCTCCACGCTCAGTATACAGACAATGCATCTGCACACACACACACACACATGCACACCTCCCCCTGACGCATCACACGCACCAGACGCATGCAACACACGCAAGGCGGGCTCGCAAAGCGTGGCAGGCGCTGCACTTCCTCGACACCACCAGGGGTGCGCTGGGGGGTGGGAGCGCTATCCGTGTCGGGCTCGCGAAGCGTGGCAGGCGTGGCACTTCGTCGACACCAGAGGGGGTGCGCTGGGGGTGGGAGCGCTATCCGTTTCGGGCTCGCAAAGCGTGGCAGGCATGGCCCTTCCTCGACACCACGGGGCGCGCGCTGGGGGTGGGAGCGCTGTCCGTTTCGGGCTCGCACAGCGTGGCAGGCGTGGCATCCTCGACACCACAGGGGGGTGGCATCGACTCTATGCGCGACGTGGAAGACCCAGCCAGCTGGTGGGGTCAGAGTGAAGGTTAGCCAATATTCACCCTGGCTTTTGCCCTTCCTGGACCCCCTCAGGGTACTCAGGCTCCCAAGGCTTGACCGGCGCCACCAACGGCATCGGCGAAGCAACGGCCATCTACATCATTCTCGCAAGTTTCACGTCAGGTAACATCACGCCAGACAGATTAAGTATGTGGGGTTCCTCGCTAGCGTAATTCAAGCCTCCTTCTTCCCCTTCGGGGAAAGGTTTACCCCTCATCCTGCCAACACGCCTTCCCCGAGTCTGGAGGGGGGGGCGCCGCGGGTCGTTGGAGCGTCCAAGATGGCGCAATATGGCTGCAAGATGGCCCCAGATAACTCAAGGAAGCCTCCAGATCGCACAATAGACTGAGTCCAAAATGGCTGAAGATAGCTTCAACTATGCCGCCAAAAGGGTCTAAAACCGCCCCAAGACGGCTCAAATCATTCCGTCACCCCTGTGGGAAATCAATGTGTGTGCCGCCTTGTCTCTTCACTTACGATGGCTTCTGAGGCCTCAAGATGGCTCCAAGATGGCCCAAGAGAATTCCCAGAGGGCCCCCAAGAGGGGCCAAAGAGGGCCCCAAGAGCGCCCAACATCGCCCCAAGAGCGCCCCAAAAGGGCTTCAGGAGGGGACTGCTGGGTTTCCGAAGGGCTGACATACGCGCCGCCCACTTATTTGATCGATGGCCCCCAAGATGGCCGCAAGAGGCCCCCAGGAGAGCCCAAAGAGGCCCCGAAAGAGCCCAATAGTCTTTCAAAATGGCCCAAAGATGGCTCCGAGAGACTCCCGAGGTCTCTAATGCCACCATCGCTGGCCTCCGTGCCTCGATACATGCATTTATGCGCCCCTCCTCCAGAGAACTACCCTGAACGTTAACGTTAGCCATTGGATATGCCTTCTGGGCTACGTGCTGAACCAGGGCAACGGCTCACGTCTGCATGGCTCGGCTGCTCACAACCATGATTAGGCCGGGCATGTCATCCTACACGCGGATGCTGGACGAAAAATCAAAAATGGTCAACAAATCCTCAAACAAATGCTCACACACACACTCAAAAAATCGTCCCTCGTGTTATGGTTGACTATTTTTGAATGTCCCTCTCATGTAGAGGAACGTGCCCGACTTGAGCCTCCAAACGAAAGAGCTGCTGGCGTGCGAGACCCCCGGGAGAGGCGTCGATCCTGCAGCCGCTCCGCGCAGAGCTTCGCAGACCTGGGGGGGCCGTCTCCGTCGGCGCCCCTGCTCCCGCCCTCACCGCGCCGTGCCCTCAGCCCTGCGTCCTCCTCCTCCTCCTCCTCCTCCTCCTCCTCCTCCTCCTCCCTCCTCCCTCCTCCCTCCTCCCTCCTCCCTCCTCCCTCCTCCCTCCTCCCTCCTCCCCCCTCCTCCCTCCTCCCTCCTCCTTCCTCCCCCCTCCATCGGCGGTCCTCCCCGCACCATCTCGCCCACTCCCGCCTCCCCCCCCCCATCGCGCTCCTGGTCCCAACAGTGCGTCAATACATCCCCCCCGTCCTCCCACCCGTCCCTCCGCGCTCCTCGGCTAACGAGTACGGATGCGACTCGAGCCAGTGTGCCGTCTGTTGTACAAACGTACCGCGACAGCGCATCATCAGCGTTCCGAACACGCCTTTCGCTAATTCAAAACAAAGGACTGCCAGGGCTTGCGACTCTACAATTGTTTTGGACTTGGTAGCTGCTGGTGGTGTTCAGCAGACGACGGCGATACGCTGGGCCTCCCGAGGTCATGTGCCAGCACAGTGCTTGGAAGCAGCGCGCCCAAACGAGGAGTGAGGGCCATTGCGACCTGGACATATCCATGCTGCGCGGAGCACTGCCAGTCCAGGGCGCAGTCCGAATCATTATGCTCGCCAGTCGACACAATCCAGGACACGGCGCACATCGTCATGCTTGCCAGTGGATACCAACCTCTGCCATCCGCGGAACTGTGGCTGTAACCAGTGTGGAGTAGATATGTCATGCCATCGCTACACCTGAGAGCCCCCTGTGCCAATCATAGTGCGCGTACTCTCCGGATGCTGCCGCTCTGTTCAGCCCCCTCCTCCTACTCCTCCTCCCCATTCATCATCCTCAGTGTCTTCACCACCAAAAGATGTCTGCGTCTGCTGTTCGTTCGTCATCGTCCCCTCCCCCTTCCCAGCCTGTCCCCGCTACCTGATTGCTCCTGTCTGTCCCCGTGCTCCTGACTGCGCCGGCACAAACTAAGAGGCGAATCGAAGAAATAGTTGCGACTGGGATACGTGAAGGCCTCGTGGTAAGTAAGGAGGCGAGGTATGGGACTGCACGCCTGACGTGTCGGTCTCCCTGCCTCACCCCCATCCTCCCTCTCTGAACGGGCGAAAGCTGGGATACGTGAAGGCCTCGTGGTAAGGAGGCGAGGTGTGGGACTGCACGCCTGACGTGTCGGTCTCCCTGCCTCACCCCCTCCTCCCTCTCCGACCGGGCGAAAAACGGTACAAAATAAACGTTCCCGCCGTCGGGAACGCCTGTCCCAGGGCGGCTGGAAAGTTTAGACCCTTACGGTGGCACAGTAGGGGTATCGTATGTACAAATGTTTCAGCCGCCCTGGGGCAGGCGTCCCCGACGGCGGAAAAGTGTATCTTATACCGTTTTTCGCCCGCTGACTCTCCCCCGTGCTCTTGACGGCATGTGTGGTTGTGCACTTGACGGCGAGGTAGGCTACGCACGGAGTGGACTAGCAAACGGGGTGAGAGGCATCCTTCCCTCCACCCCCAGCCCCGGCGTTCATGGTTTCCCACTGCACTCGTCCTACTCTTCCCTCTGTGGTCGCCTGGGGCAATGGGCACTGGGGCATGGGAGTCACCGATTAGACCCGCCGCCGGGCGAAACGGGCGGCCGAGATGAGGCCTCGTTGGCTGGACCCCCTCATCCTAATCATACACCTCCTCAAAAACAACGTCGTCATCATCATCAGCATCAGCATCATCATCATCATCATCATCATCATCATCATCATCATCATCATCATCATCATCATCATCATCATCATCATCATCATCATCATCATCATCATCATCATCATCATCATCATCATCATCATCATCATCATCATCATCATCATCATCATCATCATCATCATCATCATCATCATCATCATCATCATCATCATCATCATCATCATCATCATCATCATCATCATCATCATCATCATCATCATCATCATCATCATCATCATCATCATCATCATCATCATCATCATCATCATCATCAGCATCATCATCATCACCATCATCAACCACTTCATCATCTTCATAATCGTCAGCATTAGCATCAGCATCATCATCATCAGCAGCATCGTCATCATCACCGTCGTCATCACCGTCATCATCATCATCATCATCATCATCATCATCATCATCATCATAATGATCAGCATTATCATCATAGTCATCATAATCATCATAACAACCACCACCAGCCACCACCACCATCAATATCATCAACAGCAGCATCAGCATCAGCACAATCATCATCAGCAGCATCATCATCACCCTCATCATAATCATCATCAGCATCATCATCAACACCTGCATCATAATCATCATCAACATTATCAGCAGCAGCACCATCATCACCATAATCAGACTCGCCACAAACACCAGTATCACTACAATTAGCATCAAGTGTGTTCGTTTTCGTCGGCGTCATGATGACCACAACCAACATCACCAACAACATAATCATCAGCGTCCTCAGTATCATCACAACTATCTTCATCATCACCAACAACATCATCATCGTCAGAATCATCATCATAGTCACCACCACCATCAGCACCACCACCAGGACCCGAATCATCATCATCAGCATCACCATCATCAGCATCATCATGTTCAGCATCATCATCAGAATCATCATCAGCAGCATCATCATCATCACTACCACCATACCCACCATCACAACCATCAGCATTACCCGCCGACCCATGCTTGCCTGGGGTGAGAAGACGTGTGAGATGATCGGCTTTCCCCCTCTCCCTTTCACCCTCACCCAGGGTCCAAAATCTGGTTTGAGGGAGGAAGGATGACCTGGGCTCGCCGGCGAACTCCTAGAGGCTCTGGAGCGTCTTAATCTGCTGTCCGTGGCCTCAAAGACATGCCAAGACGGTCTCGAATCGCCGAACGACGTGCCCAAGACGCCCACGATGGCTCCAAGACACCCCAAGAAAGGCCCAA
>CAUYUJ010002847.1:62500-87500 GCA_963575745.1 Prorocentrum cordatum | reverse complement strand
TGATCTGTCGCCGCCGCGTTTTTGCCGGCCTTCGAGGCCGCGGCAGCGCGGGCTCCCGCGTCGGCGCGGAGGACACGGCGCAGACGCGAGCGAAGGTGGAGATTGCCAAAGAAGACCTGAACGCAATCGTCCGCAAGTGGCAGGGCAAAATCCAGGGATTTCACTCCTCGGGCTCTCTCGAGGAGATCCTTTTTGTTCCTCATCGCACATATTTTAGGAGTAGAAAGAGAGGCATGAAGGAGAGGACGATCGCGCCAAGCCATCACGTACACGATTGCCCACTGCTCAGTCCAATCGGCTGCGTCCCTGAGTCGACACCCTCAGGCCTGATACTGACAGCAAGGGGGCTCTCCTTTTCACATTAGCACCGTCGAATTCGAGCGTGTGTAACGTAACGTGCTCAACCCCACTGTAATCAGCTCCTACAACAAGTTAGGGGGTAAAGCGAGCATCATTCCTTCTTGAATCCTCCTCTTCCTCCTTCCCTCTCCTCCTTCAGGATGGGGGCAGGAGGAGCAGGGATATATGGCTCCGCCTGCTGCGGGTTGTCCGCGGTGACGATGTAGTGCGCGGTCGGCCACACCTGCGGCAGCCGGCGTTCCAGCGCCCCTCAGTCGCGAGACCATCCGGCTCGATGCGGGCTCCTGCTGCTCCTGCCCCATGTTTCGTTACCAGCCTCGGTTCACTCGGTCCATGACCAACCGCCTCCACCTCCCAATCCTTAATCAGCATTGCTATCATCGGCGTCATTGTCACCATCCGCAACATAGTAAAAACCCTCATCATCACCAGCACCACCATCATCACCATCACCATTATCATAATTTGAGCAATCGTCGATCACATCATCACCATCGACAGCTCCCGCGCTGCCCGTGAAACGACATGGAATCGCAAAAATGCAACGAGAAATACAACCGGAGGAATTGAAGAGACACTTGAGCGAACGGAACTGCATATGATGTGTTCCTGGTCACACAATGACTCTCTGTGGAACCCCAGCACAGCGAGTTCGGCAACCCTTGTTGCAGCCCATTTAGCAACATAATTCGGACTTCGGCCACCACCACTTCACATGGACTTTGACGGATGCCATGCGAATATAGACTAGGATGGTTTGAAAGAGACAGTTTTGTGTCTGTTACCATGCCTGCCCATGGCTGCGAATGTTAGCAATGAGTACGAACAGCACACGCGTGAAAGTATACATATGATCGCGCGCGATTCTATTACTAACTGATAGTATCTCTCCCCGGTTCTTACAGGCACGGCGCCACGCATCGCCTATCTGGCCCAGAAGCTAACCTGATGAGCACAGAAACAGACAGACAGACAGACAGACAGACAGACAGACAGACTGGCAGACAGACAGACCGACAGACAGACAGACAAACAAATAAACAAACTGACCGACAGACCGACAGGCATACGGAAAGACGAACACATCCACCACCGTGCCGTTGGCACTAAGTGGGGTGTTCTCAGGTCACTTCGAGGTCTCTGCATGGCGTTTATGTGCGCTTATTGGGGCAATGTGGGAATCACAGCGCTACTTGTGTCAGATACCTCGAGGGCAGTGTTGCGATTCCACGCTGCCAGCTTGGTCCAGCATGGCCTCAGGCCCTGCCTGGAGACCTCTTGGACACTCCTGGGGTCGTGTTGAAGCCTTGAACAGTTACCGAATATACAGAATTCAAAGAAACCGAAGTACGTTTGCATGTGAAGACAAGAGAAACGTAGACAGATAAACGATTGAATAAGCTTGACCACGGAATTAGAAATGCGGGCGGTTGCCACTACAACCACCAGGATCATCGCCCCGCTACCACCAGTCACTGTGAGCTCCGACTGCGCGAACCGAAAAATCTCTCACGGCCAAAATTCGGCACAAGACTCACGATGGAAGCTCGGCCACCAGTCGCGAGACTGCCCCGAGTGCCGACAGGGTTGGTCAGCCTCCATCCTCGGGCTATGAGACCAACTCCTTCGAGCTATTCGAGCTCGGCAACCTGGAGCTACTCCAGGACGTCAATGATTGCATCTGGGCCATCCTGGACTGTGGCGTGACGCGCAGTCTCATCTGAGTCTCGATGGCACCTCACCTACGACATGAAGGAGCACTTCAGCTGCGGGGTCGTGCTACAGGAGGCAACCCGAGCCTTCACCTTCGACAACGGATGAAGTCAATGGGCACCATGGCCTGCTACATCTATTTCGCAACGGACCCTACGATAGGAGCTCGACCACAAGAAACCCTCCACGAGAAACCCAACCCTGAGACCCCAGGACGTCCATGGATGTTTGGTGTGGGAACGCCACGCTCTCCATAGCAAAACCATCAAAGCCCCAGAAACCCAGGGCACCCTGGAGGCAAGCAGGGTGTCTCTTGGCATGAGCCTCCACTGTATGCATGTCGAGCTCTCGATCATGGACGAGGAAGTGCCGCTCTTGTTGTGCATGGGTACTGGAGGACCAGCCAGGCACCAGGATCGAGTGCGGTACCAGTCACCTGATGCTGCCTCGCCTCTCTCAGAACATCTTCCAATGCAGGAAAATGTCCAGAGGCCACCTCGCGGTGAACGTCTCGACGCCTCAGTGGGGGAACATGAACTGACACTCCGAGCCCTCCGCCCAAAACTGACCCCAAGATCCCCCTAGAGGCCCCCGAGGAGCCGCCAAGAGGCCCCAAGAGGCGTCCGGGAGGCCCCTAAGAGGCCCCAAGAAACCATCAAGAAGAACTCAAGAGACCAACAAGAGTCCTCCAAGAGGCCCCCGAGAGGCATCCCAAGAGGCCTGAATATGCACCCGAGAGGCCTCTGACCCACAACCCAGGCACGGTGGCGGGATGAGCCGAAGATCACTGTGTCCGCCGCTCCCTGCTGATTCATCACAGGGGTGCCTGGCATGCTAAACCTTTTCGGTTCTGGTTTTGGATCTTTTCCAAAAGAACTCTCCCTGGGGCTTCGGCCCGTCCCGCCGGCCACCCGAAAAGATTACCCAGGACCTCAATCCCCCCAAAAATCCTCCAAGACGGCTCCTGATGGCCTCTAAGTTGGTCACGCTGGCCCAAGATGGCCCAAGATGGCCCTCCAAGTCGCCCAAGATGGTCCAAGATGACTTCAAGACGCCCGAGAGTCCAAGATGCCTTCAAGTTCGTCCAAGAAGCCTCCAAGACGGGCCCAAGATGCTCCCAAGATGGCCTCACTGGTCAAAAGGCCTCCAAGAGGCCTCCAAGAGCTCCACCAGGAACCCGGAAGGGCAAAAATTCATGATTCCTTGAGGTGGGAAGGATTTGGGGATTTTTTCTTATCAGCTCTGACGGCCCAAGACGGCCAAGAGAGGCCCCAAACATCGTCCAAGAGCGCCGAAGAGGCCCTCCAAGATGGCCCCACGACAGCCAAGAGGCCCTCAAGAGGGCCCCAAGAAGGCCCAAGACGCCAAGATGGCCCCCAAGACGCCGAAGGTGGCCTTCAAGACAGCCAAGATCCTCCAAGATACCTCCACGACGCCAAGAAGGCCTCGAGACGGCGAATGCCCCAGATGCACCAAGACGCCCCAAATGGCCAAGATAGCCTTAGACTGCCCAAAAGCCCGCACGAGGCCTTCAAGACGGCCCAAGAGCCCCAAGATCCTCCAGGAAGGCCCGCAAGCTCGGAAACCCCTGGGTCCGATAGCGCCCCCTCCGTGTTCCCCGAAAGCTTTCCAAACCCCTCGGGAAACGCGTGGCCGATAGCTTGGCCAAGCCCAACCCAACTTCGGCCACGCAGCGCTTTCAAAAAAGGCAGGGGGGGCGTAATTCGCCGTAGGCGTCTTCGATCAAATACCATACAGCACAGACCCATGGGGCGCTACTGGGGCACGTCGCATGCATCCCTCGAGCGCAGAAACCTTCTGTCAAAAAAAACATGTACCGAGTCTTTGGCTCCAAAAAGGTGCACCTGAAGTGGCCCAGGAACCTTATTGTGCTAAGACGGCCTGCGCGACCCAACACGCCCCCAACACGTACCCCATACTCCCAGACCCCAAAGATGCCCCCCAGAGGCCCAAATGCCTACGAAATCCCCTCAGGACTCCAAAGGTCCCTCCGAGGCCAGCGAGGTCCGAGACGCTTCTGACTGAAGTCGAAACAATACGAGATTGACGCGGCTGGAAGCAGGTGACCTTGCTTTGCTCGGACTCCGACATCCATCTACCTACCCCCCCCCCCTCCCACGCCGCTTCCCGCGTTCCTGCGATCCCTCATAGCATCTACCTACCTCGCTGAGTACAAGGGCACCTCCTGGGCAATCTTGAGCAGCTTCGCGTTGGTCACGCCTCGGCCCCCACGCGGTCACCCGCATGCCCGGGGCGACAGCGTGTGCTCCGGCATCGGCGGTTGTTCCCCAACATCAAGGGTCACAGGCTGGGGGAGATGGCCAGCCGACGACCGCTGTGCGGCAGAGGGGCCAGACAGCATTGAGCGATCGACCAAACTATACATCAATCAATTGATGCATCCTACAGATCGCTGATGTCCCTGATCCCCCTCCCTCCATCCGCGGAGAGCTGTATATCATCCTTTGTCGCAGCAACAACCTCCTCCTAGTCATTTCACGAGTGTGCGAGCTCTTTCATCTCCTTATCGCATAGGTTTGAGGTCACTGTCATCATCGTCACCGCTGTTGCCGCCAACAAAAGCCGACTCGGCTCAACCCATTGGCGCTTGAGCCGCCCTTCTCCCATGCAAGCGCTCGCTGGGCTGGAGCATCGGCGCACGGACATAGGCGCTACAGTCGAACCATGGGCGCTGCAGTCGAACGTGGGACAAGAGCGCGAGCCACATTCGCCGCAGGCAAGGGGCTCCCTGAGATTCCCGAAACGAGGCACACTCCAGGGTGGTCAGCCCAACTGCGAAGAATAGAAGATAGACAAGCGCGCCCCACTACTCGCAAAGTAACTACTCGCAAACGGCCTGAATTCGCCGCGAGGGGATGTATGATCCATTACATCGAGGAACACATGGTTTTTGTTCCGGACGTTTGCGAGTAGGCACTCTAAGAGTATCCATCGGTCGGAAGAAGTAGGTAGAAACATGAAGTAGGAAGGCGTTGAAAATAGATTGCGTGTCCGCCCGCCCCCTGAAGAGGGCGGAAAAGGTGAGGCCACTCGACCGTTGAAGTACACAGAAAGCCTGCTTCAACGACCGATGGGTAATGGGACGCGCTCGGCGAGAAAAGGGCCACCACTCCAAAAGCCGGGGGCAGCCCTCGAGGAGCCTTCTAGGCCGGGCATGTCCTCCCACGGGAGGTTCTGGGGCGAAACAAAAGAAATAGAGTCAAAAACAAGAGCTCGAACATAGCGACAAAAAGGTGCGTATATATATATATATATATATATATATGTGTACCTCATATAATATATAAGATATGTGTATATATACATATCTTATATACTATATGAGGTACATATATATATATATATATACAGATGTCCCCAGACTGCTTCCTGAATATCTTTGAGCATGCCTCCCGCAGAGCGACGCGCCCGACTGAAGCCTTGTGCGGGCCGTGCGGGGCCGCCGAGCGGGCAGGGCGCACTCCGGGTCTGCGCGGCGCGCGAGCCTTGGCGGCGCCGCTCGGCGCGCCAGGGCCCTCCGGGCCGCGCTCGCCGAGCGCGCAGCGCGGAGGCGCCGCCCCCTCGCCCTGGGAGGCAGCTCCAGTCGGGGCGCTGGCCTGAGGAACCCTAAAGAAGGAACGAGGCCCCTGTTTCCCACAAGTCAAGCTTCGATCTCCCGTGGAGGACCTCAGGAAAACCCGAGGCAGACTGCTAAACGATATCAAGGAACACAGAGGCCCTCCCCAACGAAAAGGGTTCCTGCTGCAGCGCCCCGACTGTACTGGGAGGTCTTCGTCGGAAGGATGAAAGAGAATGAAGCCCCATTGGGGGGCTACTACGCAGGATTAGGCCGCGGATTAAGCGGGATCAAGCCGCATGAAGCCAGAATCAGCCGGATGAAGCGGCATGAAGCCGGATTCAGTCGGATTAAGCCGGATTTCGGACCAGGGCAGAATCAGAATTTGATCTCAAAGGAGTTGCATACGAACTCGCCATCGCTCGGACATTCATTTCCTCAGCAGATTTCGGCGTTTCGTGCGTCCCTTTTTTTCTCGCCAGGGGGGGGGAAAACGATGCTCCTCGCGATACTCCTCGCGCGCAGCTCGGAGGCGCCATCGCTCGAAATCCATTAGAGGCCTCCTAGATGGGGTCGGAGTAAATGGGGTCGGCGGATCCCGCCGCATCGCCGATACATCGGCGATGCGATCCTCCGACACCATCTACTCCGACCCCATCTAGGAGGCATAGATCCATGCCCTGTGCAGATTTCGGCTTTTCGTGCGTCCTTTTCTCGCCAGGTGAAAAAAAAATGCTCCTCTCGATGGTCATTGCCGAGAACACATGCACACGTCCGAGCGATGCCAAGCCCAGGGGGAAGGTTTCTTCGACAGAGGCTGCTTCTCAGAAGGCGCCGGCCTCACACCTATAGGTGAGGCCCGCGCCTTCCAGGGCTCCAGAAGATGTCTCGGGCGCCGTGACCTTCTCAGAGCGTTCCGGAACGCTCTGAGAGCGCTGTGGAACGCCCCAAACATCTGGCTGCTCCAATTTTTCACGCGTGACCCCCCGAGGTCTGGACCACTTCCCCATGGGCCGGTTTTTCATCCCGAGCCGATGTTTGACGGTGCCGAGGCCAGGCGAGGGCCCCCGGAGACCGAAAGCTGCCAAAAGTCAAGGAGCGTCGGATCTCTGGGGCTGTGGAATGGATTTATCCTCGTCCTAGCCCCGTCCGAGACAGCAATGGACACCATGAGTGCATGCTGTGGTACGTGCGTGTCTTTAATTGTCATTGGTTCGCCCACCTCTCCGCCCTCCTCCCCTTCCCTCCTGTTGTCCGCCTGGTGTTACCAGCCCAGGTCTGTCGTATAGTTGAGCAGTTTTTTCTCACCGCTGGTTGCCATACAGTTGGGGCCCGACCACAAGAAACCTTCTACAAGAAAAGCAATCCTGAGACCCCAGGACGTCCGTTGATTTTGGTGTGGAGACGTCACGTTTTCTACAGCCAAACCTTCGAAACCCAAGAAACTCTGGGCACCCTGGAGGCAAGCAGGGTGTTCCTTGGCATGGGTCTCCACTGTACGTGCAATCTTGCCCACACGCTTTCTGAACGCACCAAAAGAGCGTGCCCCTCACACTTTCGGGGGGGGGGGGGGGGCATGCGCCACCACCAGGCCGTCGGCTGGTCCGCCAACACGTGCAGACCCACGCACGGATGGCAGGGTGGAGCGATGAAGACCCACGCAGAGCGAGGACAGTGCAGACACTGAGCACATTCAGTCAGTCAGTCAGTCATGACTACCTACCAGACCACCCCAACCCAACCCGAAGACCCGACTTTCGGGTTGGGGGGGGTATGGGCTCCATATGTGTTTTTTCTATGTTCCCGGACCCCCCCCCACTAGAAATCGAGGGTAAATCTGAGCCTTCGGGTTGGGTTGGGGTGGATTGGTGGGTGGTGAAGTCAGTCAGTCAGTCAGTCAGTCAGTCAGTCAGTCGGCCCCCTGGGGGACGGGCGGCTCCCGGGGCCGGGGCCATCCTCGCCGTGGCTCGGGCGGCGGGCCCCCGCGAAGGGTGCGGGGCGGCCTTCGCCCCCGCCCCCGCAGGGGGGCCGCTTCCGGAGAGGGCCGGGGGGGGGGGGGGCCGATGCGGGCGGAGCGCTCGGCGAGCGTCCTCCTGCGCTGTCCTCTTCCCTTCTCCTCCTGGTCCTCGTCCTCACTCCTTCTCCCCCTTCTCCCTCCTCCTCCACCTCCTCCTCCTCCCGCTCCGCTTTATTATCATCAGTATTCTTATTGGTATCACTGTTCTTCGGACTCAAATCATGATCAGCATCATTGCTACCATAAGCATTATTACTATCATCAGTATTAGTTCATGATTCATTACTATTTATTATACTAGTAGTATGCTGATAATGTAGTGTGAATATTTCGTGGTATTGCAAATGATTGACTCTTGCTCGCCGTGTAACTGCTCCTATCTCTGTCATGATGGATCGTACACCCTTCTTGCTCAACATCATCACCATCATCATCATCATCATCATCATCATCATCATCATCGTCATCAGCATCGTCATCATGATCAACAGCATCGTCATCAGCATCGTCATCATGATCAACAGCATCTGCAACAACATCATCATCATCATCATCAGCAGCATCATCAGAATCATCGCCATCATCTGCATCATCATCACCATCATCAGCATCATCATCAGTAGGATCATCATCATCAGCAGCATCATCGTCATTATCATACTCATCATCATCAGCATAATCAGCATCATCCGCAGCATTATCATCATCAACATTAGCATCATCATCATCATCATCATCAGCATCAGCATCCTCCTCACCATCATCACAAACATGATTATCAGAAACAGCATCACCAACATCAGCATCAGCATCAGCATCAGCATCAGCATCAGCATCATCATCAGTATCATCATCATTAACATCATCATCATCATCATCATCATCATCATCATCATCATCATCTTGATCATCCTCATCATCATCACCATCATCATTATCACCATCATCATTATTACCATCATCAGCATCATCAGTATCGCCGTCAGCATCGTCATCATCAGTCGTCATCGTCATCATCATCATCCTCATCGTCATCGTCATCGTCATCATCCTCATCACCATCACAATCGTCACCGTCATCGCCATGGTCACCAGCATCATCACCATCCTCATCCTCACCCTCATCCTCATCCTCATCATCCTCACCCTTATACTCATCCTCGTCCACGTCCGCGCCATCCTTCCTCATCATGACCAAGATCCTCACCCACGCCACGCCCACCGCTGCCGATGGGGGGCGAGGGCACAAAAACGGGCCGCGATGGGAATCTCGGGCGGAGGAGGAGAAGGAGGAGGAGGAGGAGGAGGAGAGCCAGCTCGGGCATCGGGGGTCCCCGCGGGACGGCTCCGGCCACGGCCGGGCCATCCCGGGGGGGCTCCCCCAGCGCGATGATGCGCGGAGGCACGGCGAGCGACGGGCGTGTCCGTGTCCATGCCCTTTTGCGGTCGGGCCACGGCCGGGCCCAGGCCAGAGGGAGGGGGGTCTCATTTCGGGGGGGGGTCTCCTCCAGGCTATCTTGGAGGGCCTGGGGGGGTCTGGGGACGATGTTCTGGAGGGTTCTCCCACGGGGGGGGTCTGAAATGGCTTGTCTTGGAGGGTCCAGACCCCCTCCCTTTTATTACGAAGTCTGGAGTACCCTCCGTCGGCCAGAACAAATAGGACATCCAAGGGTACCACCCCCAGGAGGCACAACAACCTCCGACCGGCACGAAGAACACCAAGGTGCCCTCCCCGAACCGACCTCGATCCTATGCCTCGGTCCGATTGCACCGAGGCGCGAGTCCATGGATGCGCGATCCCATGGACACGTGCCACGATAGGGGTCCCCGCGCCAAGTCTCAGGTCGGGCATGTCCCCCTACAGGCGAATCTGTAAGGGGAAATCAAAACACAGTCACAGCATAATCAAAA
The DNA here is from genome assembly GCA_963575745.1 of Prorocentrum cordatum. NCBI lineage: Eukaryota > Dinophyceae > Prorocentrales > Prorocentraceae > Prorocentrum > Prorocentrum cordatum. The sequence goes on along the minus strand of CAUYUJ010002847.1, from coordinate 77,901 downwards.
ATAACCAAAAAAAGGCTAAGGGAAAATCGTCCCCCGACTATTTGTTGACTATCATTCAATACTCCTCCTGTAGAGGGGCACGCCCTACCTAAGCCGAGGCCGCCCTGTATCCATCGGGGTCACGGCCGCAGGTCCAGGCCGCGGGGCCGGTGGGCAGGAGGCAGGACACGCCTCCTGCCCGCGACACAGACCCGCTCCGTGCGGGGCATCCCGTGAGTGCTTCGCTCCGCAGGCGTGCGCTGGCGAGTGAGCGCCTGCGGCCACGTCGTGCGGCCATCTGTGCTCACGTCGTGGGTGCCCGGGGTGCCTCTGGGGCGTCTCTTGTTGGCCTGGTCGCGGGAGGGGCGACTCAGGCCAAGGAGTCTGGGGCGCCTGGGCCGCCAACGGAGAAGGGAAGGATGGGGCACGGTGCCACAAGGAAGGGAGGAGGAGGAGGAGGAGGAGGAGGAGGAGGAGGAGGGGGAGGAGGAAGAGGAGGAGGTGGGGGAGGAGGAGGAGGAGGAGGAGGAGGAGGAGGAGGAGGAGGAGGAGAGATCGAGGGAGGGAGGGGGAGGGTGCCTGGCAGATCAGGTGTGGCCTCAGAAGCGATTGGGAACGGCGACCCCGACACGTGGGCAGTCCTGCCCTCCCTGCCCACCTGAGAACCCCGGAGCAAGGGCGCCAAGAAGCAGTGAGATTCATTACGCCTTCACGGCGCATGCCGTCGCTTGCTCGAGCTACGTCCAGACGGGAGGGAGAGGAGAGCATCGGAACGCCAGAGAGATTGAAAAGGGACGCTGGAACAGAAAGCAGGAGACCCCGTGCAACGGGGCTGTAGAAGTGGGACAAGGAGAGGACACATGAGAGCAAGCAGAAACAGGAAGAACAGGCGGAAGATTATGACGCGGAAGTGGCGAGGGAACGAGGAGCAGGCGGAGGAGGAGGTGCCAGAGATAGAAGATCGAGAGCCCAAAGGGGGCCCAGAGAATCCGAACCCTCTAAATCGGCCTGTCGACCAACAGAGCCGAAGTTCAATACAGTCGAGTTGAGCGTGAAAACCTACTACCTGGCGGTTTCGGGTCACATGCAGGGAGGAGGCAGAGGGGGGGGGGGAATGCCAAAAGATGGGGAGGGGGAAGGAAAAGGGAAGGGAGGGACGAGAGGCGGTGCGGTGTGCGCGCTGCACACGTGGGGAGCGGGCGGGAGCAGAATCCCTCGCCCTGGATGCTCCGCTCCCCCCCGGGAGCCATTCAGCAGCGAGTCCGGGATGGTGCTGATCACAAGCCTCGGCGCTCCGCGAGGAGGAGGAGGAGCGAGGGCGACTCTACTCCCTCTCTCCCTCTCTCTCTCCCTCTCTCCTTCCCTCTCGTCTTGAGAGGAGCTACTCCCCTCTCCCTCTCTCTCTCCCTCTCTCCTTCCCTCTCGTCTTGAGCCCGCCCACCGCCGCCCCTCCCCGCCGCTGCAGGGCGGGGCCCCGCTGCGGGCGGGGCGAACGCCGCTCCGCCACCCTCCGCGCCACCCCTATCGTGCTCGGCTTCCCTCGCCCTCCCCCTCCCCACAAGGACAGGCATCTCCTCCTCCTCCTCCTCCTCCTCCTCCTCCTCTGGTATCCTCTGGTATCCTACCAAGCGAGTCCAGCTCTGCCAAGACTCGCTCACCTGCTCAGTGGCAGGACCCGCCTCCGAAGTCAAGGCCAAGACACCTCAGAACCTCGGGGCACCAAGAAATCGGGCGCGGCACCGCCACCCAGGGCTGGCGGTGCCCTCAAAACATTAAACTCGGCACCCTCGACCGCTTTCGGACCAGGGGCCGAACCACGGGCGAGCGGAAACGGGTGCCCCCAGAAAACGTCGCCCTGGGGTTCCCGACCAGCACGGAGACGGTCCAGGGCGAGCTTCCCCAGGCGGACCGAGTCCCTGGGACGACTGGACCAGGGACGGCAGGGGACGGCCAACAGAAGGGTCTGCCGACGGGCATACGCCCCGCAGAGCTTACAGAAGACGATCGCCTCGTCCCCCCCCAGGCCCCGACCGCCCCCCCCACCCGTCCCACGCCCACGTCGAACCACCCACAGCCTATGGGAGGGATGGGCGATCGCCGCAGGCCTAGGCACTCCAGGACACGGGTGGCAGACTATACGAGATCGGAGCCCATTCCTTACCCCACATATGCCACATCCCCAGGTCCTCCCAAGACGGCCCAAGACGTGCCCATTAGGCTAATTAGGGTTCGCCACGAGGGAAAGGACCTGCTGGGGGCAGGGACGGGGCAGAGGATTCCGATCGGGCCAGCCCGCGCCAGCGACACTTTTCAAAACAGCGCCGTGATGGCGGAGGAGCTGCTTGCTCGCCTCCGCCGCCGAGCTCACACGGGTGGCGAGCACCTCCGCCTCCTCGAAGTCCCAGTGCAGCCTGGCGCCCTCTTTGGCGCGCTTGTCGGCCTCCTGGTTGCCGATGTGCCAGTGGGCTGGCACGCCAGCCGCCTCCGCCGCAGCCCAGCTGGTGTGGGCACGGGTCCAGCGGATGACCAGCGATCCAGGCATGTCGCGGGCTCGCGTCCACACCTCGCGCCAGAGCTCCGCGTACCTGGACTCTGGGCTGGTGCACCACCGCTCGCCCTTCTCGTAGTCGCCCACCACGTTCCTGCAGTCCGTGATGATCTCCAGGTCGCCGTCGGCCTCTCGCAAGACCACCAGCAGCGCGTACAGCTCGGCAAACCCGATCTCCTGCACCAGGCCTGGCACCGTCCCCAGCACGCCGCCAGTCACACGGCCGTCGGTGGTGACCATGATACCAGCCCAGCCAGTGCGAGTGATCTCCACCGCGATGCACACGGTGCCCGAAAACCCAGCTCGCCGAAGGGCCCCCGCGCGCAGGCTCCGCTCCGCAGCAGCCGGCTGCGGCGCCTGCTCCAGCCCGAGCGGGGCGAGGCACCGCACGAAGCCCATGTCCGTGACCTCCGCAGCAGCGCCTGCGGCGCGCACAGCAGCCAGGCCCATGTCGCGCGCCACCGTTGCCGTCCCCTCGCAGCAGAACAGCCTGTGGTGGTGAGTGCCCATGCCGTAGCCGCACCACTGACAGTCGGAGGAGACGGCCGCCCGCTCGTCGTAGAGGTTGCACTGCGAGACGAGGCCCCCGCACACGAGGCTCTCCACCAGCGCCGTCTGCTCCGCGTCGCCCAGCCCCCTGATCAGGTCCAGCGCTGCGCGGACGGGGTACATAGTGGGCGGCCCCTCCAGCTGGTCGTGAAAATGGGCAGGCACCGTCCTCATCAGCGCCCTGTGCACGCCCCGCTCGACCCACACCCCGATCAGCTTCGGGCTGTGCACCAACAGGTCGAGGCGCTCGCCCCTGTCGGTGAACCAGACGTGCCAGCTCTCCGCTCGCCAGCCAATGCGAGCGAGGCTGAGGCGCACAGCCCCAGCAGGCCCCGTAACCTGGCCCCAATGGGCAGGCTGAGCAGCGCTGAACACGGTGCCCATGCTGCTCGCGGGCCTGGCCCGTTGGAACACCGCCTTGGCCCACCCCAGCAGCGGCAATCCATTGGCCGCGTAGGCGGGGTCGCGGCGCCATCCCGTCCCAGGCTGGACCGCGAACTGCAGCGTCCTGCACCGCTTGCCGCACGCCCCCGAGATGGCCTGGCCGTTGATGGTCCTGGCCTTGTCAAGGACCTTGGTCGGCACACCCCTAACGCGGGCACCGTGGAGGATGGTCGCTAGGCCGCTGCACCTGAACACCGAGCCCAGCTTGGCACCAGCACGTCGGAGCTGCATGTAGCGCGACGCCTTCACAGCCAGGCGCCCCAGTCGCCCACGCAGCACGCCCCACGAGGCCTTGCCATCCAGCCTGAAGTCAATCCCCAGGTTCTTGGCCTCGCGCCGCAGCCTGAAGTCCCACTTCCTGAGGCGGTGGGCCGTCCTCTTGCCAGCGTCGGTGTCACTGGAGACTATCACCCCCTTGGTGAGCGAGATCGTGAAACCGTCCTCCTCCAACCTCTGGCAGAGCCACCTGGTCGCGCCGAAGACCCCGAACTCCACGTCGCGCAGCCGCCCGTACACCGCCAGCGTGACGTCGTCCACGACCAGGTAGGCGCGCACGTTCTGCCAGGACTGCATGAGGAGGTCCATGGCCGTGAGGAGCATCACCTTCAGCAGCGTCGTTGCGAAGGTGCACCCCGCCACGATCGACGTCCCCAGCGAGAAGGCCTCCGAGACCCACTTGCTCAGGCAGAGTCTGCGCCGTCCCCCATACGATCTGAGGATGAGCTTCAAGCGCCTCAACCTGAAGCCGTGTCTTCGGGCTGCCGCCACCAGCCCTGCATGGCTGACTCGCTCGTAGGCCTTGGACAAGTCCAGCATGGACGTCATCGAGTGCTGCTCCATCGCTGTCGCCAAGTCCGCGTCGAAGGCCTGCAGCCACACCGCGTCCTCGCATGACTTGCCCTCACCGCCGAAGAAGAAGTCCCTGGGGTGCTGGCGCTCCCACTCCTGGGCCTCTCCTCGGCGTATCCTGCCCAGCAGCCTGACGAGGCTGCTCAAGAGGCCGATGGGTCTCCACCCGCCTTCGGCCTTGGCCAGGAAAAAGATGTAGAGGGTGTCGAGCTGCCCTGGGATCCTGCAAGTCGCCTCCAGCACCTGCAGCACCAAGCCCAGCGCGATCAGGCCGTCGTCGCTCAGGTGGCCGAAGGACTGGGGCTTGATGCAGTCCACCCCCGTCGCCGTCGACGCTTTGAACGACGCCGCCGCCCTCCCGATGGCCTCTGGGGTGGGCGCCACCCCTGCCTCCTCGAGCAGCTCGGAGGGAAGGGCGTCGTCTAGGTCAAGCGGCATCACCTCCTTGTGCCTCCACACCTCCTGGTATTCGTCCCTCAGCGCGCCCAGCGTTGCCGAGATGCCTGCTGGCCCCCCTTCGCCATCGAGGTCTGGGGCCCATGCCAGCGGCGCCTTGCAGTAGCGGTGGGCGGCGCCCGCACCGTCCTGCACCGCCTCCTGCGCCCACTGGCGCCACTGCTGGCATCGCTTCTTGCCACAGCGGTCCTCCAGCTTCGCCGCCAGGTCCCTGGCCTCTTGCTCCAGCTGCTCCAACTCGCTGAAGGTGAGGTGGCTGGGCGTGTGCAGCTGGCGCTTCCACCTGCGCACCCCCCCCTCCGTGAGCAGGTCGCCGCCAAGGTCATCCGATGCCAGGGCACCCGCCTTGGCCGCGAGCCCTTTCAACTGTGCCAGGGCCGCTGGGATCGCCGTCTCCACGTGCAAACGCCTGCGAGCTGCCATCATCTCCCACATGACGGCCCCGATGCGGCGCCATCGAGCCGAGACTGGGCAGCCCTTGGGGTGCGGTCCCCCACCTGGCAGCAGCACGTCCCTCTCCACGAACTTCGGGTCCGCCGCGCGCCCGACGTACAGGTGGGCGTCCGTCGGCGGCACGTGGTACAGGCCGAGCAAGTCGGCCTCCATCAACTTGGCAAACTCGCCGTAGAGCAAGTCCACCATCCCCTGCGGCTCCAGCGCCGCCACGTCCTGCGTCGCAGTAGCTGCGCCTCCGCTGGGTGCCCGATGCGACGACGCTGAGCCAGCGGGTTCACCTGTCGGCCTCCGAGGGCCCCTAGGATTCCCCACATACTTAGCGTCAGCTATCGGGTTCAGCTCTCCCTGCTGGCGTCGCTCCTCTGATGGTGGTGCCGATGACGGATCAGAATCCTCACAGATGCGGGGAAGAGCCTCCTCCTTCGTTACGTCCACCTCGACTGGGTCCTCCACCGTGTCGCCGTACAGGCCGAGCACTGCGTCCGCCCAGTCCTCGTCGTAACCAGCCTTGAAGTGCTTGAGCGACTCCGTGTGGGCGCTGACGGGCAACTGGTAGCCTGGCCCCAAGACACTGTCGAGCCTCCAGCCAGGCGCCGACGGCATGCCCGTCGCCTCCGCTCCTGGGAGCCTCGCACTCGCAGCACCTGAGGTAGCCCCAGTCGCGGAACATGTGGCGCCCTCTGCCCTAGCCACCGCGCTGGAGTCTGCGACCCCAGCGGATAAGGCGTCGGGTGAGTCTGGCGGCCGCGAAGGAGTTACCGAACTCCCAGTCCAAGCCTCAGCAGGACTCGAGGTGGTCTCCGCAGCCCCAGGCCTCTGCACGGCTACCCCCAACCTGGCCAGCACCGCCCGCGCCAGCCCCAGAACAGGCGCCCAGTCTGGCGGCTCGCGCCGTGGGCCCACAGGCCGCTGCGCTGGCAGCGTGCGCGCCGCTTTGTGCACCAGCCTGCGCTCGGGGAGCCCCCTCACGCTCAGCTGCAGGCGCACGGGCCAGTGGGGCGCCAAGGTCGTGTCCAGCCTGCTGCAGCCCTTGACCATGCCGCCCAGGCCGCTCGACACCACGAAGTAGTCGATCTCCGAGCCCGAGCCGACGCGACAGGTCGGCACGCCCGGCGCCACCACCATGCCGTCGACCTCCTGGGGCCAGCCCCACGCCTCCAGCTCCTGGGGCTTGCAGTTCCAGTCGCCGCCGATGACGTAGGGCACCTGCACGTAGGCCAAGTACTCGCCCAGCTGCCCCAGGATGAGCTTCGACTCCGCGTCGAGGCCCTTGGCAGCCACCAGGTACACCGACACCGCCAGGAAGCCGCCAGGCACTCCGCAGTTGACCCAGCGCGCGATCACGCGGTCCTTGGGCAACTTGGGCCCCTTGGGAGCCTGGCCCATGCCGATGTGGGCTCGGACGCCGACGCCCACACCGCTGGAGAGGCCGCCCTTGTCGGTGCGCACCGACTCGTTGAAGGCCACCTTCCAGCCCTCTCGGCGGCAGGCCTGCTCGACCTCGGCCGCCGCTCCTGGGGCCACGCCCACCTCCTGTAGGAAGACCACGTCGGCCGTGGCGTCCTGCTGCAGCCATCGCAACATGCTGCCGCGCGCCGTGGTGTTGGCCGTGTCCAGCCGCCAGGCGCCAACCTCACGCCTGGTCAGCGCCAGCCGCCGCCTGGCCTCCACCGTCGCCGCGGGCGCGCTTGGCCTCGGGGAGGTCGATGCCGACGGCCTGGCACGCCTCCTCGAACTTGCGGCGGCTCTCGCCCTCGAGCTTGTCCACCTGGTCGATGAAGGCGTGGCCGCTCCCCTCTTCTGCTGCTGCCGCACCAGCGGCCTGGCCCCGCTCGCCGTCTGCACCAGCATCAGCAGCAGCACCAGCAGCAGGCGCGTCGCCCGTGCCCATGGGCTCGTCCTCGGCCGCCTTGCACTCAGCTGACGCCAGCTCGGCACGGATGGCATCGACCTTGCGCTGCAGGGCGCCTCGCGCGGCCTCGATGGTCCCTGCGTCGGCTCCATAGCCGTCGAGCGAGCCCAGCGCCTCCAGGCTGGTGACCGCCTTGGCCAGCTCAGCCGCGCGGGCCGAGCTGCAGCCAGGCGGCAGCCCCGTCTTCTCCATCTGCTTGGCCAGCTCCAGCTGCTCGCGGCCCTCGGTCTGGCGCTTGCGGGCCACGTCCAGCGCCACCGTCGCCTCGTCCAGTGCGGCCTTCGCGAGCCGCACTCGCTCGGTGGCCTCGACGTGCTCCGCCGCCCTCGCCGCCGCCTGCTTGTCCAGCTTCTGCAAACGCCAGATGCAGTTCTGCAGGACGTCGGAGTAGGTCTTCGGCTTGGGCGCGCGCGGCGCCTCCTTGGGCGGGGCCAGCTTGGCACGGTCCTCCTCGCCCACGACCACGCCCTTGGACGCCAGGTGCTCCAGGAAGGAGGCGACGTCCGCTTCGCTGAAGCCTGTGCTGGGCGGGGCCTGAGCAGACGCCTCAGCGCTGGCCGCGGCGTCGCCAGTCGGGACACGAGCGTCCTTGCCGACGGCCTTGGCCTTGCCCTTGCCCTTGCCCTTGCTTCCGCCAGCTGGCTGCGCACTCGGCTGCACGCCGCCAGCGTTGGCCAACGCCAGCTGGCGCACCGAGAGCGGCGCCGCTCGCCCACAGGTGCGGCACGCCAGCCTGCTGGCCCAGTTCCCATCGGTGCCGCAGGCGCAGCCCCAGGCCGGCTTGCGGGGTCCCGGCAGGACGACGGCCGCCGAGGGCGGCGGGCGCTGCCAGGGCGCGGGCGTCGGCCCTGCGCCCGCGTTGCGAAACCCGCGAGCGCCGCCGCCGCCGCCGCCGCCGCCTCCCCACGCTGCGAGGCGCGGCGCATGCTGCGGCGCCCCGCTGGGAGCCATCGCGGAAGCCCAAATGTGTACGGAATGATTCCCTCTCTCGCGGCCAGATTGGCACGCACGAACGCGCCGCTCTGAAGTACGTTCGTGCAAGACCCCCCCTCCCTCAGGAAGAGCCCAGAACGGCTCTCCTCCTCCTCCTCCTCCTCCTCCTCCTCCTCCTCCTCCTCCTCCTCCTCCTCCTCCTCCTCATATTCCACGCTCTCTCCCTCTTCCCTTTCTCCCACCTCCTCTTCCTTCTGAAGAGACCACGCCAATTACACGTTGCAGGCGGGCATCGATGGTTCGCGGTGGACATGTGATATGAAACGGCCAAAACACGAGGACCGAACAATCTTGAGATGATCGATGCTGGTATTGGCCGTCGTCCTCGCTAGCGACCCGCACGCGACCCGCCCACGACCCGCCCACGACCAGCCCGCAGTCCGCCCGCGATGCACATGGGACCCGCCCGTGACAGGCCCCCAACCCACCCGCGACCCCCTCGCGACCCACGTTCGCCCCACCCACATTGCGATCACAACAAACAGCGGGGAATGAGGCCGGCCCGTTGTGTGGCGTTTAACCCCTACCCGCCCCCTCACCCTTGTCCGCAAATGTGGGAGCTGTGGTAGCTATGTGGATCTCAATATGCAAAGGCATGGGGCTAGTCGTAGACCGTCAGCTCCAACAAATTCGCTAGGATCGCAGCGCGTCCCCGTGTGCTATCGGCCATCGGAGAACAAGATACTCCGGTGGGGGGACCTGCTGACAGGCAAATTTCTTATCCGATGCGGCTGCTGAGCTGACAGAGAAGAAAGCTTGAACACTTTGCCAACACATGTCCACACTCAGACATGAGGCTGAGCACGCCGAGATGAGCGTGGAAAGAACGGTGACCATGCCCACAAACAAGTGTGGCCCCCAACCGACAGCGTCCAGTGATGGGCAGGCGACGGCTGTCCCAAACGGACGGCGCCCGCTGAGACATCGGCAGCGGACCCTGCTCAGCGTTGACACCCCGATTCCTTCCGTACCCATGTATGGTCCTCCCGAGGGGCGGGGCAAGGACCCCACCGTCGCACATGGCCACGGAATCACACACCATGTGCGAAAAGATAGCGGCTCCTCCTCTAAGACGACGCGAAGATCGGGACAACATCGGATCGGGATAACTCGAAATCTCTGAGAATCGGCGGGTTTGGAAGATGCATTGGGCGCCGCGGCCGCTCCAGAGCGTTCCGGAACGCTCTGAGAGCGCTCCGGAACGCTCTGGAGCGATTTATCCCGATCCTAGCCCTGTTTTATCCTCCGCCTCCCCCTCCGCCGCAGTGTCCGCCAGAATCTTCATCATCAACCTCAACCCTGGAGATCCCCAAGGACCCCAGGCCACCGAGAAGCCTCCAGTGACCACAGACGAGGCTCTGACGACGACATCCGGTATGGCCAACCTCTTGCCGCACTCTCCGCTGCACTTTCCGCTGCACCCCCCGCGGCCGAGATGAGAGCGTCAACGACTGCACAACACAAACCTCCGGAGGGCTGCGCAGAATTCCTGTTTCGGCGCTGGACGACCCTTGGCGACGATTCTGGCGCCGCCCCTGGAGCGATTCTCGCGCCAGCGTCAGGTTGGGCGTGTCATCCTACAGGCGGATGTTGGACGGAAATAATTCTCAAACATATTCAAAAAAAACGTCCCCATCCTATCTTCATTATTTTTGGATATTCCTCTTGTAGAAGGACAGGCCCGACTCAACGCCACCGGGGTCCCCGGTGGCCGCGCCGCCCCACGACGCCCGGGCGGACCTCGGCAGGCTCATCTTGTGCAGCGTCATGGAACGGGCCCTGGGACACACCAATACATAGACACAAATCACACGATTCCCCATACTTCCCAGTATTTTCTGGGTTTTGTCTCCCCCCCACTCCCCGTCTTTTCCCATCTTTTCCTGGGGAACCGACGATCCATTGCGTCTGTGTGCTTCTTCCCCCTCCCGAGTCTCGGCTCCTCGAGCCCCTCCTGCGGCGCCCCTACACTGGACCTCTGTAGGCGCGCCCTCCACGTGGAGCTCGGACGCCACGCCAGTGGACGACCGTTCGGCTCGCGTGGCGCCCCACCGGCGCAGGGCGCCTCCTTACGGGCAGGAGGCAGGCGGGGCGGAGGCGAGCGGGCGCGGGAGCTGGACGGAGGGTGCGAGAGAAGGTATAGATGCCCCCCGCGTGACCCCCATGCGCCCTTGCATGCCGCACCGGGGCCATCCTCCCCTCGCTCCAGGCATGGGCCGCGCAGACCTCCCCGAGGCCCCGCGGGCTTCCCGATGTACATCGCCACTCCGAGTCCGGCCGCGGCGACGATGGTCGTGACAGAGGCCCCGGGCAGGCATGCAGGATCGAGCCACGGGACACGCGGCGAGCTCGGAGCATCCCAGGGCGAAGGCTGCCTGCTGTCAGTCCAGAAGGGCCCCACGGAGCCACCCACCACCTCTCCAGATCCCTCCCCGCGTGCCCCAGCAGAGGGCGGCTCGGGAAGAGGAGGCGTCCGAATGGCCGAGACCTCCCCGGGGGCGGGGCCCGCGCCGTGCGAGTCACGGCGTCGGCGGCCTGACACCGAAGTGCTCCCCCACGGCCCCCTCTTGGCGGCGCGCACGCAGGGGGTATGGGGGAGGGGGGGAAGGCCTCCTGGAAGGAGGCTGCTTCTCAGAGGGCCCCGGCCCTGCAGCTGTGCAGGGGGCCCGAGCCCTCTGAGACGCGGGGGTCCCCCCTCCTCGGCGCGTGGCCGACCCTCCTCCTCCAGCACCTCCTCACCGAGGCGCGCGACGAAGATGGGTTGCTTTTCTTTCCACTGCGCGGCCCCGAGGAGGTCCCGGCCACCTCCCCAGGGGGGACTTTTCGAACCCGATTAAGGGTCGAATGCCCCGAGGCCCGGCCATGCGGCCCCAGAGGCCGACGTCGAGGAACCAAAGAGTGAGGTGGTCAGAGACCTGGGCCCCCTCCACATTGGGGCACCGCTTGCTGCAGAGTCCCTCGCCCCGGTATGCCCCGACAGGGGGTGGAATGGCGGGGATCCACTTGAGCTTCGCGAGCGGCTCTTCTTCTTCTTCTTTTTCTCCTTCTTTTCCTTTTTACTCTTCTCCTTCTTCGACTTTTTCCCTGGCGGTGGCGCCAGCGGGGCAACGACCAACAACTCGTTTCCTCCTCCTCCTCCTGCTCCTCCTCCTGCTCCTGCTCCTCCGCCTCCTCGTCATCGATCGTCGATCGTCGATCGTCGATCCTCCTGGTTCTCAACCTTCTCCTTTCCATCTCCTCCTCGTCTCCTTGGTCCTCCGCCGACACGTGTGACCATGTGAACTCAATCCCCTCCATGCAGCATTTGGCTTGGACATTGGCCCCCCGCGGTCCAACCCAGACATCGGCAATGGGGCACTCTTCTCTCACAGACTGATGGCGCTCCAGAAATTCCACGTACACCAACGACCAAACAATTGATCGACAATATGTGCCGACCCGAAAACAGCATCGGCGCTCTAGCAACCCTCGAGTCCACGTTCAAATAGGCTTACAAGCCCATCAAATACATCTTCTGCGTCATCGAAGAGAAGATGGGATCTTCTCGTCGAGGACGCTCTGCCAGCGTGCCAGCCGGCAACGATCTGATCCTGGCCGGCTGGCAACACACACCTCCGCGCCTGAGCGGCTCCAGTAGAGCTGCCCGTGACATGGCCGAACACATGTTCAACAACCAGAGGGGTCCCGGCAACTCCGAGATGGTCTGTTCTGCTCAAGAGCGGCAGCATAGCGGTGTGGCGCACACGAGGCCAACGACGATTAGATATCACGGAGTTCTGCTCAACGACAGCGTACGCGTACAGCGATAGTGTGAAACATGTCTCGACAACGCCTGGCCTCAAGCTCGTAGATCCTATAACTAAGCGGCTTGATAACTAGGCACGCTGCCATTCTGCAAATGATCCAGGCTCGGGTTCATGAAGTGAAGCTCATGAACCCGACCATCAAGATCCACCTCGCCAGGTACAGTGGAGGCCAGTCCACAATAAACCTGCCACAAGAAACTCGACCCTGACACCGAAAGGGCTCCATCGATCTTTGGTGTGGGAACGTCACGCTTTACATAGCAACACCATCGGAAACCCTGGATCGGGAGCGGCCAGGAGGGGGGTGTCCAAGAGGGGGGGTGCAAATCATGAGCGGCATGTGCGCGGCCCAGCGGGGGGGCGGCCCAGCGGGGGGGCCAGGGACGTAATGAAACAAGAAGAGGCGCCATGAAATCTTGGGGAATATCCTGGCCCCCGCCATTATATCCACCCCCCCTTAGTCATCACCCCCCTCTTTGCCGCCCCCGACTGGAGGCGAGCAGGGTGTTTCTTGGCATGGGTCTCCACTGTAGATGTGCGCTCCACCGCTTCCTGCCCCACCCCCAGCGCTGCTCCATCTGTCCCCCCTGGGCTGCCGGCCCCGCACCGTCCCCCATGGGCCTCCTCGGGAGCCTCCTCGGGGCGTCGAACGGCGGCGGCAATGGGCGTCTCAAAATCTGCCGAGGATCGACTGGTCGATCCCCGACTGGGAAAAAATCGTTCGGTCGACGGCGGCGGGGATCCGGCCGTGGCCGCGAGGGTCCCCGCAGGAGGCTCTATGGGGCGACGACGAGACGACAGCGACCCGCCCTCTCGTCCGACGTCGGTCCTCGCGGGGCCTCGACCCCTTCCCCGGGGACCAGAAATGGCACGGCAGGCCCGAGCCGCGACGACCCCGGCGCTGACTTTTCTGCTGCCGCGTGGATCTTTCAGCCTGGCACGATCGGCGGCTCTTCGATCGCCCGATCGTTCCATGTACACCATGCGAAATGCTTAAGAAATCATGGGTTAAGAAACTCAGAGTCTCAGAATTTGAATAAAAAACCCAGAACTTCTATCAAAATCTTAAGATTTACATTGAAACATTAAGAATAATCGAGACTCTCGCCGAAAACGTAAGTTTTCTTAAGCATCGCCTAGGGTGTAGGCCGACTCTGGGTCGCTGGCGGCGGTCGGCCTCGAACGCCCCCGGCGGGGCCGCCGCTGGTCAGCACGGCGCGAACCTGCCGTGCATCCCCGAGCCTCGTCTTGACGGGCCCTTGGGGCCCGGGGGACGGCACGCGGAGGCCGCGGTCGACGACAAACCTGAAGGGGAACTGGAACACACAAATAAATACACACAAATAAAAATATCCCCCATATTTTCCCATATTTTCTGGGTTTTCGTCTTCCCCCCCACTTCCCATATTTTCCCATATTTTCCTGGGGATCACCGATTAATTGTGTCTGTGTGTTTTTTCTCCTCCTGAAAACCGACCGTCGCGACGCTTGCTGCGTCGCCCGGGGCCTCCGCCACCGGCCTGGGACAGGTGCCTGTCCCAGTGTTGGGCATCGCCTCCTCACGATGGCGATCTCAGGGTTTCCCTCCGCTTCTGAGGGTGCACCCCGAAGATTGCCATCGCCTTCCGGCGTGCCAATCTTAGGGATAGGGATCAGCTCGAGGCTGGGAACTTCGGGCAGGACGCGTCGACGCCGCCGACAGCCCCGAGGCCCCAGCAGTCCGTCTCTCGGCCCGTCCCCGCGGGGGCCGGGGCAGCCCTCTCCGCCCCGGGTGTCCAGTCGTGAGGTGGCCCCCCGACCGCTTCGAAGCGGCCCCCCCGTCGGGGCGGCACATCAGCGGGAGCAACATATACATCGAGGTCGGCCCCGTGAGCCTCGGCCGAGGAGCGAGCGAGAGAGCGAGGATGAGCGAGGAGGACGACGACGAGGAGCGAGCAGCGACGCCGACGAGGCGCGAGGAGCACGGAGCGGCGACGAGGAGCAGCGAGGGCGGCGGCGAGGAGCGAGGAGGAGAGGCGAGGAGGACGACGACGACGCGCGAGCGAGCGAGCGGGGAGGAGCGAGGAGCGCGCGGGCGAGAGGAGTGCCACGACGGCGGGGGGGGATCGAGGAGCGGGGGCGCGAGAGCGGGCGTCCGCCTGCTTCCACTGTACGGCGGTCGGGCGGCACGAGGGGAGGGAGGCGCAGCCCTGGCTGGGGGCAAGAGCGTGCGAAGGATCTCGAGATCGAGCGAGGAGGCTCGAGGAGGGCCGAGGAGAGCCGAGGAGGATCGAGGAAGTTAAAACAAAGCGCAGGGCGATCGTGCAGGATCGAGGAGCAGCGGGGCGGATCGGGGAGGATGGAGGAGGAAGGAGCGGGATGTGGAGGAGGATCGAGGAGGACCGATCGAGGATTGATAGATCCTCGGCGGGGAGGTGCAGCGCAGCGCTGCGCGCCGCGAAGCGCGCGCGTCGTGGGCCGCGCTGCCGAGGTGTTCACGGGCGGCGACGACGGCGTCGATCGGCGCCTCCGAGGGGTGTGGCTTGCCAGCGCCGGATAGGCAGAGGCATCTCGTCACGTGATGCGAGGTCCCAGTCCCCCAGGATCCTCCTCCTCTTCCTCCCCATTCTCCTCCTCCATCTCCTCCTCCTCCTCCTCCTCCTTCTCCTCCTCCCTCCTCCTCCTCCTCCTCCTCCTCCTCCTCCTCCTCCTCCTCGCCCTCTAGACGAGCGCGCTCCCCTACTCGGAGAGTAACTACTCGCAAAGGGCCTGGATCCGCCGCTGGGGATTTACGATGCTGGTGTCGGTGACAACCTGTCTAGGCCTTAGTGGTCCCTGGAAACGACAGGGCCGTTTTTTTACCGGTACCGTTTTGCCGTTTTGTCGCCGGTTCCAACGCCGTTTTTTTACCGGTTCCGTCGTCTTTTTTTGACCGGTTCCGTCTCCACTTCCAATCCTGGAGCCGTTTTTTTGCCGCTTCCGGTCGCCGTGTTTTGGCCGTTTCCATGTTCAAGGGACATTCCTTGTGGGAACGGTGAAAAAACGGCCCTGCCGTTTCCGGGGCCCGCAAAGGTCTAGGCCTGCGATGAAAAGATACCGCGCGGCCAGCCCCCCCGAGGGTTTGGAGTCCCGAAACGGTGCGGTGACAGACCGTGCGGTGACCTCGAAATCCCCCAAGACCTCACCGCACGGTCCGTCACCGCACGGTCTTGGGACTCCAAAGGCCCCTGTCGCCCGAGACATCCTCGGAGAACGACCCGAGTCCCAAAACCGTACGGTGACCCCGAATCCCCACCGACTCACCGCACGGTGTGGTCACCACCCCGTTTGGGGGCCCCCCCGAGGGGCGGGCAGCACACGCGGCCCCACCGGGAGAGCCCCGCCGCCGATGGGGCGGGCTGCCGGCTCCCCCCGGCCGAGGCCCGGCACT
>CAUYUJ010002847.1:35000-57500 GCA_963575745.1 Prorocentrum cordatum | reverse complement strand
GTCGCAGTCTAATCGGATCCGGATACTGTTGCAGTCTAATCGGAACCGGAAAGCACCTCAACCTCCGTGGAAGCGGGCCACCGCATTTCGTCAAGCACCTCCGCGAGGTCGGGCAGCGCCACGGGGACCCGTGCCAGGTGATCGGCCACGACGTGGTTCACGACGGTTAAGAACTCCTTCGGGCCAGGCGTGGCGTCGATCCTGCGCGCCCTGTACTCCCGAAAGACGTCGGAGCGGATCATCGCGGCGATATGCAGCCTGCGGTCTTCTACGCGTTGTTGCAGCTCGTGGTGGGTCGCGAAACAGTCCTGGCAGGCCGCGGAGGCGTGGCGGTGCACGTTGTGCTCGAGGGGGGACAGGGTGCCCATGTCGAAGGACCCAGGCTTTTGCTCGAGGGTGACGAACCTTCCGCAGGAGGCTGTGCTCGAGGGTGGCGCCCCATGTGCTCCCAGGGCCCTTGGGATCCTCACTTGCACGGTGCGCGTCCCGAAAAGCGTCCCGGCCGCGTGCAACAGGGAGCATCAGCCATCTGTGCGCCGACCATCGTCCCGTGCGCCTGGTTGCATGAGCTGGATCGATGCGTACGCGAACGCGTTGTCGGCGAAGTGCTCTGTCATGATGGGCTGTCCGTTCTGCTCGGCGATGGCATCTGGCATGCCGTCGGCTATGACTGCCTCGCGCATTTTGTCTCCCAGGTGTTGCAGCCGCGGGCGCATCTTCTTCCGCACCGCTCGCGCGAAGGCGGCGAGGTGGGCCGAGGGGGTGACCTTCAATTTCGCGCCCTTGTTGAGGCCGCGGCACTTCGGGAGGCTTTCGTCGCCCACGATGCCTGGGACTCCTGTTTTGAAGCCCTTTGCCGCCTCATCGCCTCAGACGCATTTGGAGACGTGCGCCCCCGTGTCCAGGCGCTCCTTGGCCAAGTTGCGCAACAGTTGTGCCGGCACGGGTCTCTCTGTCAGACGCGGAGCAAGTCCGGGTCCAGCTCCGCCTCCGCCACCGTGCCCGCGCCGTTTTTCCCCTGCGCCATGGGGATGCGCACGCCGAGCTGGGCGCCAGCCAGCTGCAGGAAGCGACGCGCCCTTAGACGGCTGATCGTCGCTCTGGCGCCAGGGTGCCAAAGCAGGCAGCTCTCGGCGGCCTTCAACAAGTCTGGGGGGCAGCCTGCAAGTTCGGCAACGGGCCAGCGCCCTCGGCCGTCGAGTGGCTTCGCTGTTTCAGCCTTTAGCCAATCCTCGCCCGACCGCTTGAACCACTTCTTAAAGAAAGGCAGGTTGCCCAGCCACGGGGCGGGATCCTCGTAACCGTAGTCTCCGGGCCCTGGCTCCTCGCCTGGGATCCCCAAGACCTCCCCGGAGGTATCCGCGAAGTCTTTCGGGTGCACCCATGGCTGCCCGATCGCGCCAAAAGGCTCTGGTTGGAACAGCGCCTGGCGCGTGTGCAACTCCGCGATCAGGCACCCGATGGACCAGATGTCCAGGTCCTCTGAGTAGCGCTGGTTCCCCAGGAAAACGTCTACCGCTCTGTCAGCGGGCGCGCGTGCTCCGAGGTCATCGCAGGTCGGGCTGTAGCGAAGTTTCTTCTTCAACCTGTCGTGGGAATCCGCCATCTCCACACGGCCGAGGTCGCCAATCACCACCTGCGAAGAGGGGCGGATGGAGGAGAGGGGAGCGACGGCGACTGAGCTTTCCCTGGAGGGAAGGGCGGGATAGAGGGCACGACGACGGCATCTCGGGGGAAGAAAGGGACCTCCCTTGTTAGAACTCGGTGTGAGACCTAACATGGAGGCTAGTGAGGTGCAACATGATAGGCTGAGCTCAGACCTCGTATATTAGGGCTCCATCGGAGCTCTAACATGCTACGTTCGAGCTCCATGGGAGCTCTAACGCGCTATGTTAGAGCTCCATCGGAGCTCCCACATGCTATGTTAGAGCTCCCTGGGGGATCTGATCGAACATGCTAGGTTAGAGCTCAATGGGAGCTCTAACATGGCATGTTGTGCCATGTTAGGAGCCCCCATGGGAGCTCTAACATGCTACGTTAGAGCTCCATGGGAGCTCTCACATAGCAGGTTCGAGCTCCCTGGGAGCTCGAACGTGGCAGGTTACAGCTCCCAAGTAGCTCGAGCATGACTCGAGCGTGGCACGTCAGAGCTCCCAGGGAGCTCTAACATAACATGTTAGAGCTCCGTGGGAGCTCTAACATAGCATGTGAGAGCCCCCTGGGAGCTCTAACATGTTATGTTAGAGCTCCATGTGAGCCCTAATCGTCATCATCAGCATCAGCCTCATCATCGTCGTCGTCGGCATCATCATCATCATCATCGTCGTCATCGTCATCATCATCGTCGCCGTCGTCATCATCATCATCCGCATCGTCGTCATCATCATCATCATCGCCATCATCATCATCAGCATCGTCATCATCACCGTCATCATCGTAATCAGCATCCCCCCATGGCCCATGGCCCTCCTCCTGCTCACACTTTTTCCTGCTATCCTGCTCCTCCAGCTCCTCATCCCCTTCCTTCCCCCCCTCCTCGCGCCCCCCCCCCCCCCCCCGCCTCCTCCCCTGGACCTGGGCGGGGCGCCCCGCGGTAGTTAGAGAGCCCAGGATGGCCCACGACGGCTCCAAGAGGGCCCCGGAGAACCCAAGATGACCTCCGAGATGCTTCGAGATAGCCTCAGATGCCTCAAGATGGCCCCGAAGATTCTCCAAGGGGCCCCAAGAACGCTCCAAGACGGCTCCAAGAGGCCTCGGAGACCTCCAAGGAGGCCCCCCAAGATGCCAAAATCCTTGAAAAACTTACAGTAAATATGCGAGTTGTGCCTTCTCGCCTTTTCGCTTCCGACGACCATCCGAGGCCCCAAGATGGGTCCAACATGGCCCATGAGGGCCCCGAGAGGGAGAGCCCCAATGCGGCCCCAATGCGGCCCCAAGAGCGCCCAAGAGCGCCCCAAGAAGGGTCCAGGAGGCTATGTTGTGGGTTCCCGAGGGGCAGGGCGATTCGAGGGATCCCCCTTCGTCGATCGATCCCCCTCACATGGTAGAGCCCCCAGGGAGCTCTAACATGGCATGTTAGAGCTCCCAGGGAGCTCTAACGTGGTATGTTAGAGCTTCAGGGAGCTCGAACAAGCTATGTTAGATCTCCCTGGGAGCTCTAACATAGGATGTTAGAGCTCCCGTGGAGCTCTAACATGCTATGTTAGAGCTCCCGTGGAACTCTACCATGGCATGTTAGATCTCCCATGGAGCTCTAACATTCTATGTTACAGCTCCCACGGAGCTGTAACATACGACGCCAGAGCTCCCAGGGAGCTCTAACATACTCTAGCATGCTATGTTAGAGCTCCGCGGGAGCTCTAACATGCCACGTTAGAGCTCCATGGCAGCTCTAACATAACATGTTAGAGCTCCGTGGAGCTGTGACATACCATGTTCGAGCTCCCTGGGAGCTCTAACCTACCCGCCGCCGCCGCCGCCGCCCCTTAACCGTCTTACAATCGATTGCGCAACGGTTAAGACCCCCCTCTCGCCAGGGGGGTCTTAACCGTTGCGCAATCGATTGTGAAACGGTTAGGCGCCCCGCCGCCGCCGCCGCCGCCGCCCCTTAACCGTTGCGCACTCGATTGCGCAACGGTTAAGACCCCCTCTCGCCAGGGGGGGGCCTTAACCGCTGCGCAATCGACTGTGAAACGGTTATGCGCCGCCGCCGCCGCCGCCCCCTCAACCGTTTCACAATCGATGGCGCAACGGTTAAGGCCCCCCCCTCTCGCCAGGGGGGGGCCTCAACCGTTGCGCAATCGATTGTGAAACGGTTAAGCGCCGCAGCCGCAGCCGCCGCCGCCGCCGCTCCGCAACCGCTGAACCGTTTACAATCGATTGCGCAACGGTTAAGACCCCCCTCTCGACAGGGGGGCCTTAGCGTTGCGCAATCGATTGTCGAACGGTTAAGCGCTCCGCCGCCGCCGCCGCTGCCGCCGCCGCCCCTCGACCGTTTCACAATCGATTGCGCAACGGTTAAGGCCCCCCCCCCCCTCTCGCCAGGGGGGGGTCTTAACCGTTGCGCAATCGATTGTTAAACGGTCAAGCGCCGCCGCGCGCCGGCCGCCGCCGGCCGCCGCCGCGCCGCCCCTTAACCGTTTCACGATCGATTGCGCAACGGTTAAGGCCCCCCCCATCTCGCCAGGGGGGAGGCTTAACCGCGCCACAATCGATTGCGCAACGGTTAAGGCTACCCCCCTGGCGAGGGAGGGGGTCTTAACCGTTGCGCGATCGATCGAATCCTGGTTAAGACCCCCCTCTCGCAATAGGGGGTCTCAACCAGATTCGATCGATCGCGCAACGGTTAAGACCCCCTCCTCTCGCCAAGGGGGGGCCTTAACCGTTTCACAATCGATTGCGAAACGGTAAAGGGGCGGCGGCGGCGGCGGAGCGATCAACCGTTTCACAATGGATCGCAACGGTTAAGACCCCCCCCTGACGAGAGGGGGGGGCCTTAACCGTTGCGCAATCGATTGTGAAACGGTTAAGGGGCGGCGGCGGCGGCGGCGGCGGCGGCGGCGGCTGCGGCGCTTAGCCGTTTCACAATCGATTGCGCAACGGTCGAGGCCCCCCCTGGCGAGAAGGGGGGGGGGTCTTAACCGTCGCGCAATCGATTGTGAAACGGCAGAGGGGCGGCGGCGGCGGCGGCGGCGTCGGCGGGTTAGAGCTCCCAGGGAGCTCGAACATAGCAAGTTAGAGTATGTTAGAGCTCCCTGGGAGCTCTAACGCCGTATGTTAGAACTCCGTGGGGCCTCTAACATGTCATGTCATAGCTCCCTGGGGGCTGAAACATTTAATGAAAGAGCTCCCAGAGAACTCCCTGGCACCTCTAATCTAGCACGTTAGACCTCCCAGGGGCTCTAACATGGCATGATAGAGCTCCAGGGAGCTCTAACATGTCACGTTGGCACTCCCAGGGCGCTCTAACATGGCATGTTAGATTATGTTGGAGCTCCCTGGGGGCTCTAACATCGTATGTTCGAGCTCCAATGGGGCTCTAAAAAAGCATGTTATATTATGTTTGGGCTCCCTGGGAGCTCTAACATCGCATGTTAGAGCTCCGTGGGAGCTCTAACATCGTATGTTAGAACTCCGTGGGACCTCTAACATGTCATGTTATAGCTCCCTGGGAACTGAAACATGTCATGTAAGAGCTCCCAGATGACTCCCTGGCACCTCTAACCTAGCACGTTAGACCTCCCAGGGAGCTCTAACATGGTATGGGGGAGCTCCAGGGAGTTCTAACATGTTATGTCGGCACTCCCTGGGGGCTCTGGCATCGCATGTTAGAGCTCCAACGGAGCTCCAACAGAGCATGTTAGAGTATGTTCGAGCTCCCTGGGAGCTCGAACATCGTATGTTAGAGATCCAATGGAGCTCTAACGTAGCATGTTAGATTATGTTAGGACTCCCTGGGGGCTCTAACATCGTATGTTCGAGCTCCGTGGGAGCTCTAACACGACGGCGGCGGTGGCGGCGGGCAGGTTAGAGCTACCAGGGAGCTCTAACATAGCATATTAGAGTTCCAAGGGGGCTTTAACATGCTACGTTCGAGCTCCCATGTTAGATTTCCCTGGGAGCTCTAACATACCGAGCTCCAGCGGAGATCGAACATAGCATGTTAGAGTATGTTAGAGCTCCCTGGGACCTCTAACGTGGTATGTTAGAGCTCCGTGGGAGCTCTAACATGCCCTAGCATGCTACGTTAGAGCTCCCAGGGAGCTCACCCATGGCTTGTTAGAGCTCCAACGGAGCTCTAACATAGCATGTTAGAGTATGTTAGAGCTCCCCGGGGGCTCTAACCTGGTATGTTAGCCTTGAGCTCTAACGTAGGATGTTAGAGATCCCTTGGAGCTCTATCATGGCACGTTAGAGCTCCCATGGAGCTCTAACATGCTATGTCACAGCTCCTTGGGGGCTCTAACATGCTATGTTAGATTTCGATGTGAGGGCTGTGAACTCTAACATGCTATGTTAGAGCTCGATGGGAGCTCTAACATAGCACGTTAGAGCTCCCATCGAGCCGTCCCCCCCGCCGTCGTCGTCGTCGTCGTCGTCGTCGTCGTCCCATCGGGCACGTCCGCATGCCGCCCCCCCCCCGCCGTCGTCGTCGTCGTCGTCGCGGTCGTCGTTGTCGTCGTCCCATGAAGGCACACCCTCACACGTCTTGTCGGCCTCACGTGGAGCTCCGCCGAAGGCTCCAATGGGCATTTCCATTTTGCGCGTCCGCCTCGTTTCGGCAACCCCCTTCAGACGCTTCGCGGCCACCATCCGCAATGCCTCGGGATCCACCCCTCTGGCGGCGCGCTACCTATGAGGAGAGAGTCATCCTGCGTTACTCGCAACTGCATGGGGTTGGGCCCTGACAGCGGCGACGACTTCCACGAGGACGACGAGGTGAAGGCGGCGACGACGACGACGACACATCCTCTCCGCAGCCGCCTCCTCATCCTCCTCTCCTTTCCTCCCACGTACCTGGTCACCCATCCAACCTTCCACTGTGTTCCTCCCACGAATCCTCGTCGTCGTTGTCCTCCTCCTCCTCCTCCTCCTCCTCCTCCTGCTCATCCTCCTGATCCCCCTGTGACTCGTACCCTGCATCCCCCTCCCCTCGCCTTTCTTATTTTTCTTCTTCTTCTTCCTCCTCCTCACCATCATCATCATCCGCAGCAGTATCGGCATCCTCAGCATCATCATCATCATCGTAGTCATCATCATCATCGTCATCATCAGCATCATCATCATCATCATCATCGCTATCATCCTCATAATCAGCATCCCCCCGTGGCCCATGGCCCTCCTCCTGCTCACCGTTTTTCCTGCTCTCCTGCCCCTCCTGCTCCTCATCCTCCTCCCCCTCCTCCTCACGCTCCCCCTCATCCCCCTCCTCGTCCTCCTCCGCTCCGCCCCCCCCCCCCCTCCCCCACCAGCAGCAGCAGCACTAGCACCAGCACCAGCAGCAGCACCAGCACCATCAGCAGCAGCAGCAGCAGCAGCAGCAACAGCCGCAGCAGCAGCATCACTGGCAGCACCAGCAGCAGCACCACGAGCACCAGCAGCAGCATTACCACTAGCAGCAGCAGCAGCAGCAGCAGTAGCAGCAGCGCCAGCAGCACCACCAGCACCGCACTCACCACCAGCACCAGCAGCGTAAGCACTAGCTGCAGCAGCAGCACCACCAGCAGCAGCAGCAGCAGCAACAACATCAGCACCGCACCCCGGGAGTAATACTCCCGCATTGCGTGCGTACCCTTTCCTCAGAGGGGCTGTCTTAGGGGCTGTTTAGAAATCCGTGGGAGTCCCA
Source organism: Prorocentrum cordatum (assembly GCA_963575745.1). NCBI lineage: Eukaryota > Dinophyceae > Prorocentrales > Prorocentraceae > Prorocentrum > Prorocentrum cordatum. The sequence continues at coordinate 50,155 of CAUYUJ010002847.1, read as the reverse complement.
TGGGAGCTCTAACATCGCATGTTTCCCTGGGAGCTCTAACATAGCAGGTTAGAGCTCCAGGAAGCTCTAACATGGCACGTTAGAGCTTCCATGGAAGCTCTAACATGAAATGTTAAAGCTCCCGTTCTTCTCCTCTCCTTATCGCCCCTCTCCTTCTCTGCCGTATCCCCTCTGTTAGAGCTCTCTTTCTCCCCTCTCTCCTCCCCCCTCTGTTAGAGCTCTCTTTCTCCTCTCTCTCCTTCTCCTCTCCTTATCCTCCCTGTCGTTCTCTTTCTTCTCCTCTCCTTCTCCTCATCTCTCCTCCCCCTCCCTGACCTCCTCCTGCTCCTTGTCCACTTTCTCCTCCTCCTCCCCCTCCTCCTTCCTCCTCCTCGCAGCGAGGACAGCGACACCAGAAACTACGACGACGACAACGACAACGACGACGACGACGATGGCGGCGGCGGCGGCGGCGGCGTCGGCGGCGGGGGAGAGGGAGGGGCCTTGGAGCTCGACCGTGGCATGTTAGAGCTCCCGTGGAGCTCTAACATGCTATGTTAGAGCTCCTTGGAAGCTCTAACATGATATGTTAGATAGATTTCGATGTGAGCGTTGTAAACTCCAACATACTATGTTAGAGCTCGATGGGACCTCTAACATAGCACGTTAGAGCTCCCATCGAGCCGCCCCTCCCGCCGTCATCGTCGTCGTCGTCGTCCCATTGGGCACGTCCGCATGCCGTCCCCCCGCCATCGTCGTCGTCGTCGTCGTCGTCGTGATGATGATGATGGTGATGATGGTGGTGATGATGGTGGTGGATGATGGTGATGATGGTGATGGACATGATGTTGATTGTATATATACGACCGGATAGCCGCCATTCGAAATTATCATTATCATCGTCATAAGCATCGTCATCATCACAATCTGAAAACAGGACATCGTCATAATCACAACCAAAAAAACATCAAACAACAGGAAAGATTCAACCCGTCAACCTAAACCAGCCCTAATCCCAGCCAGTCGAGGGGGCCGCTTCCGACGAGGAGGCCGCTCTCGATGAAGCCGCAGGGATTGGCGAGGCCGCTCTCGACGAGGCCGCAGGGCTCGGGGAAACCGAAGGAGGGGACGACGACATTACCTTGAGCCAAGTCCTACGGACCACAATGGTGACGATGGTGATGGTGATGGCGATGCTGATGGTATGGATGATGATGATGATGATGATGATGATGGATGATGATGATGATGATGATGATGATGATGATGATGATGATGATGGGGATGGTGATGATGGTATGGTGAGGGCGGTTGTGATGGTGAGGATGGTGATGGTGATGATGGTGATTGTGGATGTGATGAACATCGCCATCATCACCATCACCATCGCCACCACCATCAGCACTACGGTTTGATAAGCACCATCATTACAATCGTCGTCGGCATCAAAACACCAAAACACTCAACCAACTCAACCTAAACCCGCCCTAAAGACAGCCAGGCTGTGGGGGGGGCTGGGGCACGGGATCGGGAATCGGGGGCGAAAACTCGTCGGGGGAGCAACAACCCTATATGTGTTCGACCATGGGAGCAACAAGCCACCCTTCGCTCCTGGACCGTTCCTGGCGGTCTCCGGACGGTTTCAGGCGGTCCTTGGTGGCCCTCTGCGGTGCTTGGCAGTCTGTGGCGGTCCCCCGCGGTCTGCTGCGCGAGAGTTGGTTTGGTTGAGTTCCACGAGGGGTCGCTGATCGGACACCCAAGAGAATCACACGGTCGGATGTCAGGGACACTCGACGTTGTGATCGTATCACGCTGTGGCCGCACAGGAGTCTCCCCTGGGACTGGCACGTCACATCCGAGGCCATGTGACGGCGCGCCACGAGACAAGAAACGGCCACCCCAGAGGCCCGCAGCTGGCCGCGTTGATTTCACGCCAACCCCCAGATCTGGGAGGCCCGCCTGCAGGACAAGCTCTTCCGCGTGAAACGTCCCTGACGGCCCCGCCGCGGCCAAGGCCAGGCCCCAGAGGGGGAGAGGGAGGCGGGGGGGATGTGAGAGGGGAGGAGCGAAAACGACCTGAAACCTCCTCCTCCTCCTCCTCCTCCTCCTCCTCCTCCTGCAAAACCCACTTCGTCCACAGCCCGCTCTGCGAGTGAAGGAGCCAAAAAAACCTGCAGAAGGCATCCACAGAACAGTGTCGGAGGTCCGCGCGTGCGTAGGCCTGCGGTCGGCGGTGGGCTCCCCCTCTGGGGGAACCCACCGCGTCGACGATCTCTCGAGAGGGGCGTCGAAATCGATGGGTCCCCCCAGGGAGGAGGAGGAGGAGGAGGAGGAGGAGGAGGAGGAGGAGGAGGAGGAGGAGGAGGAGGAGAAGCTGAGGAGGAGGAGGAGGAGGAGAGGGGCGTCGAAATCGATGGGTCCCCCGAGGGGGGTGAGGACCACAGCTCCCGCCAGTCGTGGCTGGCCGGGTCCGTGCGCCGTGGCATGCCCTTCGCCTCGTGGCAGGGCCCCTCGCCCTGCCCTCGGCCCCCGCTCGGGGGCGACGAGGCGGGCGACGAGGCCAGGGGAGAGCAGTACCTATATTCGGGGATGGACAGACCCCCCTTTAGCAAAACGTGGTTTAGTGAAAACGACCTGAGGCCCAAACCTGGCGGGCACAAGCCTGGAAAATAACGGCCACGGCGCCCTCTCGAGAAACGAAAACGGACAATTCACTAATCGACGTGTCACTGTTGGGGGTTCTGTCCACCCCCGATATATACATCCAGGGGAGCCTGTGGCCCACGCCTTCGACAACGGATTTGCGACGACAAAAAAGTTTACGACCGACAGAAGATTCAAAACTCCTGAAAAATAGGCTCCGGGGGCCAAGAACGCAGTTTGAGGAAGACATGCCCTGATAAAAAACAGGGTGCGAGCGCCAGGAGAGGCACATCAATTGAACCATACAATGTGCACCGGAGGGGGGATCACCAATAAGTTTCTTCAGTGATGCGAGCTCAACAACGCAACAACCAGAATCCTCACCACGCACCCAGGGACAAGAATAACCGTTCGGCCCCCACACTCTACGCAGCACCCAGATGCCGCCGCAGCGACTCTCCCCCAAGGGATCGGCGGTGCGGCGTAAGCCCAAAAAAACAAAATAAACGTAGTGTTATGTTGCTCCCATCGTGCTTAAGCATCACATCCCCAAAATACTTTCGAACACCCAGAAAAATCTCAAAGCAGTGTCGACCGAGCATCGCCTCCCAGGGCACGGCACGCGAAAACCCTTAAATTTCGGTGCCTTCTTGGTGCTCGAAAGTCTTTCTGGTGGTCAAGGCTCAAGTGCACGCCGGTCGGAAGAAGTAGGTAGAAACATGAAGTAGGAAGGCGGATAAAGTAGATTGGGTTCGGGACCGCCCAAATAATAACAAACAACAGCCAGACCACATCGATCCTTGAAGTAGGAAGGCGCTTGAAGTAAATTAGGTCCTGGGACTCCAGAATTACCTACTTTCAACGACCGACGGGCAGGTTGCACATCATAAACGTAGAGGAACATCAACCGACACGAGCATGGACTGTCCGAGGTCAGCACGGAGCTCTTGCATCGCTGCTGGACGACTGCCCCGGCCGCGGCGCGCGGAGCGAGGCGCGGGAGGCGCCGCTGGGGCGCTCGAGCGCCGGCCCGAAGGATCCGCGCGGACCTCCGAGAGTTCATGTTCATGCCAGTGTTCTATATATATATATATTTAATAATAGATGTATATATATATATAGATCGTTCGTACCCATTATATATACATGTATACATGTGCGTGTATACATATAATATTTATATACCTGTACATATACATTACACATATATATATATATTCCCGGTACCGCTCCCCCAGCCGTTCCGGGAAGCCTCCACAGCGCTCCAGGAGGGCCCAAGACGCCCCCCTGGAGCACCCAGAATGCGAAAGGAAAACCCAAGACGCTCCCAAGCAGCCCAAGTCAGCCTTCCGACGGCTCCCGAGGCTCCCAGGTGGTTTCCAAGAGACCCAAAGAGAGGTCCGAGAGGCGTCCAGGGACTGCGAGGCCAAAATCGTTGATTTTTTTTTTTTTTTTTTTTTTTTTTTTTTTTTTTTTTTTTTTTTTTTTTTTTTTTTTTTTTTTTTTTTTTTTTTTTAAAATTTTTGTTTGGCTACTTTCGTTTTCGAGCTTCCAACGGTCCAAGAGCGCCGAAGAGGCTCCCAAGACCGCCCCAAAACCACCCAAGAGACCCTCAGGACGGCCCCAAGAAGGGCCAAAAAGGCTCCAAGACTGCCAAAGAGGCGCCCAGGACAGCCCCAGACCACCCCAGAACAGGCCCAAGATGGGCCCAAGATCGGGAGCAAAAAGCTCCCAGAGACCTCCGAGAGGCCTCCGGCACCACCCAGAGGGCCCCAACACAACCCCGATCCCTGAGAGGCCCCCAAAAGACCCCGACAAGGCTCCAGGAACAGCCCAAGAGAGCTGCGAGAGCCGTCCTGAAAGAGCCCCCAAAAGGGTAAAATCATTGTTTTCCCATGTTTTTGTTTCAATGTTGTTCGCCGTCTCACGTTTTCCCACTTCCAAGAACCCCTTTTTTTTCAAAGTGGAACTCCTAGTCGGGGGTCCTACACATCCCCCGACATCTGGCTGGTGCCGCGCCTCCCGGCCCTAAGACTCCGAGGGACAGCCCATGATGACCCCAAGAAGCTCCCAGGACGTAAAGAACGGCCCAAAACGCTCCCAAGCAGTCGAAAACACCCTGTGGACGGCTCTCCACGCTCCCAGGAGACCTCCAAAAGGCCCCAAGAGAGGTCCGAGAGGCGTCCTGGGAAAGCCCGAAGAAGCCAAAATCACCGATGTTGATTGCTTTTGCTGTTTTGGGCCTTCTCGCGTTTTCGAGTTTCCAACGGTCCAAGACCGCCCCAAGACCTCCCAAAAGACTCCCAGGACGGGCCCAAGACGGGCCTTGAAACCAACAAAACTGCCGAAGAGGCACCAGGTACCGCGCCCCCAATCCCACCAGCCCTCTGGGCGTAGGTGGTCTAGAGCAGATCCTCTTCCACCCCTCCCTCTTCCCCCTTGGGGAGGGGTTTACCCCTCCCCCTACCCCCTCCCCTGGACCTGGACGGGGGGGGCCGCGGGTAGTTAGAGCGTCCAAGATGGCCCAAGACGGCTCCAAGAGCGCCTCAGAGAACCCAAGATGAGCTCCAAGATGGCTCAAGATAGCGCAAGATCGCTCACGATGGCTCCTAAGATGGTTCCAAGAAGCCCAAAGACGGCCCCAAGATAACTCCAAGTGGCCAAACAGCTCCCCAAGGAGGCCCCGAAGAGGCCAAAATCGTCCCAAAACCTAAGGAAAATCAATGATTTTTGCTTTCTCGCCTTTTCGCTTCCGATGGCCATCCGAGGCCTGGAGATGGCTCCAAGATGGCCCAAGAGGGCCCCAAGAGAGCCCCAAAAGAGCCCCAAGACGGCCCCAAGAGCGCCCAAGAGCACTCCAAGAGCGTTCCAAGAGGGGTCCAAGAGGCGATTTTAGGGGCTTCCGAGGGGGGACGCTAATTAAACCCCCCCTCTTGTTTGATCGACTCCCTCCAAGATGGCCCCAAAAGCGCCCCGAAGGCTCCCCAGAGCGCCTCAAGAGGGTCCCAAGAGGCGCCCAAGATGCCCCAAGGCGCCCAAAAAGCCCTCCAAGAGGCCCTCAAAAGACCCCCAAGAAGCTCCTTCCCCTCCTCCTCCTCCTCCTCCGATTCTTCCTCCTTCTCCGTCCTCCTCCTCCTCCTCCTCCTCCTCCTCTTCCCCCTCCTCCTCCTCCTCCTCCGACGACGACGACGACGACGACGACGACGACTCCTCTTCCATCCTCCCCCTCTCGGGGTCTGTGACAGCTTCCCCCGCCCTTTGTTATTCTGCATGCTCCCCGACTTCCCTGATCACCTCAACTCCCCTGAGCATCGTTTCTGGATGGGCTGGTGGGGATACGCGAAGCGTCAACAATTTTTTTCAAAATGGACTCCTACTCGATCCCACACATCCCCTGACATCTGGCCGGTACCGCGCCTCCCGGTTTCCCGGGGGGCCCCCAAGAAGCCCAAGGAAAACCCAAGACGACCCCAAGGAGCCCCCAGAACGTAAAGAACGGCCCAACACGCTCCCGCGCAGCCCGAGACACCCTTCCGACAACTTTCCAGGCCTCCAGGAGACCTCCAGAACCCCCAAGGGGGGTCCGGAAGATTCCACACCCATGAGGGGCCCGGCTAACACAACCCGCAAGGCACACACAAAAAACAGCGCCGAAAAACGCTGAGGAACTGGAGAAACAGCGGGAATCCCACAATTTTTTTTTTTCCAAGTTTGGCCCCCGGTCGAATCTTGCACAACAGACCACAATTCAGACACCCCTCACCTCCTAAAAAAGAACCCGGGAAGCTTTCAGGGCCCCGAATAGTTGAAAATCAAAAAAAACAGATGAATTCTGCGTTTCCGCATTTCCCGTGACCTCCAAGGGAGTCCCTGGACGAAAGAAGCGACCAACATGATATTACAATAATTAACCGAACAAGCCTAGCTAGAATTTGAGCGCGCGCGAAGCGCGCTCCGCGGTTCTAGCAGATCTCTCTCTCTCTCTCTCTCTCTCTCGATATATATATATATATATATATACATACAAACATGTAAATGTATACACATGAAAATGTCCTTCTCCTCCTCCGCCACCTCCTCCTCCTCCGCCCCCTCCTCATCCCCCTCCTCCTCCTCCTCCTCCTCCTCCTCCTTCTCCTCCTCCTCCTCCTCCTGCTCCTCTTCCTCCTCCTCCCCCTCTCTTCCGACTCCTCCTCCTCCTCGCTCAAGCCGCCTCCTCCTCCTCCCTCCTCCTACTCCTCTTCCTCCTCCTCCTCTTCATTATCCTCCTCCTCCTCCTCCTTTTCCTCCTCCTCCTCCTCCTCCTCCGCCCCCTCCTCCCTCCAGCCTCCCCCCTCCGCCTCCTTGCGGGGGGTGGGCGGGGCTGCAGAGCCGAGTGCGCTCATGGAGGTACGCGCGGATCGCTTTGGCCGGCGTGTGGCCCCCCGCTTCCCCTGCAGGCGCCAGGCGCGCGGAGCGAGCCAGGGGGTTTCCGCAGGACGCGCCTGCAGGGGGGGGGGTCCTCCTCCTCCTACGACTCCTCCTGGCGCGGCGAGGCACGGTCTTTCCCGTCGCCGCGCTTGCGCGCCCCTTGGGAGCTCGTCCAGGTAGGCGACGACAAGGAAGAACACCGTGGCGGGTACCTCCCGGACGGGGCCCGGGCACGGATGCCTGGGCCCCGTCCGGCTAGTCAGCCAGCCCCTCCGCCAGCCGGGCGGCGGTCGTCGGGGCTTCCTCCCCGCGCACCGCCGTGCGGAACTGCCGAGCGACGGCGCGGTGAAGCGCCACGCTCAGCTCGGCGCCCCAGCGCCATGTCAGCGCGCCGGCCGCGGCCTCCGCCTCCTGGCCGTCGCCCAGCAGGCTCTGCGCCTGGTCCCGCGCGAGCCAGCGCAGGTGCCGCAGCGCTGCCTGCCCGAGGCGGCCTGCGGTCTCGTGCGCCAGCGGCAGCAGCGGCCAGGGCACGCGGTGTCCTGGGTAGCGGCGCCGCTTGTCGGCCTCTGCGGCGGCGTTGACCGCTCCGTCGCAGTCGGCGGCTGCTGCCAGGGCCCGCGCGTCGCCTGGGACGCTGTAGCGGACCGTGACGTCAGCGAGGAGATGGGGGCAATCCCCTCGCTGCGCCTCCAGGTCCAGGAACGCTTCCTCCCGCTCCACCGCGAGCGCCGCTCCGCAGGCCGCGCACGGCCCAGGCGGCGGGGCGTCGGCGGTGCCGTGCACCGCGCAGGCCGCGGAGGGGCAGCTCCAGCGCCACCTGTCCCAGGCGGGCACTGGCACCTGCCGTGCTGTCCGGAAGCCACACTCCTGGTGGATGTGCTCCCAGACGTCCTCCAGGTCGCGTACTCCTCCTCCTCCTCCTCCTGCTCCTCCTCCTCCTCCGCCCCCTCCTCCTCCTCCTCCTCCTCCTCCTCCTCCTCCTCCTCCTCCTCCTCCTGCTCCTCCTCCTCCTCCTGCTCCTCTTCCTCCTCCGGGCCCCCCGCGAGCCAGGGGGGTCCGCAGGATGCGCCTGCAGGGGGAGGGGTCCAGAACCGACCCAAGAGGTAGGTCGGGCATGTACCCCTACAGGCGGAACTGGAAGACACCTAGAAACACAGTCCGAACATATTCCAGCATGGGAACTACTGATCGAAACATCGTCCACAGAGTATGTCTGCTGGCCATGGGGCCCATCAACGGGCCCAAGGGGCCGCAATCAAGGAGAAGCCTCCAATATCGATAAGACATGCCAGCCTGGAACAGATCCCGCGTCCTGTGATTCACATCATCTCTCCTCTCGATGCCGATCGTGAGGATGCCTGCAGCTTCTGAGGGCGCCTCCCCAAGATTTCCGTCGCCCCTTGCGCTTGTCGGCCTCAGGGGCAGGGATGAGCTCAAGGCTGGTTTTTGTTTTAGACTTGGCGCACCGCTGCATCTTCTCTGGGCCCCTGCTGGGGCAACGAAGAATAGCACACGTCTAACGACTCGGAGGCCCGCGCGGATTCCTCGGATCCGCGCTGGACCCCCCTCCCTGGCGCGCGGAGCACGCCAGGAGCGGCGCCGGAGGCGCCGCCAGGGGGGCCCAGCGCGGATCCGAGAACTCCGCGCGGACCTCCGGGTTGGCATGTTCATGCCATCCATTCGTCCCCCGACCTGCGCCGACCCGAGAAATCCGCGAGGACCTGCGCACGACCGTGCCCAGGCCCTGGCTCGTTCTCCGACCTGCGCCTCCCCGCCGCTCCTGGGCCGCCGGCGTGCTCGTCCGCCCCGCCCCCTGGCGCTCCTGCGGAGCGGCCCGGTGCGGACACCGGCGCCCAAAGGGCCGCCTACAGGTCGGACGGCGGTCCTCTGCGACGCCTGGCGCAGAGACGACGCGCTCTGGTTGGACCACCCACCAGACCACCCCAACCCGACCCGAAGACCCGAATTTCGGGTTGGGGGGGGTGCGCGTTTCGTACGTGTTTTTTCAGCATTCCCCGCCCCGCCCCCACTGGAAATGGAAGGCAGATTGAGGCCTGCGGGTCGGGTTGGGTTGGGGTGGTCTGGTGGGTGGTGATGGCTTCACTCCCGCAGCCCTTCATCGACGTCGGCCTCTGGGAGCCACCTGTCCGGCCCCCTGGCCACAAAAAGCGGATCCGGGGCTGAGAGGCCCCTTGGCCCATTCACCTTCTACACCCCCGCGTTCGGGCCTGCAGTCCTCCGCACTCTCTCGTGCAAACGTCCTTTCCAGGGGAAGGCTCGACCCTTTCCCTGGGGCAGCATTTTTTGGATACGGACCCTGAGCCAGATCGAGAACTGCGAAAAACCGACAGGTGATTCTGTTTGCGTTGTTCAAAGCACTGGCTCTCTGGGTTTGGGCTTCCCGTCAAAACAACGATATAATTACACTGGCGACGTACCCAACCCCTGCGCAATGCGGGGCATGAGTAGCTAGGGAGACGTTATACGGAGGTGATGACGTGACATGGGCGCAACTTCTGCGAGCGGCATTCGTGCGGCTCGCAGCGCCCCAAGGATTGCGAAGTCCCGCTCAGATCTGCGTGGTGCCTCACTCCGCTGGTTCCGCCACCAGCCTTCGAACGTAGCGACAGATTCGCAGATCGCAGCCCCCATGGGACGGCGAGGTCCTGCTCAGATCTGCGCGGTGCCTGACTCCGCTGGACGCACCAGCAGCCCTCGAAAGTGGCGACAATTTCGCAGATCGCAGCCCCCCAAGGACGGCGATGTCTCGCTCAGATCTGCGCGGTGCCTCACTCCGCAAGACCCACCAGCAGCCCTCGAAAGTGGCGACATATTCGCAGATCGCTATGCTGGCCCCCCAAGCAACCCTCGAAAATGACGACAATTTCGCATATCGCACCCACCCAAGGACGGCGAGGTCCCGCTCGAATCTGCGCGGTACCTCACTCCTCTGGACCCACCAGCAGCCCTCGAAAGTGGCGTACCACCAAAACCCCCCCCCCCCCCCCCCCCGAGGCCTTCGAAACTGCCTCCGAAAGGCTCCACGAGGGGCCTTGCACGATATCCCAACGAACTTCGAAGAGGCCTCTATCCCACAACCCAGGAATGGTGGCGGCATGGGCCGATGGTACCAAGAGGCAACAAACATTGATTCCCAATACTGTCTTCAGCGATTGTTGTGATCTCGCGCTTTCGCGATCCCGAGTTGCTAAGACAACCCCAGAGCCCCCCGCCAGCCCACCCTTGCAGGGCGCCAACAGGCTTCCAAGAGGCCCCAGGACCGCCCGAGGGGCCCCACAAAGCTTCATTGTCATGCCAGTTGTTGTGGAGATCGATGTCCAAGGTATTACAACGACTGTTGCTGTTATGGTTGGTGTTGCTGGTGTTGTTGTTGCGGTTTCTGTTGCGGTTGTTATTGTTATTGTTGAAAGTGGTGTTGGTGTTGTCGTTGTGGTTGATGATGATGTTGGTGTTGTTGCTGTTGTTGAACGCATGCAACTTGCAGGCAATTGTGTCAGAGGACCTGTGAACTTGTCACGGCCTGGGACTTGCTAGTTCTAATTTGATCTCACACCGGGACAGGTATGTGTCTGTGGGTTGTATTGTTTTTTCCACAACCCTCCTTGCACGGGTATTCGTTTTGAACAACAAAAAAACCGCGGTCGCGTTTTCTCCTCCTCCCGCCTCCTCCTGCCCTCTCTTCGCCGCCGGTGCGGGGCTGCGATCTGCGAACCTGTCGCCACTTTTGAAGGCTGCTGGTGGGTCCAGCAAGGTGAGACACCGCGCAGATCTGAGCGGGGTCTCGCCGACCCTGGGGGGCGGCGATCTGCAAAGCTGTCGCCACGTTCAAGGGCTGCTGGTTGGTCCAGCGGCGTGAGGCACCGCGCAGATCTGAGCGATACCTCGCCGACCCTGGGGGGCTGCGATCTGCGAAACAGTCGCCGCCACTTTCGAGGGCTGCTGGTGGGTCCTGCGGAGTGAGGCACCGCGCAGATCTGAGCAGGACCTCGCCGTCTCTTGAGGGGGCTGCGATCTGCGAATCTGTCGCCACGTTCGAGGGCTGCTGGTGGGTCCAGCGGCGTGAGGCACCGCGCAGATCTGCGTCCCTGGGGGGGGGGGGGCTGCGATCTGCGAATCTGTCGCCACGTTCGAGGGCTGGTGGTGGGTCCAGCGAAGTGAGGCTCTGCGCAAATCTGAGCGGGACCTCGCTGTCCCTGGGCGGCTGCGATCTGCGAAACTGTCGCCACTTTCCAGGGCTGCTGGTGGGTCCTGCGGAGTGAGGCACCGCGAAGATCTGAGCGGGACCTCGCCGTCCCTGCGGGGCTGCGATCTGCGAATCTGTCGCCACTTTCGAGGGCTGCGTAGGGGGGTCAGCATAGCGATCTGCGAAATTGCCACCCGTTCGAGGTCTGCTGGTGGGTCCTGCGGAGTGAGGCACTGCGCAGATCTGAGCGAAGTAGGGAGAAGGAGGAGGACGAGGACGAGGAGGAGGAGGAGGAGGGCAGTTGGAGAGAGAGAGAGAGAGAGAAAGAGAAACCCCTCCGCCTGCTCCTGACCACAGGCCTCAATGATCCTGTCCCTCTTCCTCCCCCCCCCCATCACGGCTCTCCGCGTATGCGGCGGCCTCCTGCTGCATCTCGGGTGGACGGCGACAGTGACGACCGCGGAAGGGGACGGAGAAGTGGGTAAGGAGGACGACGAGGACGACGCGCAAGGGAACGCAGGAGGAGAACTGGGGGGACGAGGGGAACGGCGAGGAGGGGCCCGCAACCTCGAGGATCAGACACCGAAGAACGAGGCGGACCAAGGGGGAACGGCGGGGACCCGATGAACCCCCCGACGACACGATGTTGACCATAGCCAGGACTCATGGAGGTCTCCGCCCTTCACCCGGCCAAGCGTGTCGGTGCGTTGCCTCGCCCCCCGCCCCCTCCTCCTCCTCCTCCTCCTCCTCCTCCTCCTCTTCCTCCTCCTCCTCCTCCTCCTCCTTCTCTTCCCGCCCCGCCCCGCCCCGCCCCGCCCCGCCCCGCCCCCTCCCTTGTCCTCCTCCTCCTCCTCCTCCTCCTCCTCCTCCTCCTGCTCCCTGGCCAACTTCTCCCCCTAGGCGAGAGCTTTGACTCCACGATCTCCCCCGGGCCAGCTTCTCGGGCCCGAGAGTAGCTTTCGGACGGTCCTGGAGCACGCACCCTGACCTCTGAAGGGCCAAGAACGGCGAAAGCCTTGCGCCTTGCTTTGATCAAGACGCTGGATGTTTGGGGGACGATGGCGGGAACGGCAAGGAGGGAGACGAGGACGAGGACGAGGACGAGGACGAGTACGAGGACGACAGCCACGGCCAGGACGGTGAAGTACGACGACGACGCCGAACGCGAGCCGTCGCTGGAGTCGTCAGCGTCGCTCTTGATTGCCGTCCTGAGGAATCCAAGGGTGGATTCCAAGGCTGGAGTGCAGAGGTCCTCAGGATAAGAAGGAATCCAAGGGTGGATTTTCATACTAGGCCTCATATATTGGGTCGGTGTAGATGGGGTCGGAGGATCGCCCCGAATCGGAGATGCCTCGGCGATACATCGCAGAGACATCAGCGATGCATCGGCGACGTCGGCCATGCATCAGCGACGTCTTGGAGAAAATATGGCTCCACATCGAGCCGCATCGACGATGCATCGGCGATGCGGGGCGATCCTCCGACCCCGTCTGCTCCGATCCCATCTGGGAGACCAAAGAGGACCCCTAGGGGGCCACATGCGAACCCTACCCCTGCCCCCCACGATTTCTCCGGGGGAGGCTGGGGTTCACTCCACTCCAGAGCTCCCGGACGAAGCGAACCCCACCCTCCCCCTCAGAAATCGTGGGGGGGGCAGGGCTAGGGTTCGCATGTGGCCCCCTGAGCCCAATCCCTCATGACCCCATCTTCGAACCACCGAGTCCTGCCCGTCTGAAGGGGCCCCAGGACACACAAATAAATACACACAAATAAAATAATTCCCCATATTTTCCCATATTTTCTGGGTTTTTGTCTTCCCCTCCACTTCCCATATTTTCCCATATTTTCTGGGGGATCGCCGATTAATTGTGTCTGTGTGTTTTTTTCCCTCCTGACCGTCGTCGTCCTCTTCGTCGCCGTGCTGCCCTGGCCGTCGTCGCGGCATCGCCGCCGCCGACGGCGCCGGCGGAGAGGCCGGAAGGGCGCGGGCGGTCCCTGGCATTGAAGGCCCGCGGGGGGCTGCCGCCGTCTCCCCGGCGCCTCGCGGCGGTCGAGCAGAGGGGCCTCCCCCTCCACGCCATCCTGCCCAAGCGTGCGACGTCGTGGGAAATAGAAGACAGGGCTGAACCTGAACGGAATGCTGCGTGTGCGTTTTTTGTTGTGCGTTCTTCCTCGTCTGCCTTCGCCTCGCCGTGAATGATGACAGCAGCACAAAACGAAAAGCAGAACTGCCCACGAGATGGCCAAAACACCGCTGACGTCCAGCCCTGATAGCAAGGGGCACGTGTTGCACAATGTTCGGCCCCTGGAGGTCCTCGCTGGGCCCCAAGGACAAGCCAGAAAACGACTCCGGACGAAACAGCTGGGGCAACTCTACTCAGGGTCACCCTCATCTGGTTTCTTCTTTCTCGAACTATCCTTCTTCTTCTTCCTTCGTCCTCACTCTTTCCCCTCCTCCTGCTCTGCGCCTAAACCTCCTCTTCCCCCATTGTCGTGATTCCCCAATCGTATTGCGCTCCCCATCCCCTCCTCCAACTCTCATCAAGCTCCTGCTCCTCCCGCTCCCTCTCTCTTCCTTATGACGGTCCCACTTCCGCCCTCGAGCTCCCTCGCCCTACCCGATACTCCCTCCCACCTCCCCGCTCCTCCTCTTCCTCCACCTGCTCTTTTCACTTGACGTCCGTAAGGAGCCCCCGATGCCAGCGCGTGCTGCCCCCCAAAACGGGGTCAACCCCCGTATTACGCCATGTCATTAGAACCACTTCCCCCCGTGCCTCAGATGCTGGGAAGGGGGTGTGCAATCAGAGGTTGGGGGGTGAGATCGCAGTAGAACGGAGACTCCCAACCGGGAAATCTTTGCGTTTCGTTCGTGTCTTGTGTGCGGGCGAGGCGAAGCTGCGTGGGCGCGCGCGAGAGGAGTGACCCCGCCGTTGCTAAGGCGAAATCAAGACAAATGTTGCTCCCCCGTCCGTCCGTCCATCCGTCCGTCCGGCGGTGGCCCTAGCAATGTCCCGCGGTGTCCCGTGGTGTCCCGTGGTGTCCGCCGCTGCTAGGGCGAAGTCAAGAAAAATGTTTCGATCCCGTCCGTCCGTCGTGCGGTGGCTCGCGGTGTCCCGCGGTATCCCGTGGTGTCCGCCGTTGCTAGGGCGACGTGAAGACAATGTTTCTCCTCCGTCGCTCCGTCCAGCGGTGGCCCTCGGTGTCCCGCGTTGTCCCGTGGTGTCCCGTAGTTTCCCGTGGTGTCCCGTCGCGTCCCGTTGACTGAGATCGATAGTGATTGATAGTGTTCCCCAAGATGCCCCGTGGTGTCCCCCCCCAAAAAATCGACAATGAGATCGACAGATGTCCCGTGGTGTCCCGTGGTGTCCCGTTGAGGGGGATAGTGAGATCGATACTGAGATCGATACTGAGATCCATGTGGTGCCTTGAGGTGTCCCGTGGTGCCCCAAAAAGAGAGATCGATAGTGAGATCAATAGTGAGATCGACAGGTGTCCCATTCAGTGAGATCGATAGTGAGATCGATAGTGAGATCGATGTGGTGTCCCGAGGTGTCCCGTGGAGTGAGATCGATGAGGAGATCGATAATGAGACCGATAGTGAGATCGAGAGGTGTCCCGCGGTGTCTCGTGCTGTCCCGCGGTGGCCCGTGGTGTCCCGTGGTGTCCCGTTGAGTGAGATCGATAGTGAGATCGATAGTGAGATCGATGTGGTGCCCCGAGTTGTCCCGTGGAAAGAGATCGATAGAAGAAGAAGAGAAAACGGCATAAGCAGAAGCTGTTGGCATTCCGCGCGGATCTCTTGGATCTGCGCTGGACCCCCCTCCCTGGAGCGCGGAGCGCGCTAAGGACGGCGCCGGAGGCGCCGCAGGGGGGGGGGGCCCAGCGCGGATCCAAAATCACAGCGCGGAGCATGGCGGCT
>CAUYUJ010002847.1:15000-30000 GCA_963575745.1 Prorocentrum cordatum | reverse complement strand
CTCCGCGGCGGCGAGGGCGGGCGGAGCGGGGCGGGGCGGCGACCAGCACGTCCGTCCGCCAGCACGGCTTCGTGGTGCGCCAGGGCTCGAGCGAAACGGTGCTGTCCGTTCTCGTTGTGTTGTCGTTCCGTCTTCGTGCTGCCTTTGCTGCGCAAGGGCATCAAAGCGAAAACGGCCCACGGAATCGCCAAAACACCGTTCGGCTCGAGCCCGGCAATGCGCGAAGCGCACGGAGAGGCCAGGAATAAAACAGACATTGACTCAGTGAAGCAGCGAAGCATCATGCGACGGGAACCCTTTCAGCGGCAAGCGAGGGGTGGATGTGAGAAGGGGGCAAGCCTTCTCAGAAGGCGCAACATGCATTCCCAAGGGGCTGGCTCCCTTTCTGGATGGGGAAAAAACTGAACGCGAGACGAACCGCTTTTTGTAGGAAAAAGAGGCGGAAGAAGGAGTGCGACCCCAGAAAAACACCTGGCTCGGCCTCGACCGCTGTGCGAATGGAGCGGTCGCCAGGCAATCCGGAAACCGGTCGCCGTTTGTTTGACAGTCCCTGGGCCCGAAACTGGGGACACCAAAAGGTACCGATACCGCTACTCCTCGGATCTCTCCTGGGGTGCGTTCTGACCAGGATTCCGAGGCGAATCCAGCGGTGGCGACGACGGAAGCCCATGAGGCCCAAATATGGGAAAACGAAGGCAGGGTAGAGGTATGGGTACCTTTTCCTCCTCTGCGGAACTCGTCTCCAGAGGGGCACAAAGGCTGGAAGTGGCCGTCTCGATGCCTTCGAGCAGCCAGTGGTCCCCGAGGGAAAAATCAAAAATACCCATAAGATATCCCAAAGTAGCCAAAAATACTAGAAAAATCGTCCCCCATACTATCTTATATTATGTTTGACTGCTCTTCGTGTAGAAGGAAGGCGCACTTCCTTCCCTCCCCTCCTGCATCCTAATGCTTCGACAGCTGCCACACAGGGGTGCCTACCGTGCATGGCGTGCACTTCCCCTCCTCTCCTCCTGCATCCTTATGTCACAGCGGTCAGCTGTTGCACCGGGTGCTCTCCCTCGGCCCTCCTGTTTCACAGGGTTCTTCCCTGGCGGCTGGGGTTTGCTGCCCGATGCTGCTTCCTGGTGGCGTTCCGGTGGCCCGGACTTCAAGCAAGGATTCACACAGGGACTGGCACTGCGTCGCATTCGCTGCGGTCAGGTGCCCCCTGGCCTGCTCCTGGCTGCTGTCGGCCCTTACTGATGACCAGAAGGTTCCAGTGGGTCTCTCGCTACACTGCCTGCCTTACGGTACCTGGACCTCGGGTTCGGCAAGTGTGGCTCTGTACGCTCGTTGGCCAACGTTCTCCTGCATGTGCAGGTTTTACTGCCGTTTGCAGTCTTGTCGGTGATGAGGTTGCCCCTCTTCACTCTTGCGCCGACACGATGATTTGGCATTTGTGTCGCCTACTTCACGGATGTCGTCTGGGTGTGCATGTCGGGCTAGTTCGTCTCTGACGGTGCTGTTTGCCTGACTCACACCGAGCGATCGACCTCTGCGTGTTTTTGGTCGCGCCGCCGCGCCATTTTGGCTGCGCTTACTTGCTGGTCGCCACCGGGATTTCCAACGCCACCGGGTTTGGGAGTATCGGTTCTGGCTCTCCTTCTGAGTGGCTGCCCGCTCGCTCGCTTCGCTTGCCTTTCTTTTCCTGCTACCTAGTCGCGGCCCGACTAGTGTTCGGACGGCTTTCGACCCGCCTCGCGAGCCTATTGACCAACAGTGTAGAGGGAAGGCTGGCCGTGATTGTTCCGAGTGTTGCACAGGGGAGCTGGAAAAAGTAGGAGTTGGAAAGTCAGCGAAAGTGGAAATGGCAAGGGCTGAAAAAACGAGCAGTGGGGGAAGCGAGCCCGAAACAGCAGGGATGCGGTCGTCAGGCTGGGGAAGCTGGCCAGGGCTTGAGAGAGAGGAAGGGCTGGCCCCAGCCACCTTTTCCAGCCACTTTTTCCAGCTCCCATGTGCTTGTTCAGCAGCGTCCGACCTCGAAGTTCGAGATTCGAAGATTGAGGGCTTCTTGGGGCCTCCTGGTGGCTCCTCGTGGCCAGGGCTGCAGATGCCCAGAGATGTTGGCCATGTCGTGCCCCAGGACAGGTCTGGGCGTCGATTTTCGAACCTGGACTCTAGAACCAGACGCCCTCGCTCCGTGAAAACAAACGTCGGCATATCTTCAGCAATCATCTGCCTTTTCCACGGCGTTTACCTAGCCCTGCAGGGCCTTCACAAACGTTTCTGGACGATAAGCGTGTCCTGGGGAAGAAGCTGTTCCTCCTGGTGCGGGCGCTCCTCTGAGCGGCAGTGAGGTTCGCCTTCTGTCCGTTTCTCCTCTTCGGTTTTGTTCTTTGCTCTTTGCCTTCGTTGCGCTAATTTAGGTCGTTGTCTGTGTGCAGTATCCTGGACGCCGCCCGACTCTGCCTCGCCGCGGTCGCGATCAGAAAAAGTGTCCTGGGGAAGAGATTCAAGTAGCGAGCCGCCGCGAGCTGGCATATGAGAGCTGGATGGTTTGTGTTTTGCAGCCGGTACTCCCAAGAGCTCTTGCAACCTCAACGTCAGGCGGCTGGAAAATCGGAAAGGTCAGTAGGCATCTCAACAGAGGCCGAAACCTCTGGGGATCAACGAGGGAGGCGCTCACAGTTCGAGGTTCGAAGGCATCGAGGAGGACGCTTTTCTTTACGATCCTGGGTCTCCTGCACGTTTCTCGTAACCACGGCAATGGCGCTCAAGGCAGGTCCAAGGGCAGACAATGGAAGGAGGGGCCCAAACTTCGAGACACCTGAGCAACAAAGCCTCTGAGGATGGTCTGCATACACTGGAGGCTAGTCCACAAGCAACCTTCCACAAGAAACTCTACCCTGAGACCCCAGGCCTTCCATTGATCTTTGGTGGGGACGTCACGCTTCCCATCGTAAAACTATGGAAAACCAAGAAGACCAAGGCACCCTGGAGGCAAGCAGAATGCTTCTTAGCATGGGTCTCCACAGTGCATGGCTTCACGATCTGGATGAATGGCCGTCAAACAAAGCGACTCGAGACAACACGCCTTTCCTAGGAAAAAGGGGTTCGAGAGGTCCTGGGCCACGAGATCCGATGTCTGGAGAGGAAGGCCCGTAAGTCCCGACCATTTCCCAAAGGTCTGGCTCGTCATATCAAGTCGTGTTCTTCCCTGCGAAGAGAAGCCAATAAAACATGGAACACCTTAACCCTCGAGCATCGGCCAAGGGATCCTCGATCGCAAAATTTCGAAAATCGGACATTATGGTCACAAACTCATTTGTTTTGTCCTTGGATGTTCGGCTCTCTCTGTTCCTTCGGTGCGCTGGTGACGTGGATCTGTGGTAGCCCGGGGGGTCAGAGCGCAGGGATCTTGCAGGATGATGCGGTCGGTGATCCTGGGCCGCGTGTAACTACAGGGCCAACTGCGTGCGCGGACATTTGGTGACTGGCATGTGCTTTGATGAGGGGCGCTTGCGATGAAAAAATTGCAGTGGCCGAGCCTGGCTGGCTGACCCTAACTGATGATTGAATGACTTCTGCAAGTGTGCTGGGGCTGCCGTGTGCTGCTGCAGTGGGCTCGGAGAGAGTCCAGAAGCACCAGTGCTCACCCATCTCCTGCTGCTCGCGACCCGGTCCAGAACGTCACGTCCGCCAACGTGCCTTGTGCACGTTGTGGCGTGGAGCGATGCCAAGGGCTGTCAAGTAGGGTTTCTGTACTCGATGAGGGACAAAAACCATGAACATAAACTTGTGGCGCTCCGCGACGATTTCTTGGATCTGCGCTGGGTCCCCATCCCTGCGCGCGCGCGCGGATCGGGCCAGTCGCGGCGCCAGAGGCGTCGCCACGGGACCAACAAATCAGTGTCAGAGCGGAGCGCCAAACATTCATTTTAACAATGATTTTCCTCTTCGATTCTACACAGGGACACCCCCAACACCCTAACCAGGGTCTCCACGCAAGCATCGCCCTCCCTCCCGAAGCCACGACCCCTCGTGAGTCCAAAAAAAATGGAGCCGCGCCCCTGAGGCCACGATCCCTCGTCAACGCGATGGATGTGCGTCCCAAGCTTCCGAGACAGCCCAGGCAGGCAACGAAAAACACCAAGATGGCCCAAGATGCCTCGAAGACGGCCTCAGATGGCCCCAAGGCGACCGAACATGGATTCAAGTCTGCTCAAGGAGCCTACAAGAGGATCCCAAAGGGCCACAAGAGGACCTCCAACAAGGTCCGAAGAGGCCAAACTTCTTGATCTCAGTGGGGTTGGGGGCTGGTTGTGGCATTCTCGCATGTTCCGGCTTCTGACAGCTCAAGACGGCCCAAGAAGTCTCCACGATGGCCCCAAGACAACCCAAGAGGCCTCCAAGAGGATGCCAAGATGGCCCCAGGGAGCCCCACGATGCCCCAAGAGGCATCCAGGACGGCCCAAGGACGGCCCAAGCCAGCCTCCCCCTGGACCCAAGACCAACTTAGGAGGCCCTTCGACGGCCCCGAAATGCGCGAACACGGCCCCACGACGGCCCCTGGACACCCACCATACGGCCAAGAGGGCCCTAAGACGGCCCACGAGAGCCCCAAAACGGTCCAGGAGTGTCCCAGAGGTCTTCCAAGACTGCCCCGCACGAGGCCAAGGCAGCCCAAGGACGGTCTGAACGAATTGCATGGAAGCTCCTCCAATAGTAGAGACGTAAGGGAACACATGTTACGACTTTCCTCCTCCTCCTCCTCATCGTCAGCATCATCATCATCATCATCATCATCATCATCATCAGCATCATCAGCATCATCAGCATCATCATCATCATCATCGTCATTGTCATCACCATCACCATCACCATCACCATCACCATCACACTCATCATCATATTATACATATGATTCGCAGGTTTGTATTACGGTTCTTCTGGATCTCGTCAAGAACATCTGCATCCGCTTCATCTACAGCAGCATTCACCAACCACCAATCATCATCAGCGTCGTCACAATCATCATCATCATCAACAACAACATCATCATCATCATCAGCATCATCCACATCCACATCCACATCATCATCATCATCACCACCACCATCATCATCATCATCATCATCATCGTCATCATCGTCATCATCGTCATCATAATCATCGTCGCCATCATCATCATCATAGGCAGCAGCAACAACAACAATATCAACATCACCATCACGAGCAACCGCCCCATCTCATAGCCGTCCGTCATCGCCATTGCCAACAACATGGCAACCATCATCACCATCACCATGACTTACCGATCCCGTCACCATCCTCGTAATCTTCCGCACCATCATTATCCCTGCGATGATCCCGTCCTCCTGCTGACTCTCCTCCGTCCCAGAACCATGCTTGTGGATCCCTTCCCTGCGCGCTTCCTGGCCGCAGTTCCAGGAGCGCAGACCACGTGGCACCGTCGCCGACTTCACACGATCGGCGGAAATCGGCAGGCGTGTACGCCTCCAGCAGGGAGTCGGAGCCCAGATCGGAATCCGGGGTCGAACCGAATCGGCATCGAAAGCAAACCGAAATCGAACCGAATCCACTCGGAGGAGCCGAAACGAGCCCTGCGATCCCCGTCCTCGCCCCCCCCAGCTCTGCCCTGGCGCCCCGGGCGGCGGCCGCGCCTCGGTCCGGGTCGCGGTCGCGGCCGCCCTCGTCCTTGCCGCGGTCGCGGTCGCGCCCGGCGTCGTCCTTGCCGCGGGGGCGCGCAGACATGGACTGGCGATCCACGGACCTGGCGCGCGGTCGCCGACTCCATGGAGCGGGGGCGGCAGCCTCCCACCAGAGGCAGCAGATGCCGCCTCGCTCGGAGGCGGGAACCCGCGATTTCCCACGGGAACGGGACCCGTCGCTGCAGTCGGCCCAGATGAGTAGGTCGACCCTGCCGAACCAAGGGTGCCCTTGTGTCCCGTGCCTCGCGACCCATGCTTCCTGCATTCCTGTGGCCATGTGGCCCTCGGAAGGGTCTCGTGTCCTCTCGCGTGTCCTCTCCAGTGAAGTCCGACTGCAATCCGCGCCCCCGTGGACCCCTGTGTGCGATCGCCGGGGCCGTGCGGCGGTGCGCTGCTCCTGCCGCTCCGGGTGTCGGGGTCCCCCGCGGAGGCCGCCCGTGCACGGAGCCTTGGAGAGAGCCCGCAGCGCGAGCGGGCCCAGCGGCGCTCCCCCCCCCGGAGCGGCCTGGCCAGCGGAACGGCCCACATCAAGAAAGAGCTAGATTTACAGTCGGACTTCACTAGAGAGGGCACGCGAGAGGACACGAGACCCTTCCGAGGGCCACATGGCCACAGGAATGTAGGAAGCATGGGTCGCGAGACACAGGACACAAGGGCACCCTTGATCTGGCGGGGTCGACCTACTAATCTGGGCCGACTGTAGGTCGGGCATGTCCCGCTGCAGGCGGAGTGCGGACGAGAGTACAACATTTGCAAAACAAAACCCGTAGGCATCACCCAGAAAGAGTCCGACAGATCGTCCCCAAACTATTTTCTCACGATTTGGGAATCTTCCTCCTGTAGTGGGACACGCCCGACTTACAAAAACTACTTGTATCCTGCCGCCCTGGACCACGACTCTCCCGATCGACCCGCGGGGGTCCCAGGGTCCGAATCTACGGGCGAAGAGGCTCCTTGAAAGAAAAATGCGACCTCGGGTCGGGGAGGTCGAACAAGAACTCGGGTTCGGGGGCGCTCGGGCTGGCCTGACGGAGCCACCATGAGAATGCCAGTCTGAAATCTGACGCAACCTCCCGCGGCAAACCTCCCACGAAGACTGGACCGTCAAGACCCAGGACGCGCTCGCCCAAAAGCGAGGGCAAGCCCGAGTTCAGGCGCACAGCAGGTTCGTGCAGTGCCGACCTCTGCGCTGGTCTCCGACACCGCGGGGATATCGTTCGACCTTGAGTGATCGGCCGTTCCCGAAAGGTCCAATCGGTCAACATCGCCCGATTGTGGGTCGCCCCGTCGGGGTTCAACATCGCACGCCGGCGGCGGGGTCGCCGCCGGCCGACACGGCGCGAAGCCACTGTGCTGCGGTCGGATGTCCTCCTATAGGCAGACGGCTCCTCGCAGAAGAATTCAAATCATCGAAAAATCGTCCCCCGACAATTGTTCTGACTGCTTCGGGATACTCCTCCTGCAGGGGGGACGGGCCCGACGGGATGCTGCGCTCGAGCCTTGCGCGTCCCCGATCGGGGGTGGGGCCTGGGGCCCTGGGGGTCGGATCCTGGCCGCTGGGTGGCCGCTGCCCGCGGTGGAGGTCACTGCCGCGGTGTCGAGACCCGCCGCCCTGCCCCCCTGCTGGGAGGCGGGCGTCTGCGGGGGGGCGCCAGTGGCCTTAGGTCGGCCGCGTCCTCCAACAGCGGAATGGTTTGGCGAAACATCAAAGCATAACAATGATAATAGTATATATATATAGACTATAGACAAACACCATTGTATATGTTTATATATAAACTCATTTATACAAATATATATGTATACATATGTATATTTGTATGTTCATATACATATATACATGTGTGTATATATAGGTGTATATATATACATAGGTGAATATACATATACTATATATATATACATAAGACTATATATATGTATATATAGATCTATATATATATATATATATGTATATATGTGTATTCACACACCTATATATATGTGGGGAGAGATACGCATAAATGATCCAACGTACTCCAAAACATCGTCCCGAGACATTGTGTCTGACTATTTCTGAATATTCCGTCTGTAGAGGGACACGCCCGACCTAGTGCCAGTGGCAAAGGCTTCCGGCTCCCCTCGCGCGGCCGGCTCCTCCTCCGGCACCTCCGGGTGCCGGGGGCGGCCATGTGATTATCGAGGAACGGCGGGACTCTGGGGCGTCGCTATAGGCCTACCACGACCATCCAGGCATTCCTATAGGCCTACCACGACATTTTCTTTGAACCCAAGAGCGTACTTAAAACAAAAACGATGTTCGTAGACCAGAAGCAGGATGTGCTAAACACACGACTGCTTGAGCCAGACACGTTCTGATAGCATGTCGTGCAGACCACAAGAAAGGTTCTCAGAGCAATTCCTTCGTGGGCCCAAGAGGGCAAGCCAGGACGCTTTGCCACTGCTTGGGGCTGGGAGGCCCGACGCATGAGCGACGATCACAAACGAGTCTTACGCTAGATGGAACGCGCTTTTTCATTTACACCAATAGTGGGCATTAGAAAGGGGGGGGGGCGGGGGGAAAGGATACTGCAACGCCTCCCCTCCGCAGCGTGCCCGATGCGCACGGCGGCAGTGCCCGGAACGCACTGGGGGGAAGGGCCGTTACGTTATAGCGGGGGTGGAGGGCGGGCCGGGATTCTAAAGCCCACATTGCCCCAAACAATCCGCCGACCCCTTGGGGTTCATCGGCGCGCGAGATGATTCCCCCTCCCCAAACCACCCCCGGGAGCCCGGCCCGGTCGATTCGGGGGGGGGGGTCCGGCCGGATTCCCCAGGGGGGTCATCCGCTCCAAAAAATTCCTGCAGGGACTCCTCCGTGGCCTCGAAATGGTCCCAGGACGCCACGCGACGGCCCAAAATGACCTCCACGTGGATTTTGGTGCCCCCAATATGCCCCAAGACGGGCTCCAGACAGCCCACGATGCCTCCAAGATGCCCCAAAAGGTCTCGAAGAGGCCCCCCAAAAAGGCTTTGAAGAAGCCACAATCACAAATTCCCAATGGGAAACGTACATTTTTAGCACGCACGGCCTTTCTGCCTTCACGGCGGTGAAGCCAGCCGAAGAGGTCCCCAAGACCACCCCGATGCGTCCGAAGAGGCTCTCAAAAAACGCCCAAGACGGCCCAAGCGGGCGCCAAGACAGCCCAAGAGGCTCCAAAACGGCCGGAAAGGGCCCAAAGACGGCTCCCAGAGAGGCCCAAGCGGGGTAGCCCGCACCGAAAATCCGAGCCTTCCGCTCCCGGACGGCCCCAAGACACGCCCAGAGGCGCCCGAAAAGGGCCCCAGAGGCTCCCAAGACGCCCCCAAAAAAAACCCAAGAGCCCAGCGGTCAGACTCCTCGCAACGTCTGTTGCCTGCTGCCGTGCTCGTCGCCTGTCTCCGCAGGGCGTTTCGGCGGTTCTCTCCGCAGCGCCCGTCCCGCCTTATAGCACTTCGCGCAAACCACCGGATTGCCCCGCTTGAAGAAATATTATTCTGGTCCTTGGCCCCCGTCTGTGAACGCGGGTTTCGACCCGTCCTTTTTCCGGGGACACGCAAAGCATTCAAACTTATTCGCCGCCCTGCGCGCATCGTGGCACACCCGGCACGCTACTGGCCTTTGGTGGATGCCCGTTTGGTGATACTTCTTGATCTGGTCTGACGTCAGATGCCCCGCGTCCTCGAACTCTGGGCTACTCCCGACCGCATCCTTCGGGCACGCGGAGCACCTGAGCACCCGAGGCGTTTGGAACCCACGTGTGTTCACGCATGTCCCGCTATCGGGCGTTCGGAACCCACGTGTTTTCACGGCTGTCCCGCGATGGGGCGTTAGGAACCCATGCGTTTCCACGCATGTCCCGCTCTTGGACGTTAAGAAACATGTGTTTTCACGCCTTTCCCGCTTTGGGGCGTTAGGAACCCACGTGTCTTCGGGACAACCCACAATATCTCCCAGACCCCCCCCCCCCGAGCCCCAAGATGTCCCCCAAGAGCCCAACGAAGCAAAAATTTCCGAATCCCTTTGGGCCGACGTGGAGGCCCCAAGAAGGCCTGCAGAACACACCAGGAGCGAACCAGAAGGACCCGACAAGGCGCCCCAGAAGGCCTCACAAGCAAAACGCGGCAACCTCGAGTTCCGCAAGGGGTCGGCGGTGTGGCGTAAGCCTGAGAATACACCGTGCGAAATGCTTAAGAAATCATGGGTTAAGAAAGTCATAGTCTCAGAATTTGAATAGAAACAACCCAACATTTCTATTAAAAGTTTGGGAATTACATTGACAAGTTAAGAATAATCGAGACTCTGGACGAAAACTTAGGTCTTCTTAAGCACCGCCTAGATTGTAAGCCTGAGAGTAAAGACGCACGCTCATGACGTAGGGACCTTGCGCGGGGGCTTACGCGAGCCGCCGGCGCGGCACGCCGCAGCGGAGACGAGGGCGCGCGCGCGCTGCCTGGCGCGGGCAGCCTACGCGCCACTGCCGGCGCAGACGGACGTGTTGTCTCGCGTCGCTCAATGACTACCTACCAGACCACCCCAACCCAACCTGAAGACCCGAATTTGACCCGAATTTCGGGTTGGGGGGGGGTACGGGTTCCGTGTTTTTTTTTTATATTCCCCGACCCCCCCCCCACTCGAAATCGAGGATAAATTTAGGCCTTCGGGTTGGGTTGGGGTGGTTTGATGTGTGGTGACTCAAGTGTCATTGCACCGATCTTGCAGCTGAGCTGCAGCGGAGTTGTGCGTGGATGTCTGCCCAAGCAAGGCCTCGAAACGGCGAGAGGAGAGCGACATGAACTTCACGTGCATGGTTTTCGTTTTCCTTTCCCGGCCAAACGAATCCGCGCGAAATTCACCTCGAAATCCGGAACGAAACTCTCCAGCACACTCCAGGCCCATCCAAGCCCATCGTATCGTTTTCCAAACGAAATCCGTTCTGCGAAGTTGGCGCCGTGACAGATGGGGACGGCGGGCGAGCGAGGTGACCTGTTCGGGCCCTGCAGGCACCCTTTTTGGGCCCTGGTGGGCCCGTTGTGGGCCCTGCAGGGCCGTTCTTCTGCAGCCCTCGCTGTCCCCACTGCCCCTCCCAATTGAGCGCAACCCCAGGCTGGCGGCGGGGCTGTAAGCCGGCTGCGCGCAGTAGATGTCGTGCCCCCCTTTCCCGATCCACCCCCTTCGCCCGACCCGAGCCCCATGAATCCGACGATGTGGTTCTTTGGCTGCGGGGCCATGCAAGTCCAGCCCCCCTCCTTGGGAGCCGCTCTTCCTCCCCGCTCAGTGTCTCCATGGCCTGGGACCAAATCACGGGCCCCGGAAACGTAATACAGAAAGAACGGGCTGGATCGAGCAAGTCGTGCCACGGGAAACCAAACTTACAGACCCCTACAGACGGATGTTGGCCGATGTATTATTATTCGTATTATTATTTGTGTTATTGTTATTATTAGTTATATTATTAGTTTACAAATAACTGTAACAACAAATCAAACATATTCAAACAATCGTCCCCACATTATTTTTCTGACTATGTTTGAATATTCCTCCTGTAGAGGGACAAGCCCGACTTAAAACTTGCATGAGCGTGAAATTCAGGAGGTCCTCGCGGATCCTCAGATCGGGGCTGGGCTCCCTCCCCGGCGCGAGGAACGCGCCAGGGACGTCGCTGGAGGCGCCGCAAGGGGGCTCCAGCACCACCAAAAATTCCACGCGGAGGTTCGAAAGCTTATCATGTTTATTGCAACTCCCTCCTTCGGCAATCGTAGGCGACTTAGGGAACACCTACACGCATCGACGCCGCTGCTCGCCAAACTTCTCCCGGGGTGCTCTCTGACCAGAAACTCTGGGGTCCCCAGACACCCAGAGAGGGGGAACCGAGGGAAGGGACGCGGCATGTGTACTCTCTTCTCCTCTGGCGTGGTGGTTTTCGGGTCGGTCGCACTCATACAAAACTCGGGCCTCTGGCGGCCGTTCGGAACGATCCGCGCAGCCGCTGGAAGGCATCCCGAGGCCGGGAAGCCGCCGAGAACCAACGAAACCGCCCGAAGCCTCGAAATTCGAACCCCTGGCCGAACTCGATGGCATGGAAGAAGGGGGTGACCCACATGGGGGTTGAAGAGAAGGGCCCTCAAAAAACCCTCCATTGCGCAGGGACCGTCCTGGAATTCCTATAGGCCTACCACGACATGTTCCTAGAACATAGAGCCATGTTGATAGAACGTCAACCCGGTGTGTTCAAACAACACAGACTCAGCCAGAAATGATCTAAGACCATTTCGTGCAGACCACCAAAAGTCCTTAGAACATTCTCTGGTGGGCCTATAAGCGCGAGCAAGGACGCTTCGCCACTGCTTGACTCTAAGGCCCCTGTTGGAGCCAGCGGGGGCCCAGCAGAGGCCCTGAAGGGCTCTTTGAAGCCCTGTTCTTCACAGAACGAAGGATTGCAAAAAAAAACCCTTCGGGTTTTTCTGCAATCCCTGAAGGGTTTTTGTTGCAATCCTTCGGGTTTGTTTCGCAATATTCCGAGCTTCTTCACACCATCCGCCCGACAAACCATGCTCCGAGTTCCTTCATAAGTGTCGGGGGGCGTCACCCCCGCCGACAGCCCCCCCACCGACCCCCGGCGCGGCCAGCCACCGCGCGCCGAAGGCGCTCCGACCCCCGTCGCGGCGCGACGACGAGGCGAGGCGACGACGAGGCGAGGTTCCCCCCCTCCACGCTTCTTAAGAAACCCAGACCCTGCGCCTCTGAGATTTGGGTCCACGGTCCTTGCCGCGGTCGCGCCCGCCGTCGTCCTTGCCGCGGTCGCGGTCCCGGCCGCCCTCGTCGCGGCGGCCGTCGCCCCGGCGCCGGTCGCGCGAGTCCGCCCGGCGCGGCTGCCTCGATAGGAGGGGCCGGGGGCCCCAGCTTCAAAGGGCCGACGGCTCTCGACGGAGAACCCAGACCCCCTCGGGTAAGGAAGTAATTAGGGGACAGAAGATTAACATCAACATGAACCTGGGTGGTCCGCGCGGATTTTCTCGGAGCCACGCTGACCCCCCTGGCGGCGCCTCCGGCGCCGCCCCTGGCGCGCTCCGCGCGCCAGGGAGGGGGGGTCCAGCGCCGATCCGAGAAATCCGCGCGGACCTTCGACTTCTTATGCGTATGCCATGCTTCGTTACCCTTTTTGGAGAACCATGACGACAAAGTTTCCCGTCTCCTCGGCCTCAGGAGGCGCTTCCAGGCTCTCGGGGCCGTCCATGAGAACGGCTCAGGGGGGAAGGCCAGACCAGGAGCACGGGTCGGAACCTCTGAGGGCCGGCGCTGTGAACAAAGCTCATGACGTCGGGGATCCGGGGACAACGGGCGAGGGCACAGAGGCGGAGGCCAAGGCGGCCGCCGCGGAGGCCTGCAAGGATGAGTTCTGCGGGCGCTGCTATCGTGGGAGCGGCGGGCGGCGGGCGGCTGCTTCTAGGAGCGGCCAGGGACACTGTCGTTTTTTTGGTTAAGAGGGCCGAGAATTCTCTGCAGTAGCATACTTTTTTTATCTAGCAGCAGGCAGACACAAGAGCGCGCTTGCTTGAGACTCGCGATCACAGTCTTCACCGTGGGTGTTCCCCCCCCCCCTCCCCCCCCCATCCACCTGGCAACGACACGGCTCGCGCCGCAGACGTGAAGGCATTGCTAGGGGTAGCCAATTCCCGACGGTACCGGCCCGACTCGTGATGATAGCAGCCCCCTCGCCCCCCCCCCCCCGGCCTCCCCCCCGCCCACGACCGCGGCGGCAATTGCGAAAGAATGAAGCCACTGGCCCCCCATGACCAGAATGAAAGGGGCCCCAGGACACACAAATAAATACACACAAAACAAATAAAGCTACTCCCCATATTTTCCAACAGTTTCCGAGTTTCTGTCTTCCCCCCCACTTCCCATATGTTCCCATATATATGTGGGGGAATCGAAGATTCTTTGTGTCTGTGCGCTTCCTGTCCTCCTGACAGAAGGTCGAAGTCTCGGAACAAGCCTGGGCCCCTGGGAACTTCCTCGTGGCCACGGCCGGACTCCCCTCGAGAAATGCTGGCGCCTGGCCCGAGGACCCCGCCGCTTCGCCACCTGGCTATAGCATGGCGGCCTGCACCTCGAGAGCGCGTCGACTGGCTGCTGGCAGTCGCTCTTGTGATTCACGCTGGCTGCGTCACGGGTTGCCCAAATAGAATCAGAAACAAAAACATACAAACATAAACATCTGGCATATAAAAACAGAAACAGAAGCAGAAACCATAAACCATAGAAACATAAGCAAAAACCAGGAAAAAAACAAAAAAAAATGAACATCAACGTTTGGCGCTCCGCGCGGATGTCTTGGATCTGCGCTGGACCCCCCTCCCTGGCGGGCCCAGCGCGGATCCAGGAAATCCGCGAGGAGCGCCTACAGTTTCTGTTTGTAGCGTGCTTTCTTCTTCGGCCAAGCCTTTCTTTGTCTTTCAAGCGACCGTCGCTTTGTTTTCTCCGTCCAGATCCAGCCCGCGCGGGTCGGAGTCGCAGCGACCTTCCCTGGGCTGAGCTGAGCGGCGGCCCGCCTTTGCTGCTCGCCCCACAGAGCCGCGGACTCGCATCCGCTCGATCGATGTCGACTGGGAAGCCCCCTGCCCGAAGCACGAGAGTGTTTTAGACAATTCGCCGAACATGCAACGTTTCGCGGCGACTGATACAGGGATGCGAGACATGCGATGCCTTCGCAGAGCAGGGTTGAGTCTTGAGACACCCTTTTTAACTCCATGTCGCGCTGCGTGCAGCTCGAAGGATGCATGGCAATTCTTCCTCGAAACATAGCTCTCACTTGAATTGCGGGTTGATTGAGCCCTGCCTTTGGATAAATTGCCTAGTCTTGCAAGGGGGCGATTCGGGTAGCAAAACAAAACACTTCAAGGACCTGAGGAGGGAACTTTGGCCGGGAAGGCGCGTTGCAACAACAATGAAACATATTGGACAGACTCGGCTCTTCACCCTAAACACGTGTCAGCATTATGGCCCCGGGGCCCGAAACCGCCCCTCAGAAACATTATATACAACCGGTGGTGCCAAGTCGTCCCCGACCGTCCCCAGTGGACGTTCCGTGTGCCAGCACAAAAATTGATGACAAGGTGTTAAGTCGTCCCCGCTTTCCCTGGTGGACGTTACGTGCGCCTGTACACTTAAAAAGAAATTCCAGAAAAATCAGCATGTCGCAAATTTGTGAAATTGCGAATGTCTCACGGATGGCGGCTCCCTCCCCCTCCTCCTCCTCCTCAT
>CAUYUJ010002847.1:7500-10000 GCA_963575745.1 Prorocentrum cordatum | reverse complement strand
ATTATTTCGTGGTGGAAACAGAGTTGTCAAAACTGGTGACCCCAGTTTCTACGGATTTCGATTGGCACGCAAGGCCGCATTTTCCAGTCAGGATAGGTCTGCCTGCCAGGATGCAGCACGTTCGCATACTTCAGTTCGACACCGTGCCCGCTCTCGCCTGCCAGCTGCCTGAAGAGCCTGAAGAGATCGGCAAGTCCTCGGTCGACTGGGCCGACCTTTTGCAGCGTTGCGAGCAGCTCTTTTTCCAGCTACAGGGGCAGGCGGGGGAGGAGAAGCCAGAGGGCATTGAGAGATGGCACGGGGTCCTCTATCGTTATTGGGCAGCAAAGGCGGAGAGGGAGATTGCGGACAGGTTGGGTAAGAAACTCACTAAGCCAGGAGTTCGCGGTCTTTTGCCGAAGCCCCGCCTTGCGCCATTAGTTCAGAAGACGCCAGTGCATAAGCATTTTGCAACAGTCGCACAAGGGCCATCTTGGTGAGTTTCGCGCATGCGGCGCATGCTCCAGCTGCTTGCATGTATCCGTTTCGACATGAGTCACGCGCACTGTATTTGTGCTGAGCATGCGCGTGATCTCAACAACCTTTGTGCCAAGATAATCAGCAGTATTCCCCATCATGTTCTCACGCATGCCAGCGCGAGCAAATCCTTCGTGGCGGTCAAGGGGCTTGCCAAACAGATACACACATATTTGCATAGTAAAGTGGGGCTGGATGAGGATAACAGGAATGATATAGTACTTGAACTTGAGCATGAGATCAGTCTTGTTGTAGGTTTTGCGCGTGCGGTGATTGCAGATTCGCATAGGCAACATCGGAAGAGTTGGCAGGACTGGGTGGCACAAGCTTTGAACAAGGGGGCAGGGCAAGCTCATAGGTTTTGCAAGGAGAAGGTAAAGTGGGAGCCATAAGTATTCGTGATAGACGGCATTCAGTCGTCCAGTGTACAAGCTCCTCTTGATGAGTACAATCGCAAGTACTCCAACATGTGGGAGGCAACAGCATCGCCTCACCATCTCACGGCTCGTGTACAAACAGCTATCCCTCTTCCATCAGTTGAAGCTGTGCAGGCCATTAGCAAATCGTACTCTACCAAGTCAGCAGTCAGTTTGGATGGATTTCATTGTCGTCATCTATCGTGTCTGACTGGTCAGGGAGTACAAACATTCATCTATCTATTGGGTATCTCGGAGTGTCTGGGGCAATTACCACCTCAGCTTCAATGGGTTCTCATGGCGCTCCTCCCCAAGGCCTCCAAAGGGTACCGCACTATTGGGATATTCAGTATGACTTATCGGGTCTCGGGGCGCATCAGGCTCCCGTATGCAAAATCTTGGATTGACAAGTTTGACCACCCATGGTTCAGTTGCGGCCCTGGGAGATCACCTATAGACGTTGTCTGGAGGCAAAGTCTGAGGAGTGAAGCTACCAAGGCTTCAGGAGAAGCCGCAGTAGGCCTCTTTTGGGACCTGACCTCCTTCTATGAAAGGTTCGTGAGAGCCAGGTTGCATGATAGAGGCCTCGAATTAGGTTTCAGTCCTACCCTATTGCAGTTCCACCTTGCCGCGTATGGCTCTGCTAGGTTCGTAGGATACAAACGAGCAGTCATCAAGCCTCTCTATGCTTTCCGCGGCATCGTGGCAGGCTGCTCTTTTGCCATAGTCTATGTTCGCATCTATTGTTTTCAAGGGTTTCTCAGAATCACCTCATTGAATGCAGCAGTCTATTTCGACTTTTACCTAGACGATTTCTCGCCCACGGCTTTTGGCTTGAGCAAGGACGTTATCAGGTGGCTCGTCAGTGCCGCCAAGCAGCTAGCGAGGATGATCAAAGAGGAGCTAGATGCCACGCTCTCTGTCAACAAGTGCTCGCTGGTTTCTTCATCGGTCGCGCTGGGCAGGAACATCTTGAGGGCCTTAGGTGCTTGGGCAGGGAAGTACAATCCGTCTAACACAAACTTGGGATCCGACTTCCGAGCAGGCAAATCGGTCTCCCTCACTAATGAATCTAAGAGGGCCAAAAGGATGAGTAAGGCCCGAGCTCGCGCTGCCAGATTGCGACAGCTTGTCAGAGTTGCAGGACAAGGAGCTAGGAAAATAGTCACCTGTGGTCTGCTGCCTGCGGGGGCTTACGCTTCAGAAGTAGAGGGGCTCTCTAACAATTATTTAGAGCAACTACGCAGCATTGAATTGTCAGCCTCGGGACCCAAATGCAAAGGTAAAAGCAGAGCTGTGACGTTTGCGCTGCATGGTTGTAAGTCTGACAAGTGGGCCCTTGAGCCAGTTATCAGGTGGGCTAAAGAAGTTTGGGCTGCCAGTATTGGGAAGGCTGCTCCGATGGGCACTATTGGGCTCCTTCAGTTGAAAGCTTTTTGGGATCAGGTTGGTCCACAGTCGGGGCTAAAGTACAGTCAGGTTCGTGGTCCGACCACGGCAGCAGTTCACGCGCTCGATAGGATTGGCTGGGGGTTTCAAGGACCCTTCGTGCTAGTCACGCACGAGGA
>CAUYUJ010002847.1:0-2500 GCA_963575745.1 Prorocentrum cordatum | reverse complement strand
TTGTGGGACTTGTGGGGTTCATCGGGCCGCCTGGGATCACGCGGCCCACGGGCCTCGCGCGGCCCATGGAATTCCTAACGCCCACCAGGGGAGGTAGAAAAGACCCGCTTATTCCCACGCGTTCAGAGCTGGCATTCATCAACGCGGGACACGCAAGCCCGAAGTCACGGGCGGCGGCAGTCAACGGAGGCTATGAATATTTTTTTTTCAATGGGATCTTGGTGTTGGTGTCGGGCCCCGGTGCGCCGATTAAGCGCCCAGCCCCCTGCCGGCGTCCAATCCAGCACTGGATGCGCTACGTAGAAGAAGTTGCAGTCGTCGTCGTCGTCGTCGTCGTCGACGTCCTCGCCGCCGCCACCGACGCTGCCGCCTCCGCCGCCAGACGCCGCCGAGAGCCGCCTGGCGCCGCCGCCGCCAACGCCGTCGTCACCGCCGCCGTCGCCATCTTCCACGTCGTCGTTGTCGTCGTCGTCACCGTCGCCGTCGTCGCTGCCGTCGTCGTCGTCGTCGTCCTCGTCGTCGTCGTCCTCGTCGTCGTCGTCGATTTCGTCTTCGTCGTCGCCGTCGACCTCGACCTCGACCTCGTCGTCGTCGTCGTTGTCGTCGTCGTCGTCGCCGACCTCGTCGTCGTCCTCGTCCTCGTCGACCTTGTCGTCGTCCTCGTCCTCGTCCTCGTCGTCATCGTGGAGCCTCCTCCTGGATGCTCGGGCGCGCCGAGCGGGCGGGGGGCGTGCCTTCTCGCCGTTCCGCGCCTTCTCCGCGCGGGCGTCCTCGCCGCCACCGCGCGCGTCCTTGTCACCCCGGGGCTCGCCCTGGGGCTCGGCCTCGTCGTTGCTGGCGACGTCGGTGGCTGGGGGCAGGGAGCAGGGCCGCCGAGAGCGCGCCCGAGAGTCACGAGGGCAAAAATAAGGAGACTGCCGGCAGAACTCCACAGATCTCCGCTCCCGAAGACCCCCCCTCCTCATCCTCCTCCTCCTCTCTCTCCTCCTCCTCCTGCTGCTCCACCTCCTCCTCCTCCTCCTTCTCCTCCTCCTCCTCCTCGTCCTCTTCCTCCTCCTCCTCCTCCTCCTCCTCCACCTCCTCCTCCTCCTCCTCCACCTCCACCTCCTCCTCCTCCTCCTCCTCCTCCGGCCCCAGGGGGAGCTGGGGACGCATTGAAATAAGAAGAGGCGCCATGAAGTCTGGGGAGGCCTCATGGCCCCCGCCATGACATCCCCTCCCCCCTGGTCCTCACCCCCTCTCGGCCGACCCCGACCTATGGTCTCTGCCACGACGCGAGCCGACACCGCGTGGGGTCGGTCGGCCTCGAGGCGGATCGGAATTCGGGGCCCCGAGAGCGTGCCCCGCGGCGCGGAGGGCGTTGGGCTGCGGGGCGTGGGGGGCAACGACATGGGGGGCTCGGTTGAAGTCGGGCACGTCCCTCCACAGGAGGAGTATTCAAAACTAGTCAAAAACTGGTGTGGGGACGATGTTTCGATTCTTTCTTTTTTATTATGATTTTTGAATTGTTGACCATGTTTGACTTTTCGTCCCAAATTCGCCTGTAAGGGGGACACGCCGACCTAAGGCTCGGTCTGGTTCAGGGGGGGAACATCGACTTGGAATCGGCGAAGCATCGTGGAGATCTCGGCGATCTGCCCTCGATCGCAAATCCGCATGCTCATGGGCGGGATCGGGCTATCGTGCCCCTGTTGGCGACGACTGCCCATTGGGGGGTCGATGCGTCCCCCCTGAGCGTATTCCCCCCCGACCGTTGCCCCCTGGCGTTCGGCCGGGGGCTCACTGTCCGGGGTCGATGCAAACCTGGATCAGTCGGGCTTTGCAGGATCCTGCAAAATCCTGCAGGATGTTGCGCGCTACCCTGGGTCAATGCACCCTGGCTCTGCAGGATACTGCAAGATCCGGCGCCCTGGCTGACCCCCGTTTGCATTGACCCCCGCCGTCCCTTAAGCCCCGATTCGGGCCATATCTCAACTCCCCGGCGGCTTCTTGCGGGGAACCCATAAGGTACCGATGCTGCTACACCCTGGGCGTCTTCGGGGGTGCGTTCTGACCAGGATTTCGAGGCGAATCCAGCGGTGGCGATGAGGGCCTCCTGGGAGCCCCACGAAGCGGACAACGGGCGAAAGTTAGAGGTATGGG
Source organism: Prorocentrum cordatum (assembly GCA_963575745.1). Classification (NCBI taxonomy): domain Eukaryota; class Dinophyceae; order Prorocentrales; family Prorocentraceae; genus Prorocentrum; species Prorocentrum cordatum. Next base: position 358 of record CAUYUJ010002847.1, on the reverse strand, counting down.
CACCTTTTCCTCATCTGAGTTTGGAACGATTCTGGCACCCCCCGCGCGCCCTCGGTAAGGCGCGCAGCCAGTGGGAGGCATCCCGAGGCCAGAAGGCCGACGAGAGACGACGACAACCTCCAAACGTCTCGAGCCTCGAAGGCCCGAGACGCCCCCCCCACCCCCAAGACCGCCCTTGTGCGCATCCCCCCTCCCAAACGTTGCCCCTGAGCCGAGCGGCGCGGCGGCGTTCGGGCACCGGACGAGACGGAGAAAAAGTAGGTAGAGGTGAAGGCCGGGGGGGAAGGGGGAGGAGGAGGAGTAGTGGGAGGAGGAGGAGAAGGAGGAGGAGGAGGAAGAAAAGGAGGAGGAGGACGAG
>CAUYUJ010002846.1:61276-85012 GCA_963575745.1 Prorocentrum cordatum | reverse complement strand
AGGAGGAGGAGGAGCAGCAGGAGGAGGAGGAGGATGAGGAGGAGGAGGAGGAGGAGGAGGATAGGAGGAGGAGGAGGAGGAGGAGGAGGAGGAGGAGGAGGAGGAGGAGGAGGAGGAGGGGGAGGCCGTGGCACCTGGCACAGCATGCAATTGCTGTGGCCAAGTCACTGGAAAGCACTGCTGTGTTTCGTACCCTCTGCATCGCCACGCTGGGGATTTGTCCACGTCCGCCGATCTGGAGACATTTTCCCGAGGCCCCTGCGAAGCGTTGGATGCCGACACACCCGTCCGCCACCCGAGCGGGGACGGGATCGTCTATTCTGTGTGGTCCTCGATGGCAGCGGGATCTAACCACAACAAGAACCACATCAAGAATTGCCTGCCCAGGTCAGGCGGGCGGGAGTCGGGAAAGCGTGAGATTCGAGCTCGGCAGGACCCGGGTGTGCCAACTTTTGTTGACGAGCCCGTTCTGGATTTTGATTGTCAAGTGTCCGTGGGATGTTTGCAGCAGGAGTTCTCGTTAGATTTCGGATGGGGCTTCTCCATTTTCTTGGCTGCCTCGTCAGGCCAACATGAGTCTCCCGGGCCCGAGTCTCACGCCTCCGTGAGAGAGGGGGAGCTTTTGGCCTTCCAAGTGGGGTAAGAGTAGCCGGGGTCGGAGGATCACGCCGCAACGCCGGTGCCTCGCAGACGCGATGTGAGGCCTGATTTTTTCCACGCTGGCGTCGCCGATACACGGCAGATGCGTTGCCGACGCATCGCCGATGCATTGCCAATGCGGCGCGATCCTCCGACACCATCTTCTCGAACCCCATTTGGGAGAAGAGCCCGGAGGAGGGGAAGGAAGAGGAGGAGGAGGAGGAGGAGGAGGAGGAGGAGGAGGAGGAGGAGGGCAGATACGCGCCAGGAGGAGGAGGAGGCGCAGGAGGAGGAGGAGAAGGAAGAGGAGGAGGAGGAGGAGGAGGAGGAGGAGGAGGAGGAGGAGGAGGAGGAGGAGGAGGAGAGAGCAGCAGGAGGAGGAGGAGCAGCAGCAGCAGGAGGAGGAGGAGGGGGGAGGGAGGAGGTATGAGTGGGACGGAGGGAGGAGGGAGGCCCAGGGAGGGCAGAGACATCGGCCCTCACTGGCCACTGCACATCGCTGCTCGCGGACTCCCAGGAGCCCCGCGCTGACCCTGGGAGCGGGCGCCCTCGCGGGTTCGCGGGGGCCCGCCGCCGATCACATCGGAAGAGGATCGCCGATTCTAGAGCCCTGTCCCCTCGTCGTCGTCCTCGTCGTCGTCGTCCTCCTCGTCGTCGTCGTCGTCGTCGTCGCCTTCGTCGTCGCCTTCGTCGCCCGCGTCGCCCTCGTCGTCCTCGCCCTGGCCCTCCGCGCCTGCACACGAAGGCCTATATGGCACGGCAGCGCAAGGCGGGCAGAGACGGTACTTACGCAGTCCCCCCCCCCATCCAGCGTTTGTCTTAAAACATCGTTCGGGCGTGTGCATTTGTTCCTGGTTGAGTAGGGCCGAGGGTCAGAGATCACCTTCTGCTGCAGGACCACCACAAAAAGGAAAGTCGAGGTGGCCAAACGCCTCGTCGGTTGAGCCGACGAAGATGTGCAGCGTCCAACCGTTCGCTCATGTCCAAAAGTTTTGGCTTGACGCCGGGTGTGGCGCATCAACTTCAGCTTGACCGAACAGGTTGATTGCACCCCTTGACGTCCGTTTGGGGTGCTCTGCAGACCTGACCCTGACCCCCCAGCCCTACTCAAGCGAGGATCATCCTTGATCCTCGAGCCAAGTGAGCACGCGCGAAACCGAGACGTGCACGGAGAGTGGACGTTCGGGCGATGGCGAGCCACCCAACAATGATCAAGCGTGCAGCGCGGCTGTTGTCGTCGGCGTGGCCGCCGCAACCTCTTGCCGCAGCAGGCGGCATCGAACGGAAGACAAGGCCTTGCTGGCTCCCGGGCTCAAAGGGTTATATTGACGTGTCCTTCGTCTTCGCCCCTTCTCTCCCCCCGCCCCTCTCTTCCTCCTTCCTCCTCGCCCTCTCGGGTTTGACAAGAGCTGCTCGTGCGGCGCGTGGCCGTGGGAGGACAGAATAAGGGGGGCGAACGGTCATTCACTGTCCCTGGGCGGGTGGCGGAAGTGAGCTTTTTAGCGGGGCGGCTTGTTGTTGTCGTTGTTGCTGCTGTTGATGCTGCTGCAGTTGTTGGTTGTTGGTTGTTGTGTGTTGTTTGGTGTTCGGTGTTTGGTGTTTGTTGTTTGTTGTTTGTTGTTTGGTGCTGTTGTTTGTTGTTTGTTGATTGTTGCTTGTTGCTTGGTGTATGTTGTTGTTTGTTATGGTCGTCCGCCCAGCGACCCGGGCCTGCGACCCACCCGCGACACCCGCGACACACCCGCGACCCGGCCCGCGACCAGTTCACGACCCCCTCGCGATTCACCCGCGACCCCCCAGTGATGCATTCCGCGACCCCGCGGCCTGCGGCGGTCTCGTTGCATAAGTTGTTAAAAAGCTTGGCGCCTGCGGCGGGCTTCTTCAGAGCCTCGCAGACTGCCGAGGTCCCCGCTGTCCCCTTTTACTCTTGTCCGCAACTGCGGGGTGCTAGGTACAATCGTACGGCTTGCCGTGTTCATCCACGCACCGTCTAGGCATCTGATGTGACGTCCGTCCCCCGTGCTCAGTCCACTCTTTTGCGGCTGCCTTCACAAGGGGAGCTCTGGAGACGGTTTTCTTTGAAGCCGGATCCGATGTAATGCAGGCGGTCCGTTCCTGAAGCATTCTCTCTCTTCCGGTTGGCTTGCGAAGAACGATTATTCCTCAACGTTGCGTAGGTCAATGCAGGGGCAGTCATGGAGCCGCGTGGCTGTAATATGTCGCATCGATCTCGCGTTAGTTTCCCAGGGGGGTTTGGGAGATTTCTGTCTCTTCCTCTCTGGGTCGTCTTGGGAGCCTCTGGGGGCCCTCTTGGATGCCTTTTGGGGAATCGTCGGGCCGTCTTGGACGCGATCCATTCGCCTAAGGTCATCCTGCTGCCATACGGGGCATTGACTAAGGAGCGAGGGCGTTTTTCTGGCCATGGCTCGGCCACGAATAGGTGCCCCGAACAGAGGAGGGAGGAGGAGGAGGAGGAGGAGGAGGAGGAGGAGGATAAAGAAGACTGCCCCCCAAGGGGATCAAAGTAACGGCCCGAACATGAGAGCCCCTCCAGAGCACAAACTGGTCCTTCTTTCAGCGTCTCCACTGCGCCTTTCCCGAATCAGCTCGGTGGACTCATCTAGGGGGCCGTCGGGGCGGACCGCCGGGCCGTCTTGGAGCCCCCATGGGAGCAACCCTGGGCTGTCCTGGAGGAGTCCTCGGGCTGACCTGGTGCTGACTCTGGGTCGTGCCGCCGGGGGGACTGCTGATCAAGAGAGGGCAAGGTACATATACCCCTACCCTTGGCTTGCTTGCGTCTTGTTGGGCCTCCTGGGAGGCTCGCGCCGCCACGGCTGGGATTCGCCTCAAGATTCTGGTCAGAACGCTCCCCGTGCGAGGTCCGGGAGTAGCGGGATCGGTCTCCGTCGGTTCTTGTTCGGCCGGCCCGTGGCCTGAGCGGGACTTCCTGGGGCACCCTGGAAGCTCTGGGAATGTCGCTGGGTTCTGGCCGAGCTTGTCCTGGGGCATCTGGGAGCCGTGGCCGGGGCGGCCTTGGCCGTCCTGCGGCCGAGAAGGGGGGCCAGTGGGGGCGAAGGTGGGGGGCGCTGGCCCCGCGCACCCCGAAGGGTGGGGGTCGGCCTCTTTGGCGGCAGCAGCAGCGGGAGCCCTGTCGGCCGACCAGCCCGCAGTTTGGCACGCCCAGGCGAGCCGAGGGCACGGTGGCGCACTCCCATCATCCCAACGGATCCCACTGGTGCCCACGGATTCGATCCAGCTGGATCTATGCGGCATCCAGATTGGATCGTGTGGTGCCCGCATGGTCGTGCGTGAGTGTGTGAGGAGTGCGCATTCGTGTGCGTGTGTGTAATTTCTGCGTGCTTTCCCGCATGCGTTGTGTATCAAGTGCGTTTGCACGAATGCGTAAGCGTGCCTGTGTGTGTAGTTCCGCTCGGCGGTTCGTGTTGTTTATGGTTTCGGTACCTTCTTGGACATCGCCGCGTCGTTCGTGCTTCGAGTCAGCGCTGGTGTTAGGTCGGGCAGGCCCCTCTACAGGAGTTGTATTCGAGAATAGTGAAAAGTAGTCTGGGAACGATTCTTCATGACCTGTTTCAAGGGCTTAAAACGCCCCTACCTTGGTTTACGTGGCGCTGTGCGCTGAACCTCCTGTGGGCTGACAGGGTAAACCCTGCGTATCGCGCGTGTCGCGCGGCGTCCTGGCGGCTCTCTGGCATTTGGGAGCTCCCAGGGTGTTTATAGACCACGCACTTGTAAGCCAGGGCAGGGGCGCTTTCTCATCCCTAAAATTGTTGACTATTTCTAACCAGTTTGCATTTTTCTTCCCAATTCCGCCTATAGGAGGACATGCCCGACCTAACGCCAGTGGATGCCCGAGAGCATGCGGGTTTCCAAAGAGCCCCCGGTGGCCTTGCCCACGGCCCAGGGGGCCGCCCTGCGCGAGGCCCTGGCCCCCAGAGGGCGGGGGGGGGGCACCGCCTTCCCTGTGGTTTGTGGTTCTCCTCCTCCGCACGGGGTGGCTGGCGGCAGGCGGAGCGGTTGCTCCCCTCCCGCATCTTCTCCCGCCGTAGGAGAAGAACAGACGCCATACACATGAATTTGTGGCGCTCCGCCATAACATAAGCTGCCCCCCCCCCTTGGCGGCCTCCGTCGCCGCCTCTGGCGCGCTCCGCGCGCCAGAGACGGGGACCCCGCGCGGACCGCCACAAGTTTACGTTTATGCAGTTGTTCCTTCTTCAAGACAGTGAAGACCGATGCCAAGAAACTCCCTGCTTGCCTCCAGGGTGCCCTGGGCTTATTGGGCTTCGATGGCTTCGCGATGGAGAGCGTGGCGTTCCCACACCAAGAATCAGGGTCAGGTTTCTTGTGGGAAGTCTCTTGTGGACTGGCCTCCGCTGCACTGCTCCCGCTGCGTCTCGTCCTCCCTCCTCTCGGCGGCGAGCGGGGGGGGGGGGGGCATCGAAAAGGAGAGGGCCTCCCCAGAAGGCGGCGGGGCCTCTCAGGAGGCCTCGGGCCTTCCGAGGCGTTCCTGCTGTCGTCGGGGAAGGCTTCGACCACGCCCTCAGAGGGCCCGGGGGACTCCCGAGCCTCCAGAGAGGGCCCGCCCCTTCCTCGCTTCCTTCCCCCCCCCCGGGCTCGCCGCCGCTTCTCCTCCATCCCCAGCACTCCCACGCGCGTCCTCGCTGGGCATCCTCCTCTTCTCTCCCAAACTCCCCAAATTCCCAAATTCCTTAAACTCTTCTTCCTTCGTCTTCTCTCCAAACTTCCCCCAGAGAGCTTCCGCCAGCTCCTCCGCAACCGCCCCCTTTCCGCGTCCAAGATGCAGAGCCCCCCCCTGTCTGATTGCGCCCCAGATTCGCGTCGCCTACAAGTTCCCTCTTCTCTTCAACATTTCCCCAAAAAACTTCCGCCGTTTCCTCCGCCACCGCCCCCTTTCCGCGTCCAAAATGCAGAGCCCCCCCCTGCCAGACTGCGCACCAGACGATGGCGTCGTCGGGGGGGGATGCGCGTCTCCTGCAGCACCCCCGTCGGCGGGCAGAAGAGAGCCAGCACAACGGGAAGGGGTGGTGGGCGAGAGTAGTTCGATGTCAGACAGGGCGCGAGCGCGCCTGGCCTGCGTGTTCCTCCTCTCCTCCCGCCCTCGTTCCTCCCTGGTCCCCTTCCTATCCGTCGGCTTCTCCCCTCTTCCGCCCTCGGTCCTCCCTGGTCTCCTTCCTGTCCATCGACTTATCCTCTCCTCGTTTAGAGTTGGCTGTGGGGCCACGAGGCGCTGTACTGAGTATGTCGTCCCAGGCCTTAGATGTTGCTTCGCTTTTGTTTCGTTTCGGTCGTTCCTGCGCTTACGCGCGTCCCGCCTTCCTCTGGTTTTGCTGCGTTGGGCTGCCTGTGTTCTCAGGGCCTGGCCTCCCTTCGTCGGGGAGGTTGGCGGAGTGTCTGGATGAGAGTGCTCCGCGGCTGATCGCCTTGGCCCCGAAGGGGGCGCGACGATGTGTACTGGCCCCATCATCCAACTTGGGCCTTGCAGTTGGTAGGTTTGTACGGGGGAAGCACCTGCTCACATTCATATTCGCTCGCATTGGCGCCTCTCCTCCCTCCCTCTTTCCTCCCTGGTCCCCTTCCTGTCCATCGACTTATCCTCTCCTCCCTCCCTCGCCTTCCTGGTCTAGGCTACCACGCCCCGCTCTCCCTTCTTCAGTGGAGGCCCATGCCAATAAACACCCTGCTTGCCTCCAGGGTGCCCTGGGTTTCTTGGGTTTCGACGGCTTGTGGTGGAAAGCGCGACGTTCCCACACCAAGAAATAATGGATAATGGGCGTCCTGTGGTCTCAGGGTAGGATTTTTTTGTGGGGGGGTTCTACTGGGCGTGTTGTTCCCAGTTGGTCGGGAGGAGGGGCGACAGAAGTGGTCCCACTGCGCCACGCCCTTCCGCCCCAGAGCTGAAATCGACACCTGCCCTTTCCATCGTTGCGTGCGCGCCCTCGTCCTCACCCTGCGCCCCCCTCCCTCTGATGGGCCCATTTTCCACCATCACTACCAAAGGAAGGAGAAGGAGGAGGAGGAAGGAGGAAGACCTCCTCATCCCCCCTTCTCTCCCGTCCTACATCTGTTAGCGGTGGTGGACCATTTGCCCGTCACCCTCCCCCCAGACCCCCGACGCCAGGATTTTGCCCGCAGCGCTGGCCCCCAGAGGCCTCAACCCAGCCCCCGGGACCAGCTCTCATCCCGAGGCCCGGGCGAGGGCCCCCTGGAGGCCGACGACAGCGAAGCGCCCTCCGTCCTGCTCCGGCTCCTGACTCGAGAGGGGTCCGAGGCGGGGATTGATCCACATCCACCGCCTGGGGGATCAGTCTTCGCGGACCTCCACAGGCGGTGGAGATGAATAGATTCGGGCCCTCGGGGGCCAAAATACATCCATAGCCACCGCCCGCTGGGGCACCAGGACGTCGGTTCGCGGGCGGTGGGTATGGATCATTTCTCTCCTCGCAAGGGGGGGGCCGGGCCCGCGCCCCTCCCCGCGGGCCCGGCTCGCCTCGCCCGCGGCCCCCTTCCAGCCGCGCCTCGCCCAGGACGAGGTCGGCATGCTCCGCTTCTCCGGCTTCCCGGAGAGCAGCCTCGCGAGCCTGAAGGCGGCCCCTCGGCCTGCGGGCGGGTCGGGGGCGGCAAAGCGGGGGGTGATGACCAGGGGGGGGGGGGGGATATCATGGCGGGGGCCATGATAGTTCCCCAGATCTCCCCAGATTTCATGGCGCCTCGTCTTGTTTTAAGACGTGCCCGGCCCCCCCCTGGGCCGCGCCGCGCACCTGCCGCCGGCCATGATTTGCGCCCCCCCTCTTGGACACCCCCCCCTTGGCCGCTCCCGAGCGAGCGAAGTGCCTGTCAGGATGGACCTACAGGCAGGCGGTCGGCAGCGCCCAGAGCCTGCAGGCTGCAGACGGGGGAGGGCGTGGCCACGGGCACCGCCCGAGGGCCGCCCGAGGACCGCCGGCGGCGCGGCCCAGACCGCGCAGGCAGGCGCGAGGTCGTCGAGAGCGAGGCCGTGGGTGAGCTCTGGGCGTCAGGCAGCGGCGAAGCGTCCTGGCGTGCCCACGGGCCTGTCGAAGAGGGCTCTCAGAACCTCGTGCGGTTCCCACGACACGTTCTCGGAAGATCTCTGGCTGGGGCCGTCCGCTTCGAACACGTCGGGGGCACGTTCTAGGAGCATCGCTTCTGTCCTTGGAACGTGCTGGGGTTCTAAGAACATGTCGTGGTAGGCCTCTAGGGGTGCCGGGACGGTCTGTCCCTGCTCAATCTCTTGACGGATGGAGAGCGCACACCCGACAGCACGCACCCACAGGCCCGTCCGTCCACCCTATGGGTATGTGTGTTGTTCGATCGCCGTCTCTCTCTCTCTCTCTCTTTCTGTTTGTCTCTGTCTCTCTCTCTCTCTCTCTCTCTCTCTCTCTCTCTCTCTCTCTCTATATATATATATCCCGTGACATCCGGCCGCTCAAGTGTTTTTCTGTCCTGATTCGTTTTCTGACGCTCCCGAAGCCTAGCGAGGGCCCCCAGGGGCCGAAAACTGCCAGACACTGTCCGCTTCAATTTTTGTTGGAGCGTCGGACATCTGGGTTTCTCTCTCTGTCCCTCTCTCTCTATCTAGCTCTCCCTTCGCTTCATTTCATACCTGAATTTGTAAAGAACTCAGACGCCTGCGGAGAATTTCCGCCGCCCCCTGCCTTTTGGAATCGCCCATGTGGCCGAGCGTTGTGGCAAGACCTCTTCCAAGCTATCGGACATGTGCTCCCCCAGCCGTTGTGGAAACCCTTCGGGAAACATTTGGGGAAGGATGGCGGGGAAGATCAGCAGGAGGAAGAGGAAGAAGGAGGAGGAGGAGGAGGAGGAGGGGCATCTTGGGAGCCTCTGGGGGCACTCTTGGGGCCTCCTGGGAGCTTCCCTGGAGCCTCTTGGAGGCACCTTGGGGGCCTCCTTGGGCCTCTTGGGTGCCTTTGGGGGCTTGGGGGCCCCTTTGTCCGTCTTAGTACATTCCTGGCCCGTCTGACGCCGTCGGAAACCGTCTTCGGGAACTCTCTGGGCCGACTTGGGGCTCTCTTGGGGTGCTCCAGGGCCATCTTGGAGCCCATCTTGGGCGTCTTGGAGGCCTCTTGGGCCGTCTTGGGGCTCTTAGGGCAGTCTTGTGGGCCGGTCTGGGGCCGTCTTGGAAGCCTCTTGGGCCATCTGTGGGGGCTCTTGGGCCGTGTCGCGCCGTCGGAACGCCGAACAGAAACGAAAGGCTTGGAGTTTCGGTTCGTGTTCCCTCTCTGGGGCCCCTTCTGGGGCCGTCTTGGGGCCCCCTTTGGCTGTTTTGGGCGCCTCTTGGGCAGTCTTGGGGCTTTCTTGGGCCGTCTTGGGGCCGACTTGGAGGCCGTCTGGGAGCATCGTAAAGCCGAAACGGCAAGAACGCCAACATTTTTCAAACACCAGGACAATTTATAAGTTTGGCCTCTCGGGGCCCTCTTGGGAGGCCTCTTCGAGAACTCTTGGATCGTCTTGGGGGCCTCTTGGGCCGTCTGGGGGCCATCTTGGCGCGTCTTGGGGCGCTCTTTGGGCGACTCGGGGCCTCTTGGGTGGTCTCGCGGGGCCTCCCGAGGCGGTCTTGGTCCGTCTTGGGGCCCCCTTGGGCCCCCAAAAGTCACGCGACGAGGTGCGGAGGGGGAGCCCAGGGGGGCACGCGGGCAGCCCCAGGGACCTCGCGGGAAGATCCACCGGGGCACGCGGCGGGCCCCGGGAGATCTGAGAACTCGGAGTCCGGATCCGTGTTCGTGCTCTCTCTCTGGGCCCCTTTTGGGGGCCCTCTTGAGGCCCCCTTGGTCGGGGATGGACAGAACCCCCAACAGTGACACGTCGATTAGTGAATTGTCCGTTTTCGGTTCTCGAGAGGGCGCCGTGGCCGTTATTTTCCAGGCTTGCGCCCGCCAGGTTTGGGCCCGAGGGCGTTTTCGCTAAACCACGTTTTACTAAAGGGGGGTCTGTCCATCCCCGACTTGGGCCGCTTGGGGCGCCTCTTGGGCTGTCTTAGGGGGCCAGGGACCCCCGGGAGTCGAGCAGTGGCGAAGCGTCCCAGTGCGCCCCTAGGCCGACCAATGAATGTTCTAAGAACCTTTTGCGGTCTGCACGAAATGGTCTCAGAACATTTCTGGCTAAGACGGCCTTGTTTTAACACATCGGGCTTATGATCTAAGAAAGGGCGTGTTCTACCGCTGCTGGCGGAAAACCGGGGGGGGGTCACTGGGGGTTCCCAACCCGTCCCCCCCCCCCTCGAAAACCGTGGGGGGGGGTCACTACAGGTTCGAACCCCTCCCTCCCCCCCCCCAGTCCATCATGAAAAGGGGGGGGTTTTACTACCGGTTCGACACCCCCCCTCGAAAACTGGGGGGGTCACTACCGGTTCGACCCCCCTCCCTCTCGCCGCCGGCAAACGATTCCCGCTCCTCGGGACATTTGGACAATTGTGGGGATACTGGGACAGTGGTGGGAACGGTGGTGGGGACAGTGGTGCAGGGACAGTGGTGCGGGGACAGTTGGACAGTGGTGCGGACAGTGGTGGGGACGGTGGTGGTGGGGACAGTGGTGATGGGACAGCGGGACAGTGGTGGGTACAGTGGGACAGTGGTGGGGATGGTAGTGGTGGGGACAGTGGTGAAGGTGGTGGTGAGGACAGTGGTGGGACAGTGGTGCAGTGGGGAGAGTGGTGGGGACATTGGGACAGTGGTGGGGACAGTGGGGACGGTGGGACAGCAGAGTGGGACAGTGGTGAGACAGTGGGACAGTGGTGGGCACAGTGGGTGTAGGAGTAGGAGTAGGAGTAGGAACCGATGGCGATGCCAATCCCAACCGATTCTACCCCCGACCTCGCTGGGCTAATTTGGCCTTGCTGAGGACCTTCGGGGGTAGCCCAATTCTCCTGAGGTATTGACGTCCCGTGGGGGTGAGGATGCCCGAGCAGGGCTTGGCTAGGGCACGCAGCTGATTGTCAGCCGTGGCCCCGCACCTCCCACAGAACAAACAATTCAAGACAACATGCACGTTGAGGTGGTGTGAAGTGTGCAGCCAGCCCCCCCGACGTACACGCCCTCCGACTGGAGGGGAGGCGATGAGACCATTCACATTCACTAAATCGGGGCACGCTGTGGAATGCCATTCTTTCATGGTGACCACGGTCGCAGAGCCTCGGCATCTCGTGCGTCTCTTTTTGCAGTCGGTCAACACATGCCTCGACATCAGGGCCGCGACTGACGCGGCAGCAGGAGGAGGCGGAGGGGGAGGAGACAGCACGCCACGACGCCTTTTTCCGTCGCACTGCTTTTCCAGTTCCTTCTCCTTGGCCAGGCAGTCGACTGCCGCCCGCAAGAGTCTGAGGCGCACCAAACGTGCACGTCGCTCATGCAGCAGGAGGCGGTGTCTCTCGGCCTCGGATGTGCTGGCCTGTGCGGTTGCTAGGCCTGCCAGCTCGTCGACAACTGCACTGCCGATGATGAGTTGCTTGATACCCTCACCTCTGGCCATCTGGGCAGCCGAGAGATGAGACTGAGTGAAAATAACAGAAACATGCTCGGTGGGACGGATAGCCATGATCTGTCCGATGGCCGATCATATGTCCGCATCAGCTCCTTTGGGGTGGCAGAACCTCTGCTCATACCATCCCGTGACAACATCCCCAAACTCGATGACAAATTTGAGGTGGTGGGTGGTGGCCCACAGTGCCAACTGCAGGCACTTGAGCTCTCCTCTCGCCACCACCTGTCTCCGTCCACACAGAGGTCCGCAGATAGACCCTCTGGGACAGACGAGTAACAAGCTCTCGAAACATGCAGTGGCCAAACCGACTCGGAGTAGCCTGGGGCATCGACTGTCTGGGCCCCCGCTGGCGTCGCCAAACACAAGCACAGGGTTGGCGGCGGTACCTGGCCCAAACATGCCAGGCGCCAGCTCTTGCCCACCCGTGAACTGCCAGGCCTCGGTGGTCGGAGGTGGGCTCACCTCCGTTCCAAGGTGCGGGGAGGAGCCCGCGCAGCCAGAAAGCCTCGGCCGTGTTGCATCGGGTGACTGCTTGTGTGCACAGATCGGCCGAGTCGTCGTATGGCTTCGCACCAACGTTGCGCACGCACTGCCAATATCTGTGGAGCGGGGTCTCCACGTCCGTGCCGCACCTGTCGCACTTATCCGTGCCTTGGTAGTTCGTGAGCTCCTGCACTTTCCGTTGCTTATTCCATATGTCCCCTGCAGCAACCATGACCATGATCTCACATAGCCTCTTCCCATTCGGTACCTGGGACATGTGCTTCAGCAGCTGGATGTATGATGCACTGTCTACTCCCATCTCCAGGCCGCCTCCGCAGAAGTGCTTGGCGGCTTGAGTCCAGAGTTGGGACTCACATGCCGCGCGCACATCTGCCAGGAGGTCGTCGTGTCGGTCAATGTGTGGACTGCCCGTGTAGATGGTGTCTGGGAATTGCCACTCCTCGCTGCTGTCGGGACCTGTCGGGTATGACCATGTCGATGGGTCCTGGGGGTGCCACCCCAGGCGCAGCAGTGAGTGTATGATGGCGCCCGTGGGGCCCTTGATGAGCCGTACCTGTGCTGGTACAGGGATGGCCTGCATCTGCCGTAGAATGATAGGCCATGCTCGTCGTACCCCAGGTCGCATCTCGGGTCGGTCGCGCCATGTCTTGAGCCGAGTGTCCACCGTCCGAGTAGGGTAGAGCACACCAGGGTCGGCCCCTGGGGCCCGTAGGGCAAGCACAGTAGTGAGGCACCGGCACCTCGTGAGCTGCTCGCCGAACAGCCCGTGGGCCTGGTGCCCATAGAGGCCTGCTGGGAGGCCCCCCTGCCGTTGGAGCTTGGACATGGACATGGCTCTGTACTGGCGCGTGGCCCTAGTGAGTCTACGTATCTTAGAACTCATGAGTCGATGCTTCTTCTCACGCTGCACTCTGGTTGTGCACACTCGTCTGCCACGTCCGAAGTCAATGCCGAGGTATGTTGCGTGTGCGACAGGCCGCACCACGAAACCAGCTCGGCGGACAAGACGGGCGACAGCGCGAGCGTCACTCATCAGGCTACAAACAACAACTCACTTATCCGCAACCTCAAGCTTCCGTTTCTGCAGCTCCTGGTACGTAGTGATGATGCCGCTGGCGAGCTCCAGGCGGACGGCCTTATTCGATCCCTTCACCGTCTCCGACACGTCGTCTGACAATGGGACAGTGGTGGGGACCATGGGGAAAGTGGGGAGAGTGGGACCGTGGTGGGACAATGATGGGGAGAGTGGGGACAGTGAGACACTGGTGGGGGCACTGGTGGGGACAGCGAGGACAATGGTGGGAACAGTGGAGGCAGTGGGACAGTGGTAGGGACTGTGGGACAGTGGTGGGGACCGTGGTGGTGGGGACAGTGGTGCGGGGACAGTGGAAATGTGGTGGGGACAGGTGGTGGGGACAGTGGTGAGGGCGGTGGCGATGACGGCGGTGGGACAATGGGACAGACGTACAGTGAGGACACTGGTGGGGACAATGGTGGGAACAGTGGGACAGCTCAGTGGGGCAGCGGCGGGGACAGTGGGATAGTGGGGACAGTGGGGACAGTGGGACAGTGGTTGGGGCCGAAGGGAAATGCGGGGAGAGTGGGACCGTGGTGGGAACAGTGGAGGGGGCAGAGGGAACAGTGCGACAGTGGTGGGGGCACTGGTGGGGACAGTGGGGACGGTGGTGGGAACAGTGGGGACAGTGGTGGTGAGGACAGTGGTGCTGGAGACAGCAGGTGGGGGATGTGGTGCGGACGGTGGTAGGGTCCTGGGAGTCGTTCGCCGGCGGTGAGCGTGGGGGGGTAGCGGGTTCGAACCGGTAGTGACCCCCTGGTTTTCTGGAGGGGGGGGGGGGCTCGAGCCTGGTTAGTGAACCCCCCCGTTTTCTGGGGGGGGGGATCGAACCGTAGAGGAGAAGGGGGGGGTTCGAACCGGTAGTGACCCATTTGTTTTCCGGAAAGGGGAGCGGGGAGGGGGGTTCGAAACGGTAGTGGCCCCCCACTCGGTTTTTCCAGAGGGGGGGGGATCCCGTGTGACCCCCTCGGTTTTCCGGAGGGGGGGGGGAGGGGGGGGGTTCGAACCGGTAGTGACCCCGCCGGTTTTTCTGGAGGGGGGGGAGGTTCGAATTTGTAGTGACCCCCCCGGTTTTCCGGAGTGGGGGGGGGGGGGGGGGCCGGGGGGAAGGGTGGGGGGGGGAGGGGGGCGGGGGGTTCCTGCAGGGGGGGGGCGGGGAATTTCCGGAGGGGGGGGGACCTCCGGGCTACGGAGGAAGAAAGGGGGATTTTTTCCAGAGTAAAGCGGCGGTGCATCACGCTCTCTCTGTTCTAAGAACCTTGTTGGGTTCTGAGAACATGTCGTGGTAGGCCTATAGGAATGCCAGGACGGTCGGTCCCTGCTCAAAGTAGGCTGAATTTCTTCAGCCCATGAGCCCAATCCCAGAGATCTGACGCGCCGAAAAAAAGTTGAGCGGACGTTTGTTTGTCGGTTTTGGCCTCGGGGGGTCCTCGCCAGGCCTCGGGAGCGTCAAACAACGATTCAGGACGAAAAAACAGCCCCAGGGCAGGCTCTGGGGGGGCACGCATCGAAAAACATTGGAGCAGCCAGACGTCTCCTTCTCACTGGCCCCCCTCGCTCGCCGCCGATACACGTAAGAGCGACCTCTTGCCGGAGTGACCTCTGGTGTGGGCCCAATGGTGTCCCCCTGTCACTGGACACAAGAGCGGGGTGGCAGCGGCTTGCGCGCCAGGATTTGGTCACCCCGCGCCCCCCTTTACGCCAGGGCGCCAAAAGTCACTCTTGCTTAAGGCTGCTCTTGCGTGCAGCGGACCACTGGGGGGCCCAAGAGCCCTACGTAAGAGAACCCCGAGACGGCCGAAGGGAGCCCCTGGGACGTGGGCATCCTACAAGTGAACCCAACTGTGGATCTGAAGTCTCCGTGAATTGCCATTCTGGCTCGAGCGATTTGGGGTCAAGCTCAAGTCTGGATTCAAGACTGGGTCGCAGTCTCACCTCGTTGTCTGTTGACCACCTTCGTGCCCGTGCAACTCGTGCCATGCTGCAGAGCGCTCTGGTGTGGGCCTGCATGTTTGGCAGCGCGGCCGCAGTTCGCACGGAGTCCAGCAACTTGGCGTCTCTTCAGGCAGAGGCGGGCGTCCCTCAGGAAGAGAAGGTCTCCTCCTCCTCCTCCTCCTCCTCCTCCCCTAACTTCCTCCCCCTCCCCTCCCTCTCCTCCCTCTCCCTCCCCCCTTGTTCCTCCCATTCCTCTCCTACTACCCCCCTCCCTTCGCCTCCCCCCCCCCTCTCTCCTCCTCCTCCTCCTCCTCCTCCTCCTCTTCCTCCTCCTCCTCCTCCTTCTCATCATCCTTCCTCCTTCCTCCTTTCTCCTTCCTCCTTCCTTTTTCCTCGTCGGTATACATCGTTATCCAGCTGAAGACCCCGGACGGCAAGAAGTACACCCTCGAAGCCCCCGACGGTTGTGCCAAGGTCAAGTGCCGGGTGGGCGGTCACGCTTGCAGTTTCCGCAAGGTTCTCGGTCCGCTCTATGGCCCATTGATGAGCTACTTGTTCTATTCCGGGGACGGGCAGGACAAGACGAAGTCGGAGCTCAAGGAGAAGTTGCTTCCCGACCTGCAGCAGCTGAACATCCCGGCGGCGGATGACCGGACGACGGACATCGGTTATGTCGGCGACCTGTCCGACCCGAGGAAGGTGACGCCAGAGGGGTTCGAGCATTGGAAGTACTACTACGTGTGGACAGTTCCCGTGCCGAGTGTCAGGCCCTTCTACACGCTGCAGGGCTGCAGGCTTTCCGCCGCCGAGGGCAGCTTCCCCAAGATCGGCAGGAGGGAGAGGTGAGGCCTGTCGCGGCTGCTTCTCCACCCCATTCTTCGGGTTGACCCAAAAGGGGGTCCAGCGACAAGAGCGTGGTGCAATGACTAGATTCGGTGCAAAACATGTTGGGGCGTGCAATACATTTGGGGCGTGCAGTGCAATCCGGGGCGCAAATGTATTGCTGGATTCTCGCGTGCAATACACTACTTGCAATACAATGCAATACATTACTTGCAATACAATGCAATCCCGAAACCTATTTCACCACCCCCTTTCAGCTGGACCCCCTTTTGGGTCGCAAGGAATTATCCTCGTCGTGCTCCTCCTTATTTCTCCTGCCCTTCTGTTCCGCCTCGTGCATCTCATCGGCCTGACGGCGGGCCTGGCCTTTGGTCGGCGTGAGGGCCCCCCAAAAAGCGGGGGTGGGATCTCTCCGCCTGATGCGCCACGTCTTGTGACGAGTTGCAAGAAATATGAGCGTGTTTCTTTCTTGCTTGGGGCATAATGGGCATTATAGCTCCCTCCCCCCCCCTCTCCCACCCCCCCTAACGTAACGCCCCCCCCCCCCCAGTGCGCTCCCGACACTGCCGCCGTGCGCATCGGGCACACGGCGGGGGGGAGGCGCTAATGCCCATAATCGCCGAACATAAAGAAACGCGTTCTAAATCAGTCACCCAAGGACGCCCCCGAGCGCCCAGCATCGTGTCAAAACATGTTGTGCTTTCAATGCGTTTGGCCTTCTTGCCTTTTCGGTTCCGATGGGGTCTTGGGGGCCTCAAGCTGGCAAGAGGGCCCAAATATGTTTCCAACAAGAGGCCCCCAAGAGCCCCCCAAGAGGCCCCCGGTCCAAGCCCAAGTGGCCCCACGAGCCCCTCAAGAGGCTCCCAAAATATAGTACAGACACACTATGGGCATATGTATATACATTTACATACACATGTATACATTTACATGTATTAATACATACAAGCGTATCTCTATAAATCTATGTGTATATATATATATATATATATGTTCTATACGTGTGTGTTCTTGCACGCCTAGAATCGGAGACCTGCATTCCGGCAGCCTCTCTGGGAGCATGTGAGTGACGCAGAACGACGGGGCAGTCTGCACGCACATTCATGAGCGCGTTCGCAGCCCGCGTAAGGTCTCGGGTCAGCGTCCTCGTCTTCTATGTAGCGTTCCGCGCCGGCGGCCCGCGTAAGCCGCGGCGTAGGGTCGCTATGTCATCTCGCGTCGGACCCGTGTCCTTCGTCGCTCATGTAGCGTCGTTTCCACCTCCCCTCCCCCGGCCATCGCAGTCCCGGAGGGGCCTTTGCGAACGTACTGCGTCGCTCCCGGCGCGCTCCCTCCTCCTCCTCCTCCTCCTCGCGAGGAGAAGGAGGAGGAGGCGGAGGCGAAAGGAAAGGAGGAGGAGGAGGCGGAGGAGGGAAAGGATACGAGTCCTGGCGCTGCCCCGCCCCCGCCCTGCGCCCCCCGGAGACGCTGCGACGCAGGGTGTTCAGGCAAACTCCAAGGCCGAGGTGTTCATGCAAGTTCCGAGGCTTACACGCTGGTCGTCGAAAGTATGTATTTCTGGAATCTCAGATCCCACTCCACTTCAAGCGCCCAAATAACCGATATGCTGTTGCTATGCTTCGTTATTCTCTGGGAGGGCCTGAACCCAATCTACTTTCGCCTTCCTATTTCATGTTTTCACCTACTTCTTCGGACCGACGGTGCAGTTAACTCACGTAGTAAGGACGGGCGATGTAACAAGGTTACCTTTCGGCCCATCGTTGGCCGTTTTCATTGGCCGCGCCCCGCTGGCGAAGTGCCGACATGGCCTTCCAAGGCCTGTGCATCCTCATCGTGCGTCTTCATTATACGGGTTCACTGTAGGTACCCACGTTTGTTCCGAGGCTGAGGTGACCATTTCTATTCTGAGGTTTAGGTATACATGTATATTCCAAGGCCGAGGTGCCCATGTGTACTCCAAGGCCAATGCGTCCGTTTCAGGTATTGGGGCCGATACGTATTTCCCATGAGGGTTGCAAGACAGCCGAGGTGCCCGTGTATATTCCAAGGAGCCCATGCACATGCTGAGGCGAAGGTGCCCCATGAAGCCTGCAAGACTGTCCCGAGACAGCTCGAAATTAGCCTGGCGAAGGACCCAACCGTATGCAATTGTGAGCACCGCAGTTGTGAGTATCGTCTTCGGTGGAGCTCCCCATGGGCCACGAAACGCTGTACTTGGTGGGGGAGACGCATGCGAACTTTCCCACTGGGGCCTTCGGTGCCGCTCCCGATGGGGCCACGAAGTGCTGTACTGGGTGAGGGAAACGCATGCAAACTTTGCCACTGCGGCCTTCGGTGGAGCTCCCTACGGGGCCGCGAAGCGCTGCGCTGGGTGGGGGAGACGCATGTGGACACCATCACTGGGGCCTTAGGTGGACCCCCTTACGGGGCCACGTAGCGCTGCGCTGGGTGCGGGAAACGCATGTGGACACCATCATTGGCGCCTCAGGTGGAGCCTCCTACGGGGCCACAAGAGTTCTGTTGTGTGTGTGGGGGAGACGCATGTGGACACCGCCACTGGAGCCTTAGGTGGAACTCCCCATGGAGCCACGAAGCGCTGTGCTGGGTGTGGGGGACGCAAATGGACACCGCAAGTGGGGCCTTAGGTGCGCTCCCTATGGGGCCATGAAACGTGTGCTGCGGGGGGGGGGGGAAGGGGCGCGTGTGGAAACCGCTCTAGGGGCCGTGGGGGGTGGTGGGGGTGGGTGGGGCCGCGGGGTGTGTTGCTGGGGGTTGGTGTCTTGTGTCGGTTCTGTTTTCGTGTGGTTTTTTTGTTTTGGCGGGTGTGGGTTGGTTGTTTTGTTTTTTTGTTTTTTTTTTTTTTTTTTTTTTTTTTTTTTTTTTTTTTTTTTTATTAATTGTTTATTTTTTTCTCTTTTTTTTTCTTTTTATTTTTGTTTTTTTTTTTTAGGTGGAGCTCCCTATTGGGCCACCAAGCGCTGTGCTGGGGGGGAGGGGGGGGGCGCATGTGAACACCGTTGGCGCCTTAGGTGGAGTTCCCTTTGGGGCCACGAAGCGTTGTGCTGGGTGCGGGAGACGCATGTGGACACCGCCACTGGGGCCTGAGGTGGAGCTCCCGATGGAGCCACGAAGCTCTGTGCTGGGTATGGGGGACGCATACTGGCACCGCCAGTGGGGCCCTAGGTGGGCTCCCTATGGGGCCATGAAGCGTGTGCTGCGGGGGGGGGGCGGGGCGCGTGTGGAAACCGCCCTTGGGGCCTTAGGTGCTGGACGGGGGGGGGGGGGGCGCATGTGAACACACGCCTCTGGAGCCTCAGCACGAATCGGTTAGTGCAGGGTGGGGGGAGCGCATGTGGACAATTTTTTTTACCATTCGAAGAAGCCCAGCGGCAGAGAGCATCGGCGTGGGAGGGGAGTGGGGGGGAGGGGACGAGGGGGATGGGCGGGGACGGCACAAGGGGGAGGGGACGAAGGGGGAAGTGGACGAGGGGGGGGAGCGGGTGGGAGGGAGGGGGGGGTGGGGAGGAGGGGGGACGGGCGTGAGGGGACTGAGGGGTGGTGGGGACGAGGGGGAGCACACGAGGGGGGCCTACGCACAGGCCGCCTGAATTACGAATCAGTCCGGCGGCCCCGGGCGCTGCACCTGGCGCTCGCGCAGCGCTGCGCGCCAGTCGGCCTCGCGGCCGCCAGCCCGGACCGCGGGCAGGAGCAGCAAGGCTGCCGCTCTCGGCGGCAGCGCGGCGGCCCAGCCCGCACACGGCGTCGCCGCCAGCCGCGGCCACGCGGGCGCGGAGGCCCCGCAGCGCAGGCAGGCCACCCAGCCCGGGCCTTGCGCGGCGGCGTGCAGTTGCCAAGCCTGCCCCGCAAACAGGGCGGCGCAGCGGGCCCTGTTGCCGCCGCCGCCCGCACTGCCTGGCGGCGCCGGTGCAGCGCCAGCCCCGGCCGCAGGGCCCCGGGGCCGCCGGTGCTCCGGCAGCCCCGGTGCTGCGGAGCGCATGTGAACACCGCGACTGGGGCCTTCTGTGGAGCTCCCTGCGGGGCCATGAAGCGCTGTGCTGGGTGGGGAGCGGATGTGGACACCGCGATTGGGGCCTTTTGTGGAGCTCCCTATGGGGCCACCAAAGCCGTGCTGGGCGGGGGGGGGGGGGGGGCGCATGTGAACACCGCCACTGGAGCGTTAGGTGGAGCTCCCTACGAGGCCACGAAGCGCTGTGCTGGGTGGAGGGGATGCATGTGGACACCGCAACTTGGGCCTTAGGTGGGCTGCTATGGGGCCGCC
Organism: Prorocentrum cordatum; assembly: GCA_963575745.1. Taxonomy (NCBI): domain Eukaryota; class Dinophyceae; order Prorocentrales; family Prorocentraceae; genus Prorocentrum; species Prorocentrum cordatum. Next base: position 65,186 of record CAUYUJ010002846.1, on the reverse strand, counting down.
AAACGCTGTGCGTGGAGGGGATGCATGTGGACACCGCCACCGGACCCTTAGGTGTAGCTCCCCATGGGGCCACGAATCGCTGTGCTGGGTGGGGGGAGCGCATGTGGGCACCGCGACTGGGGCCTTATGTGGAACTCCCTGCGGGGCCATGATGCGCTGTGCTGGGCGTGGCGGCCGCATGTGGACACCGCCACTGGGGCCTTAGGTGGAGCTCCCTGTGGGGCCACGAAGCGCTGTGATGGGTGGGAAGACAGAGGCACGGTTGGGAGGAGGAGGGAGGAGGGTGAGGAGGAAGGAGAGGAGGGACGCGGGGAGTTGTCTCTTCAGAACGAGGGCCCAACACCACAGGATGGTTGGACATGTTGGGAGGAAGGGGGAGGAGGAGGAGCGAGGAGGTGATGCGGGGCGCTGTCTCTCCAACACCACAGGATGGTTGGGAAAAAGACGGTTCGATTGGACTGCGAATGCCAATATGTGTGGGGCCGGCTAGAAGTTGAGCGCGCGCGAAGCGCGCGCAATGGTCTCCCCAGACGTCCGGCTGTTTTTATTGTTTGAAACGTGGGCCCCAGAGGTCCAGATCAGCTCCCGAGGGCCAGTTTTTCGTCCTGAGTCGTTTTCTAACGCTCCCGAGGCCTAGCGAGGGCCCCCAGAGGCCGAAAACGGCGCAAAACCGCCCGCTCCAAATTTATTGGAACGTCGGATCTTTGGGTCTCTCTCTCTCTCTCTTTCTCATGCTCTCCCTCTGCTTGACATCGCATTACCATGTGTAAGCGAAAGCGCACCCATTACGGGGGGCTGGGTCCGGGGGTCCCCGGGCCAGCACCCTCGAGTCCCGATGACCCAAGAGGCCCCCTGTGGGGCTGAAGTTCTTCAGCTGGAGCGGGCGGTTTTTGTTGCCATTCTCGGCCTCTGGGGGCCCTCGCCTGGCCTCGGGAGGCTGAAGTTTTTCAGCTCACGAGCCCACTTCGACTACACTCGGCGGCGAGACCTCCGGTGGAAGTGAGAAGGAGAACGCCCTCTCAGAAGAACTCTCAGAAGGCGCGAGGGCTTCTGAGAAGTCCCGCCGCCTTCTGAGAAGGTCTTCTCCTTCTCACTTGCCCCCCTCGCTCGCCGCCGATACACGCAGGAGTGACCTTTTGCCGGAGTGATCTATCGTGCGGCCCTATCGCTGAACGCGGCGCGGGGTGGCAGCGGCTTGCGCGCCCCGATTTGGCCACCACGCTGCGAACACACAGATCACTCTTGCTTCAGGCTGCTCTTGCGTGCAGCCGACCAATGGGAGCCCAAGAGCCCTTCGATAATTTCCCGATGGCCGAAGGGAGCCCCTGGGACGTGGGCATCCTGCAAGTGAAGACCCAACTATGGATCTGAAGTCTCCGTGATTGGCCATTCTGGCTCGAGCGATTCGGGTCAAGCTCAAGTCTGATTCAAGGCTGCTTCGCTGCAGCCTCACCTCGTTGTCGGTTGACCACCTTCGTGCCCGTGCAGCCCGCGCAATGCTGCAGAACGCTCTGCTGTGGACCTGCGTGCTTGGCAGCGCGGCCGCCGCTCGCACGGAGTCCAGCGACCTGGCGTCTCTTCAGGCAAAGGCGGGCGTCCCTCAGGAAGAGAAGGTCTCCTCCTCCTCCTCCTCCTTATCCTCCTCATCCTCATCCTCATCCCTCCTCCTCCTCCTCCTCCTCCCCCTCCTCCCCCTCCTCCCCCTCCTCCTCCTCCTCCTCCTCCTTCTCATCATCCCTCCTCCTTTCTACTTCCTCCTTTCTCCTGTTTCCTCCTCGGTATACATCGTCATCCAGCTGACGACCCCCGACGGCAAGAAGTACACCCTCGAAGCCCCCGACGGCTGTGCCAACGTCAAGTGCCGGGTGCGCGGTTACGCTTGCAGCTTCCGCAAGGTTCTCGGTCCGCTGGATGGCCCCCTCATGGGCTACTTGTTCTATGCTGGGGACGGACAGGACAAGAAGAAGTCGGAGCTCAAGGAGAAGTTGCTTCCCGACCTGCAGCAGCTGAAGATCCCGGTGGCGGATGACCGGACGACGGACATCGGCTATATCGGCGACTTGTCCGACCCGAGGAAGGTGACGCCAGAGGGGTTCGAACATTGGAAGTACTACTACGTGTGGACAGTTCCCGTGCCGAGTGTCAAGGACTTCTACACGCTGCAGGGCTGCAGGCTTGCCCTCTCCGAGGGCCGCTTCCCCAAGATTGGCAAGAGGGAGTAAGACCTGGCGAGAGAGCTTCCCCGAAGCGGGAGTGGGATCTCTCCGCCTGCTTTGTGCGCATGATGCGCCACGTCTTGGTGACGAGCTCGACGAAACGGATCAGAAGCCACCCAAGGACGCCCCCGAGGGAGGGAGCAACATCGTATCAAAAACATGTGTTTCAATATGTTCGGTTTTTGTTTGCCTTTTCCGTTCCGATGGGGTCTTGGGGCCCCAAGAGGCTTCCAAGAGGCCTCCAAGAGACCCCCCCCCGAGGCCCCCGATACACGCCCAAGTGGCCCCAACCAGCCCCTCGAGAGGCTCCCCAAAGCATTGCGATGTATTTCTTGCAGGCCTAACATCGGAGACTCCTGCCTTCTGGCAGCCTCTCCGGTTACATGCGAGCGACGCAGAACAACTGGGTCGTCTGCATGGACATTAGCGCATACGTAGCCCGCGTAAGGTCGCGCGTAAGCGTCCTCGTCTCGTGTAGTGTTCCGCGCTGGTGGCCCGCATAGGCCGCGGCGTAGGGTTGCTGTGCCATCTCGCGTCAGACCAATTTCTTTCGACGCTCACGTGGAGTCGGTTACACACACCCTCCCCCCGACCTCGCAGTCCCGGAGAGGCCTTTGCGAACGTATGGCGTCGCTTCCAGCGCGCTCCCTCTTCCTCCTCCTTCTCCACCTCCTCCTCCTCTTTCCTCCTCCTCCTGCTCCTCTCCCTTTTCCTCCTCTTCCGCCTCCCCCGCCTTCTCCTCCCCCTCTTCCTCCTCCTGCTCCTCCTCCTCCTCCTCCTCATCCTCCTCCCTCCTCATCCTTCTCCTTTTCCTCGCGAGGAGCAGGAGGAGGACGAAAAGGAAAAGGAGGAGGAGCAGGAGGAAGAGGAGGAACAGGAGGGACAGGAAAAGGAGGAGCAGGGAGGAGGAGGATGATCAGGAGCTGGAGGAGGAGGAGGAGGAGGAGGCGGAGGAGGAGGAAAAGGAGGAAATGGAGGAGGAGGAAAAGGAGGAGGAGGAACAGGAGGAAAAGGAGGAGGAGGGGGAGGAATGGAGGAGGAGGAGGAAGAGGAGGAGGAGGACAGACCAGTGTAAACCCAAGAGACATCAACGATGTTGGAGTAAACCCACCAAACTCCCACTTCATAGGCCCCTACAACGGTTCATTTCCATTGAGGGGACTGCATCGCTGGACGACAACAGTTTGAAGACCCTGAAGCATGCCAAAACATAGTTCTCGGGATCCCAACGTCACAGAGCAACCTGATTGTTGCGTTTTGATGTTCTTGAATCATGCCAGGACGCCATACCAAGGGCTTCATTACAGAGAACCAAAGTAATTCTTCACGCTTCGCGTATCCCCACCAGCCCATCTCAAAACAGCAACTCTTGCGAAGCATGCCGACAGTCGTGTTTTTCAGGCGTGTGTCCGCGTGCCCCCGCATATCTCCCCTGTTCCTCCTTCCTCCCGCCTCCTTGTACATCCTCCTTGTGGTGGGAGCGGGAGAAGGACGAGGCGGAGGAGGAGGGAGAGAAAGCGGTGGGAGGCAAGAGGGATTTAGCGGAGACGACGACCACAGCGATGATCCAAACAACGACGACGCACCCGACGACGACGACGATATCGACCGCAACGACGACGACGACCACAACCGCGTCGACGACGACGACGACGACGTCGACGACGACGACGACGAAGGCGGCGGCGGCGACG
>CAUYUJ010002846.1:37994-61176 GCA_963575745.1 Prorocentrum cordatum | reverse complement strand
TCTTGGGGCTCTTTGGGAGGGGTCTGGGAGGTATCTTGGGGCCATCTTTCGGGCGATCGATCGCAGATGGGGCGGGCACTTTTCTGCCCCCCCCCCGTCGGGGCCAGAATCCTCCCCGAAAGGGAAGAAGGGGGGTTGAGAACAGAGCGGGCTCCCTAAACCACTCACGCCCAAAGGGCTGGTGGGATTTGTTCACGAGCATCATCTTGAAACCATCCAAACACACACCTTCCCGTGAAACCCTTGCACCTGTTAATAATGAATGTGCGCCGCGCTCAGGCGAGAGCCACATGTTGAAAAGGAACCGCCTTCAATCCGTGGAACTCTTGCAAATATATAAAGCGAGTGTGCGCCGCGCTAAGGCGAGAGCCACATGTTGATGACGACCCCCCCTCTATCCGTTGAGCTTTCGTACATTTCCAGAACGAGTGTGCGCCGCGCTTCGGCGAGAGCCACATTTTGAAAACTACCCGCCCTCAATCCGTGAAGCTCTTGCAATTGTTTAAAACGAATGTGCGCCGCGCTAGGCCGAGCGCAACATTTTGAAAACCGTCCGCCCACAATCCGTTTAACCCATGCAAATGTTTGAGCGCGCGCGTAGCGCGCCCCCCGCAGGGGTCTACCCTTTCTATATGTCGGCGCTCAAGCGCAGCGATGGTGTGATGCTGTTCTCTTATCAGCGTGCTGACAGCGCAGGCTAGAATATGCGATGCGCTGTGGCGGTGAGATGATTGGACTCGTTTGCAGTGCGATGCGTCTGGGTTCCAGGACCCGCGGACATTCCTTTTTAGCTGCAAACTTCGAGGCGCAGAAGCACGCATTGTAGAATACACATGCTAGAACCCGACGCAGTGCAGACGCACTACCCGAATGCAGTACACATTCTAGATTCATCAAAGGCCGCGTCGTTGTGCAAGTGGAATACCCCGATTAGAACGGGTGCACTGCCTACGTCTACGCCAAAACGCCCGCCGAGGGCGGATCACGCCGTCAGCGCGTCGCGCATGATGTGCTTCACCATATCTCCCGTCTTAACCCACATGTCGTCGTCCTTGTGCCAGTAATCGTATTGGGCCGAGCGGATCTTGGTGGCAAGCAGCCTAGTTCCTGCCTTGGCGGCGGCGCCCCTGCGCACGCGGTCCTCAATGAAACGCCACGCACGGTCAATGATCTGCGTGCCGCTCTTGACCTTGGGGTGCTTGCCAGACGGGAGCACGTGCGTCTTCAGCTCCACGCACTTGTGGGGTATGAGGGCCCTCTTGCCGCCGACTTTCTTGTACTTCTTTTTGTGAACAACGGAGTCGTGCATGACACCAGGCACGCGTCGTTTGTAGGAGCGCGCAGAGTAAGTATGAAAGACAACATCGCGGTCCTTCAGCCAGCGCTCAGCAAGAGGTTTCCACTCCCTAGGGCCAGGCGCCCGCTTCTCCGCCATCTCAGGGCTCAGTATCGCAAGGGTCAGCGTGCGCGGCCTGCCGCGCTGCACAACTGCCCAACCACTGCTCCCACATGACGGGGTGAGATGGGTCTCCCAAAGGCTCGGGGCTGGGCCATCTTGTCGAAGGTCGCCTCGTCGGCTTCCACGTCGGCCCACGCCTTCGGCCCACTGTATTCAATGGTTGGCTCAACGTCCTCCACGTACATCCCCCGAGCCTGCTCAACGTTGCTCCAAACCCGCTCCACCGTCTTGTGGTTGACGCCGAACATGATGTGCGCGTTCGCGTGGGAAGTCCCCGTGAGCTTCGCCAGTAGGACCACGGCCTGCTTCTGCAAGCTCCCGGACGTCGAGCGGTCGCTGAAGATTGGGTTGAGGTGGGCGGGGGACAACGTGCTTCTGGCAGCCCGTCGCGCTGCAGCGGTGCAAAATGCGATCGCCCTTGCGCGGGCGAACGGCTAACTCCCCGAGCTTGCCGCGCCCGCAGAAAGGACAGGTCGCCCCCGCCCAATCGACGAGCAGCTTGTCCTCCAGCAAGGCGTTCACGATCTCCGCGTCAGGCGCCGCCAAGAGCTCTGGAGCCGCGCGCTTCCACTTTGCCTGCTCGCGGCGCAAGCCCCTGCCAGGCGTCGCGTCCTTCTCCCCGACGTACGGCGCGTTCTTCCAGCCCCTGGTCTCGGTTGCAGCGGGGCGCTTGAGCACCATCCGAGCCTTGCCCTTTGTTGGGGCGAAGCCCGAACGTCCTCCGCAGGCAGCGGCGGGGCGACAGCAGACGGCCATCCCAGGCCCCTGACGCGATGGCACGGACGAGGCAGCGCGCGGGGGGCGCGGGCACCCGCGGCGCTGGCTGTCGACTCTGCCAAGAAACAGCTGCAGCGATGGCGACAGTTCGACGGGGGGGGGGGCGGAATGGGGGGAGTTCTAGTGACGACGGTGGGCGACAACCATTGCGATCGAGTTGCTGGGCGCAGGTGTTTGAAATGGCTTCACCGCCACAGCGAGGCAACGCCTCCGCTGCTTATCAACAACCCCAAACATCGCCCTGATCGAACCAGGGGCACCGTCTCCGTTGGAACGCTGACCAAACAAACGATGCGGATGATGAGCATTGGATACAATCGTGCAAGTGCGTCTGCCGTTTCGTTTGGCGGCGCCAAATCACAGCGATGGTTTGGCGCAGTTCTCTTGGTAGTGTAATGTGCGGAATGCGTGACGACGCGGTGGCGGTAGGCTGGCTGCGCCCGCTTGCAATGCGGCGCGCGCGGGTCCAGAACCCGCTGGCATTTTATGCATGTTCAGATCTGAGCGAAGAAGCGCGCAATTGAGGGCACCCCCGGCGAAATCCTCGCGCAACGCTGGCGCGCTACCCACGTCTATACCGCAGCGCTCGCCGCGGATGTCAACGCCAACCTAGGGTCGGCACTGAACGAGCCGAGGGCCCCTCACTCAGCCCCAACGACGAGGCCGCGAGTCGGCGTGCACCCCGCGCATACACTCCCAGACCAGCTCGCTCTTCTGGAAGAGCTCCGTCCCCATCTGGCGCAGCGCCTCGGCCCGCTCCCCGATGCTGCGCATCGCCGCCAGGGGCGCCATCGTCTTCGGGGCGAGGAAGTGCGACACCACCAACACCAGAGCGAGGGGCCAGGGGGGTGTGTCTGGTGGTGCGACGCCCCCATACTCTCGCACGAGACATCCCCAGCCCCCAGCCCGGGGAGGCATCATAGACATCCTCGCTGGAGGTGCCTCCCTGGTGCTGGTGGTGTCGCTGTTCCTTCCTCCGGTTACCTTGAACTCAAGGCGCATGATGTCGTGCTCCACGGGCGGATTCGGGTTGAAGCCGCGGCCGTGGACGAGCGCGTCGCGCAGCCAGTGGCCGGGGTCGCGCGGCAGCACCTACTGCGGCGGACAGTCAGAAAAGCGGGCGGCGCGCGCCCTCCAGGCGAGCTGGGGCACTACACTCGTTCTTAGAAGTGGGGCTTCGCTGCGCCCGTGCACCGCGTCGTTGTCCGCTGGCTCCATGGATGGGTACGGGGCAAAGGCGGGAGCCACGTGCGGCTCGAAGAAAGACGCGATGCGACTCATGATGTCGGCGGCGACCTGCCCGCAAACTGCCCGATGCTTTGCTGGCTGCGCCAAGGGAGCTGACAGCGCTCTCTTGATGCTGACAGCAAACGACCGATTTAAAGTCAGAGTGCCGACGACGAGAAGAGGGCGGGGGTGCCTCTCGGTTGGCGAAGTATCGGACAGGCCTAGCAACAATCGTAAATCAATCGAATCGGGGATGGCCGCCCACGCTCTGGCCATCTATCAACTGGGCAGAACTGAGCCGCTGCCGGTCGTGGAGTTACCGCTGGCAAACGCGACCAGCGCTTGGTTCTGGAAGAACCGATTGCGTCCTCTGACGCAGGCGATTGCAATTGGGCGCGCTAGCTACGCGCGTGCGCCGAATCTGCCCAGGCCGACCTGCGATCCCCGACCTGGCCAGAGTCGGCGCGAATGCAAGGTTGACGCCCTCCGAGAAAGTGCGCGCCAACCGACGGGGCGTGCACTGCTCGACCCCCAGCGGTTCATGGTTCGGGAGTGCGGGGGGGTAGGTGGGAAGGGGCTCGGCCAGCGGCAGTGTCGTCGAAACCTAACACGGAGCCCGTTGGGCCACGCCTCGTGGAATTGCAAGTGGTTGCCCTGCCAAGTCCTGAGGTCTTCAGGAATGCGAGGTAGTCAACCCCCTGCTCCACCTGCACTTGGAGGAGCTGCGCCTCCGCGAGCATTTGCGAGGCCGCAGCCGACGCGGCGATCATCTGAGCGAGCTGCGGAGTCGGGCGGGTAATGCCCTGGGCGCAAACTCCGATCAGACACAGCTGCAGTGGCGGTGTCGATGGTAATGGTGGCGGCACCGATGGTAACGCCAGTGCGTCGATAGCCAATCGTGGAGCGCGCGGCTGCGCTGGTGCCCCAAACGGTGCTTGCACGTGCAGGTTTCTGATTGGCGTTGCACCTGTTGCGCGGGTTTGCCCAGGTTCCGACACGTCGGCGACCGCGTCGCACCGCGGGCACTCGTTGGCCTAACATAGCATGGACGACATAGCTTGCACCGTGCCACAGAAACTTTCACATCCAGCTTGCACCGCATAGACTACGCCACATGGCTCACACCGCATATATCACTCTGCATATCATTCACATCCGCTGAACATCACGCGACTGTTTGGGGCCCGCGGTGGCTTGAGCTTTCATTGATGGTGCTAAGCGAAGCGTCTACATGTCCATCCCCAAGTGACAACCGATGACACTACTGCGCCAACCTATGCGTTGACGGTACTCAGGAACGGGCGCGGCGCTCCTCACTCCTCGATGTGGCTGCTGATCCAGCTGGAGTTGCTCTCGTCCTCTGCTTTACAACTGCTATTATGATTGAATGTTTTTGTTAAATTAAATATTAGTTTCGTCCTCTGTGTCTTCGCTGATGGCGTATCCGGTGCTGGCGTCACTGTCGGCGACGTCGTCGTCGGGCACGTCGGTGAAGATGTCGCCCAGCGTGTCGTTGCTGTCGATGTAGTCGTCGTCGTCGCTGTGCGCCTCCGTGCTGAAGTCGTCCTCATCGTCGCCCACGGGGAATAAACCCAAGGCCACGTTGGCGCCGTCCAGCGGGTACGCCTCTGCGCCCATCAAGAGCTCCCCGATGTCCTCGTCAGCGCCGTCCTTTCGGACAGCATGAATCTTATATATATATATATATATATATATGTGTGTGTGCATTGCGTTGGCTGGGAGGGGGCAGGGGGCGCAGCTGGCGGCGGCACTGGAGCACAGAGATCGCCGCCGTCACCGTCGTCAGAGGATGGAGCAGAAGGGGATAAGAGGCGGGCGCCTGGCCGTGACCTCGGGGAAACGGGGGGGAGGCACTCCAGCGGGGCCCACCCCCGCTTGATTCTCAAGGCAACAACGCCGACAACCGGCAATACCTCTGCGGATGGGTGCAAACCTCCATTTGAGAAATAGCACGGGGGGGTTCTTCGAGAGCACAGAGCACGGCGCGCTGCGAGCATGCCACACTGACGCCCACATCGCGCGCACTTCACTCGAATGCGCATTGGCGAACTCTTCGCGAATACCCGACGCTGCAGCTGCTGTGGAGAGAGGACTCTCTCAATAACAATTACGTATTTGCAAGCGTGCGTGGTTGAAGAAATACAGGAGCGTCGGTGGTTGAGGGGGAGGCGGGCCCATACCTAGAATCGATGGGCGTTGCGCCCGACGAGCAGGGCATTGCGCCCGATGTGGGCGTTGCGCCCAGAGCCGATGGGCATTGCGCCCAACGAAAGAACATTTCACGCGATGTGGGCATTGTTCCAGACTCCATGGGCATTGCGCCCGACGGGGAGGGCATTGCGCCCGATGTAGGCCTTGCGCCCAGAGCCGACGGGCATGGCGCCCAACGAAGCGGCCATTGCACGCGATGTGGGCATTGACCCAAAACCCATGGGCATTGCGCCCGACGAGGAGGGCATTGCGCCCGATATGGGCGTTCCGCCCAAAGCTGATAAGCATTGCGCCCACGGCAGAGTTACGTCAGGAGGCTGGCGAGGAGAAGCGGAGGAACGAGGAGAGAAAGGAGGAGGACGTAAACAGAAGAAAGAGAGGAAGAGAGGAGGGAAACAGCGGACAAGCGGAAAATCCAGCTAAAAACGGACAAGCGGAAGACCCAACTAAAAGCGGACAAGCGGAAGACCCAGCGGACAAGCGGAAGACCCAGCGGACAAGCGGAAGACCCAGCGGACAAGCGGAAGAAGGCAGAGGGAGGAAGGCGATCGACGGGAGAGGGGGAGCAGGCAGGACGAGGACGAGGAAGAGCAAGACAGTGGATCGGGGAGCGAGGAGAAGAGAAATTCGGAGGAAGGGATTGGGGTGGAGCAGGGGGGGAGTCCAATGATGAAGAGAAAGGGGGAGACAGAGAGAGGGAGGTAGGAAGATGAGGAAAATGATGAAGAGGAGGAAGAGGAATAAACTAAAGGGAGGAGAGGAGAAGAGGGAGGAGAGGGCGAATCTCCAACGACACGGACAATCGCGACGATGGCCACACACGATAGCCGCACCCAGAAACTCCATCTGATCCTCTTGGATGCTACCCCAGTCACACTCCTTCATTTTAACAGATCCTCCTCCTCCTCCTCCCCCTCCTCCCCGTCCTCTTCCTCCTCCTCCTCCTTTTCCTCCTTCTCCTCCTCCTCCTCCTCCTTTTCCTTTTCCTCCTCCTCCTCCTCCGCATCCGCATCCGCATCCGCATCCTCCTCAGCATCATCGCGTTCCTCCCCCTCCTCCTCCTCCACCTCCTCCCCCTTCTCTTGGATTCCCCCTCCTGGATGGCAGCTCCATTACCATCAACGCCGGTTCCCGCCTGAGAGGTTGCCAAACAACTCACTGTGAGGAGGCTCCCACCTGAGATGTCCCCATAAAACAAGAGGAGGCTCCCGCCTGAGGGGTCCCCAAACATCCAAACAAGACGAGGCTCTCGCCTGAGAGGTTCCCCCCCCAAAAAAATGAAACTCGCGCTTGAGAGGTCCCCCCCCCCAAAAAAAAAAACGAACAAGATGAGGCTCCCGCCTGAGAGGTTCCCTCCAAAAAAATACAGAAGGAGGCTCCCGCCTGAGAGGCCCCCCCCAAAAAAACAAACAGATTGAGGTTCCCGCTTGAGAGGTCCCCACAAAACCCAAAGAAACCCAAACACCATGCCTCTCATCCCTGCAACTGTCCCAAAAAACAAAAAACAAAGTTCCAGGAGAGATCCGACGCCGCTGCCTTGACGAGGGCCGCCATCTTTTCTGGAACTAGTTTTTTTTGTTTTTTGGAGCAGTTACAGGGATGAGAGGCATGGTGTTTGGGTTTCTTTTGTTTTTTTTTGGGACCTCCCAGGCGGGAACCTCAATCTGTTTGGGTTTTTTGGGGGCCTGTCAGGTGGGAGCCTCCTCGTGTTTGGGTTGTTTGGGGACCTCTCAGGCGGGAGCCTCCTCCTCCTCCTCGTCCTTTCTCAGTTTTCCTTCTTTGATGAAGTCCTTTTCCTCATTCCATCCTTCTGTTACTCTATTATGCTGCTGCTTCTCCTCCTCCTCCTCCTCCTCCCCTCCTCCTCCTCCTCCCCTCCTCCTCCTCCTCCTCCTACACGACGAGGCGAAGAAGAAAAGCCATAATGAGGTAGGTCACCTCACTGCCTCCCTCCCCAAGCAACGAGAGCGGTTCTCTTTCACGCACAAGAATGAGGCAAACCTCTGCGGGGGGGGTACCATATGTATATATATAAATATACATATATATGTGTATATATATATTATGTGAGTAAGCATATGTATATATATATATACATTTATACATGGCAGCACGTCAATCTATCAATCGTTCAACCGTTCAGTGTCTATGTGTATATATATATATATATATATATATACGTGAGTATCCGATTACACACGCATGTATGTGTATATGTATGTATATATGTATATGCATATATATATATATATATACGTGTATAAATATATATATATATATATATATATATGCTGTGGTCCTGGGGGCGGGACACCCTCCTGGATTTCCCTTCCCCTTTCGGCACACGACATCGTTGACCCTTCTTGGGCCCTCCGGGCCTTCCCCCCGCCACTCCAAACTGCTCCGGAGGCCCCTCGGACAGCCTGAGCAGTGTCGCGTTTTCTTTCTGGCCCCCCCTCTCGCGACGTCCGCTCTCGGGGCGGGGCATCTTCGGCGGGGTGCCAGGCAGGAGGTGCTGCAGGTGGTTGCCGCTGCCCTCCGTGCTCGGTGCGGCCTCGTCGAGGTCGCCCGCTTGCGCGGGGGCGGCCGGCACACCGCGACCTTGCCGTCAGCAGGAGCGTCAGCCTTGGTTCCCTCCTTTGCTTCTCCTGCGAATGACGATCACGATGGAGGGGGAGGGCGAGGAGGAGGCGGAGGAGGAGGAGGAGGCGGAGGAGGAGGAGGAGGAGGAGGGGTGAGGGAGGAGGAGGAGGAGAGGAGAGGAGGGAGGAGGAGGGAGGAGGAGAAGGTGGAGAAGGGATGAAGATGAGAAGGGGAGGGGGAGGAGGAAGAGGAGGAGAAGGACGAGGAGGAGGAGGAAGAGTAGGAGGAGGAGGAGGAGGAGGAAGAGGAGAGAGAGGACGAGGACGAGGAGGAGGAAAAGGAGGAGGAAAAGGAGGAGGAGGAGGAGGAGGAGGAGGAGGAGGAGGAGCGTAGTCACATCACGATCGTAGTGCCGAAGACGGCCGAATGGCAGCCGAAGACCGCCGCAGACCGCGTCGGGGTCCCAGCGCCCGCGGCGGGTCGCGCGCTCGCTGGCGGTCTTCGGCGGTCTTTCGGTTTTTCGGCGGTCTTCAGAGGCCAAGATGCGTTGCGAGGGGTCGAAGCGCAGATGAAGTCGATGGGGGATTGCGCGCGGGAGCTGGCGGGGCGGCAAGGATTGGAGGAGACGGAGGGTAGGGGGAGGGCGGGAGGGGCGGACAGAGCAGTTCCCGCTTCTCTCGGGACAGTGGTCTGGGCTGGCGACTGGCGATTCCGGGAGCCGCATCGACAGCGAACTTTTGGTATGTCTCGGGCGGTTCAGAGGTTCCTTTTCCTCCCCCTCCTCCTTTTCCCGTCGGTTCCCGCTTTGTCCGTTCTGAGACATTTGTGCTGGGCTCGCGCCAATTCGCACTACGCATTACTGTCAGGGACTGTCTGATGTACAGGGCTTCTGATACTTCTGTGCGTAACCCGCGCCAGTTTGGTAGCTATCCGTTGTTCAGGGCTTCTGAGACTTCTGTGCCAGGCTCGCGCCAATTGGCACGACTCTCAGTGGCTGTCTGCTGTTCAGGGGGCCAAAAAAACACCATTCCGAAATATTCGCACTTTGGGTCTGGACAGCGTCCACAACGGCCCAAGAGGCCCCACAGATGGTCCCAGGACATCCCAAGAGGCCTTCATGGGGGTCCCAGGACGGCCCAAGAAAGCCCCAAGACGGTCCAAGAGGCGCCCCAGACGGCCCAAGAGGATTCCAAGGAGTCCAAGAGCGGAAATTCCAACTGACATTTCGAGCCCTCCGCCACAAGAGGGCCCCGAGACCGGGGCAGCGACCCAAGAAACCCCAAAGGTTCCCAAACGATATTCTAAGAGGCCGGCCCCCACAGGGCCCACATGAGGCCACAAGACGCTTCAAAACTAGCTCCGCGAGGCGCCCAAGAGACCCCGAATTACAAGTAGGTGCCTAAGAATCCTCTGGCCCAAAACTCAGGCACAGTACTTGTAGCAGCATGGGCCAAAGGCCATACATAGCAAGGAATTGGTTTCGCGACCCACCCCTCCCTACGCATTCATGTGTAATGCAGGGCGCGCGTCTCTCTTCCCACACTGCGCCCCGCGGGGCAATGCAGAAAGATAGCTGCTGCGGAGCACCCGTGCACGGGTGCACTGAACTCCTTGTGGGGCACGATCCGCGTGAAGGGCCGCGCGAACACGCCCACTGATGCCGCAGGTGGGCCTCATCTGGGCACGACCCGTGCGAGGCATTTTCCTAAATGGGCAGAGGGACGCCATGCGAAGTTGCCCACTGGTGGCATAGGTGGAGCTCCTTTGGGGGCATGATTCGCGGACAAGTCTGCCGACATCGGGGGGGGCGCTGTACGAACCTTGTCTCTGGGCCTTTAGGTGGTGTTCCTTGTGTGTGCGATCCGCGTGATGGGGTGTGCCGTAATGACTGGGGAGGGAGCGCAGTGCGAACTTTGCCTTTGGGGCCGTAGGTGGAGATCCTTGTGGGCCACGATCCGTGTGAGAAGTGTGCCGAAGTAGGCGGGATGGCGGGATGCGAAGTATCTGTGGCCGTCCGTGGATCTCCTTTGTGGGCCACGATTTGAGTGAGTGGTGTGCCGAAGTGAGCGGGGCGACGCCATGAGGCCATGAAACTTCTTCTGGTGCCGCAAATGCAGTTAGTAGCGGGAACGATCCGCGTGCCACTTTGCAAACTTTCTTTTGGGGGACTTAGGCGGAGCTCCTCGTGGAACGCGATCCCTGTGAGGGGTTTGCCGGCATGGGCGGGGGGGACGCTCAGCCAGGCCCGTGTTTGGGGGCGCAGGGTCCTGAGGGGCACGATCTGTGTGACAAAAAAACGTCTTCCGATGCCAAACATTGTATACTACAACTAGAGCTTGCTAGAAACCAAGCGCGAGCGAAGCGAGCGCGTTGGTCTAGTGCGTGTAGATATACAGATGTGCACAAACACACTCATCCAACGTAGGCCCCTACCAATGCGTGTCTAGCAATATGTGGTATGCAGCCTGTGTGTTGCCATGTATGGTGTGCACTCTATGCTGTGCAGTCTGTGTGATGCAGTATATGTTGTGCATCTTATGTGGCGCACTCTTTGTGGTACAATCTATGTGGTGAGCAATCGGTTATGCACTCTGTGCAGCAGTGCTGCAAAAGTAGTGCAACACATGTGGTGCATGATGTTCGGTTAACTGTATGCTGCGCAGGCTGTGTAGTGCAGTATGTGGTGTTGTGTATGTTGTGCAGCGTTTGTGGTGCAGAATATGTTGTGCCCTCTACGTGGTGCAATTCTCTGCCCTGCACCGCATTTGACCACCTCCACTGCTCGCGCAATCATTCCACCCACACTCCTGCAACTTGGTTTGCAAAACCCATGCGGTGGCGATTTCGATGAGTGCTTGGCGTTGGCTGGTCCATATCTGCGGCCGCGCCAACCCTAGCACGCGCGAGCAGCGGCCAGGTAGTTTTGCGCGACCGACGCGGCCGCGGTGGCGCTGACCGTTGGGCACATCCCAGCGGGCACTTCAGTGCGAGTCGGTGGTCTGGGCGGTCCGACAACGGTGGACACGATGATGATAGTAGGGATGCCGGTGACGACGTCGACGACGACGGCGCGGCAACGCCAGCAGCGGTAAACGAGAAGATAGTACAGATGCTGGCGACGATGCTCGAACCGACGAAGGCGCGGCCCGATGCTGATCACGCTGGCGGCGATGACGGCGCCCCCGCGTCGGTGATGAAGGTTTTGGAGGAAAGAGTTCGACATGCGCGCGCGGCCAGTGCGCGAGAGTGGCCCGCATTGTATTCTTGAGCGCAAATCGTGCCCCCCCCAGCACGCGCGCAAATGCGTGCGATGTTGTCGGCATGCGGCGCCAGAGGCCCATTTGGCATACTCCCGTTAACATATTGAGAAGCCGATGGGAATCTCAAGACTTCGCAAGAGCGTTCGCGCAAGCTTGTCTTGAAAACCGATGCTGCGAGTTCTTGTTATTTTCTCGAAACCAAGTGCCTTAGCCAGCTCAACCTGCCAACCCGTCCAAACAGCCAGCCAGCCCACCCAGCCACCCAGCCAACCCGTCAGCCAACCAGCCCAGCCGCCCACCCCGTCACCCCGCCAACCCAGCCCCCCGTCACCCGCCCCAGGAAGTTTCAGGAGGCCCCACGAGGCTTCAGGAGGCTTCAAATTCTCAAGCTTTAGGAGGCCCCAGGAGGCTTCAGAAAGTTGCCAAAAGGCCTCAGGAGGCATCAGGAAACTCCACGAGACTTCAGGACGCCCCCGGAGGCCGTGGGAATCCCAAGGAGGCTCCGGGACGTTCCAGGAGGTCCCCAGATGCCCCGCGAGGTCCCTCAAGGCCCCACGAGGGGCAGGAAAAGCAGGAAGGGAGGGAGGGAAAACGAGACGGGACGTCGGCGGAGGATGTGCAGGAGACGAATGATGATGGTGATGACGATGAGGACGAGGAGGAGGAGCAGGACGAGGAGGAGGGGGAAGAGGAGAGGGAGGGGGAGGAGGAGGAGGAGGACGACGATGGGGGAAGAGGAGGAGCAGAGGGAGAAGAAAAATGACGATAACGAGGAGGAGGAGGGGGGTGAGGACAAACAGAAGCCAGATGGGAGCATCAAGCTGAGCCGGGCTAAGCATCACAAGGACGCCGAAGGCCAGGATGGATATGCACATTCAGAAAGAGCACGGCAGTAAGAGACACCGGAAGAAAAAAGGAAAAACAACAAAACAAATAACGATGATGGTGACCCCGCGGTATGGCTAGCATCAAGCGTCGCGACGACGTTCCAGAGAGCGATTGTGATCCAATTGGCTTCTACCCCCGCGAGGGGCGGTACAGGGTATATGTGTTGGGCGATCGGTGTTGGAATCGCTGCGAAACTGAGATGTTTTACAGGATTCTGGCACGCGCGCGCGACAACGCGCGCTCGTGCACTTCGCCCTGTTTCTTCTCCAGCGGAGTTTCGTGACGGCACGCGCGCAAGGGCGTTCGAACGATTTCGACATGCGCGCGCGAGGCCCCTGTGGCTACATGTCATAATTCGTTCGCTTCAACAACCAATGGTCCAGCGCAAGAAAAACTGGCAAGATCGCGCGCGAGCTTATTTGAAAATCCGCGTTGCGAACCCTCTTGCGTTTTATGGAATTGTTTGGGGCTCTCGCTTTGGAATCCGGACCGAACCGAAAGTGTTTGAAATATTCCCGCGCGCGCTCGCGACAAGGCGCGCGCGTGCACCTCGCCCCGTTTTTGTTGTAAGTGGTTTTTGGAAATTCATAATTTTTGACGAACGAGTGCGCGCGCACAGTATATTTGGCAGAGGATGGCGGGGGGGGGTGCGGTGCCGGCGGGGCTGGGACGGTATGCGTTCAACGAAATCATATTTAGGATGGGCGGTAGGGTAGAATCATGTGTACATTGAATTACGAGAAGGAGATGGGATAATCGCGCGTGGGGGGGGGGATGGAGATGTTAGGCGCTCCGCCTGGTGCGAATCTCCATGGCGCGGTCTATGCGGTGCCATCTATGCGGTACAATTGACTATACTGCACCGCGCTTGACCACTCCACTGCTCGCGCAAACATCCCACCCACCCACCCGAAACTTGGTTCGCAAAATTTCTTAAGACCGTGACGGTGGGTACCAAATGGCATTTGCCAACGACAGCGACGCCGACGACGACAGCGACAACGACGACGACGACGCCGCCGACAACGACTACGACGACACCGACGACGTTTCCAGCGACTTCGACGACGCCGACAACGACGACGACGACGACACCGACGACGACGCCGACGCCGACGCAAACGACGACGACGATGACAACGACGACGACGATGACGACGCCGACGACGACGACAACGACGACGCCGACGACGACGACGACGACGACGACGTCAACGACGCCGAGACGACGACGACGACGCGGCGACGAACGACGACGCGACAACGACGACGAGACGACGACGCCGACGACGACGACGAAGACGACGACGACGTCGCCAACGAAGACGACGACGAAGGAGGAGGGAGGACGACGACGGCGACAACGGCGACAACGACGACAACGACGAGGGAGGAGGGAGGACGGCGACGACGCGAACGACGAAGAAGGAGGAAGGACGGCGACGCCGACGACGGCAACGACGAGGGAGGAGGGAAGACGACGACGACAACGACGACGACGACGACGACGGCGACGAAATAGGAGGGACGACGACGAGACGCCGACGACGGACGACGACGACGACGAGGGAGGAGGAGGGACGACCACGGCGACAACGACGACGGAAACGACCACGACGCCAAAGAGGACGACGACGACGAACACGAGGAAAGACAGAGGACGACGTAGGCGACGACGACGACGACAACGACGCGGGAGTAGGGAGGACGGCGACGACGACGACGACGACGCAAGAGCGCGCGCGCACGCTTTTGTTGAAAATCCGTGTTGCGAAACCTTGGGTTTTTGTATGTTTTTTGGACGCGCGATTTCGAAATCCTTCCGGAACCGATGGGTTTTGAAGGATTTCGGCGTACACGCGCGACCACGCGCGCGTTTGCACTTCGTCGTATTTTTGGAAAGGGTTCTCGCGACGGCACACGCGCAACGGCGTTCGACAGATTTCGACATGCGCGCGCGCGAAGCCCGTTTGGTAGCATTTTGTGTAAATCTTGAAAAACCTACGGTTTTCTTAAGATTTCGCAAGACCTCGCGCGGAAGCTTTTTTAGCACATCTGTGTTGCGAAACAATATGTTTTTGTATGTTTTTTGGAAACTCGATTGCGAAGACCTTCCGGCACCGAAGGTTTTTCAAGGATTTCGGCATGCGCGCGACGACGCGCGCGTGTGTTTTTCGTTTCGTTTTTTGCAAGGGATTCGTGAAACAAGTGTTATGTTAGAACAACAAATGTCACCGCATAGTGTTTTTTACAAGGGACCCTCAGGGGGGGGAAACCGGCCTGCCTGGGGTGGTATGATTTCATATTTAGGATGGACGAGTGTGCAGAATATATATATATATATATATATATATATATATATATATGTATATATATATGAAACTATATCATCCCAGGGGGTGAACTGATAAGTCCGGGGGGAGGGGGGGGGTAGGAGTCTATTTTCTTTTTCGAATGCCCTGCACCGCGCTTGACCACTCCACTGCTCGCGCAAACATCCCACCCACCCACCCGCAACTTGGTTCGCAAAATCTCTTAAGACCGTGACGGTGGGTACCAAATGGCACTTGCCAACGACAGCGACGCCGACGACGACAGCGACAACGACGACGACGACGCCGCCGACAACGACTACGACGACACCGACGACGCCTCCAACGACAACGACGACGCCGACAACGACGACGACGACGCCGACGACGACGACGATGACAACGACGACGACGATGACAACGACGACGACGATGACGACGCCAACGACGACAACGACGACGCCGACAACGACGACGCCGACGACGACGACGACGACGTCAACGACGCCGACGACGACGACGCCGGCGACGACGACGACGCCGACAACGACGACGAAGACGACGACGACGCCGACGCCGACGACGACGACGAAGACGACGACGACGTCGCCAACGAAGACGACGAGGGAGGAGGGAGGATGACGACGGCGACAACGGCGACAACGACGACAACGACGAGGGAGGAGGGAGGACGGCGACGACGCGAACGACGAAGAAGGAGGAAGAACGGCGACGCCGACGACGACAACGACGAGGGAGGAGGGAAGACGACGACGACAACGACGACGACGACGACGACGACGGCGACGAAATAGGAGGGACGACGACGAGACGCCGACGACGGACGACGACGACGACGAGGGAGGAGGAAGAAGGACGACCACGGCGACAACGACGACGGAAACGACCACGACGCCAAAGAGGACGACGACGACGAACACGAGGAAAGACAGAGGACGACGTAGGCGACGACGACGACGACAACGACGCGGGACGAGGGAGGACGGCGACGACGACGACGACGCCGCAAGAGCGCGCGCGCACGCTTTTGTTGAAAACCCGTGTTGCGAAACCTTGGGTTTTTGTATGTTTTTTGGACGCGCGATTTCGAAATCCCTACGAAACCGATGGGTTTTGAAGGATTTCGGCGTACGCGCGCGACCACCACACGCCCGATGTGTTTTTTTTATGTTTATTGGAAACTCGATTGCGAAATCCTTCCGGCGCCGAAGGTTTTTCAAGGATTTCGGCATGCGCGCGCGACGACGCGCGCGTGCGCACTTCGTCTTGTTTTTTGCAAGGGGTTCGTGAAACAAGTGCTATGTTAGAACAAAAACTGTCACCGCATAGTGTTTTTTTACAAGGGACCCTCCGGGGGGGGGAACCGGCCTGCCTGGGATGATATGATTTCATTTTTAGGATGGGCGAGTGTGCAGCACAAATGTATATATATATAGAATATATATATATATGTATATATATATATATGTATTCGTGTGTGAAATTATACTATCCCAGGGGGAGCTGATAAGTCCGGGGGGGGGCTAGAGTCTATTTTTTTCCCACTCCACTGCTCACGCAAACATCCCACCCACCCACCCGCAACTTGGTTCGCAAAATCTCTTAAGACCGTGACGGTGGGTACCAAATGGCACTTAGCAGCGACAGCGACGCCGACGACGACAGCGACAACGACGACGACGACGCCGACAACGAGTACGACGACACCCACGACGTCTCCAACGACTTCGACGACGCCGACAACGACGACGACGACACCGAGGACGACGACGACGACGACAACGACGCCGACAACGACGACGACGATGACAACGACGACGACGATGACGACACTGACGACCACGACGACGACGTTAACGACGCCGACGACGACGACGGCGACGACGACGACGACGCCGACGTCGACGGCGAGGACGACGACGACGCCGACGCAGACGACGACGACGAAGACGACGACGACGTCGCCTACGAAAACGACGACGAGGGAGGAGGGAGGACGACGACGGCGACAACGACGACAACGACGAGGGAGGAGGGAGGACGGCGACGACGCGAACGACGAAGAAGGATGAAGGACGGCGACGCCGACGACGACAACGACGAGGGAGGAGAGAAAAAGACGACGACGACGACAACGACGACGACGACGACGGCGACGAAATAGAAGGGACGACGACGAGACGCCGACGACGGACGACGACGACGACGAGGGAGGAGGAAGGACGACCACGGCGACAACGACGACGGAAACGACCACGACGCCAAAGAGGACGACGACGACGAACACGAGGAAAGACAGAGGACGACGTAGGCGACGACGATGACGACGACGCGGGAGGAGGGAGGACGGCGACGACGACGACGACGCCGCAAGAGCGCGCGCGCACGCTTTTGTTGAAAATCCGTGTTGCGAAACCTTGTGTTTTTTGTAGGTTTTTTGGACGCACGATTTTGAAATCCTTCCGAAACCGATCGGTTTTGAAGAATTGCGGCATACGCGCGCGACGACGCGCGCGTCTGCACTTCGCCACGTTTTTTGCAAAGGATTCCCGCGACGGCACACGCGCAAGGGCGTTCGACAGATTTCGGCATGCGCGCGGGCGACGCCCGTTTGGTAGCATGTTGTGAAAATACTGCAAATCCGATGTTTTTGTTCAAGATTTCGCAGGATCTCGCGCGTAAGCTTTTTTAGCAAATCAGTGTTTGATTGTTTTTTGGGAACTCGATTGCGAAACCCGTCCGGCACCGAAGGTTTTTGAAGGATTTCGGCATGCGCGCGCGACGACGCGCGCGTGCGCACTTCGTTTCATTGGTTTGGCAAGGGAGTCGCGAAAAAGTGTTATGTTAGAACAAAACATGTCACGGCATAGTGTGTTTTTTAACAAGGGAACCGCAGGGGGGGAGAACCCGGTTTGGCTGGGATGGTATGATTTCATATTTTGGATGGGCGAGTGTGCAGAATATATATATATATATATATATATATATATGCGAAATCATATTATCCCAGGGGGAACCGATAAGTCCGGGGGGGGGGAGGGGGGCAGAATCGATTAATCTTTTAGAAAGGAGAATTGGTTTGAACCAGCGGTTTGACACATCCCATGCTCTTGCAGCCATCCAACCCATCCACCCGCAACGTGGTTTGCAAAACCCACGCAGTGGCGATTGCGATGCGTGCTTGGCGTTGGCTGGTGCATCTCTGCGGCCGCGCCAACCCTAGCGCGCGCGCAGCGGTCAGCTAGTTTGGCTTCGCCGACGCGGCCGCGGTGGCGCTGGCCGCCAGGGCGTTTCGCTGCAAGTCGGCGGCTTCGGCGGGCGCGGTATCATGGCAACGCCGACAGCGGTAGGCGATGCGACGATAGTAGCGACGCTGGCGGCGAGGTTCGCACCGACGAAGGCGCGGCCAGCGCGGGCGCCGATGCCGATCGCGCCGACGACGACGACGACGGCGCCCTCGCGACGGCGACTAAGGTTTTGGAAAGTGTTCGATACGCGCGCGCGGCCGTCGCACGATAGCGTCCCGCGCGGTTTTCCTGGGCGCAGATCGCGCCCCGCCCCCCCCCCCGCGCGCGCGGGCGCGCGAATGCTGTCGGCGCGCGGCGCTAGAGGCCAGTTTGGCAGAATGCTGCTAACATGTTGAAAAACGAATGGCTTCGTGAGCATTCGCAATCGCTTTCGCGCAGGTTTTGTGTGTATAAATGTAGTTACACATCTATGCATATATATATAGATATATACATACATATATATATATATATATATATATATAACTGTATATATATGTATGTATACATGTATATAGACTGATGTTACGAAACCATTTGTTTCGGGTTGCGTTTTGGATTTTCGGTTCTGACGCCGTTGCGAAACCGAAGCTCGGAGGATCTCGGCCCGAGCGCGCGACGACGCGCGCGCGCACTTCGCCTTATTTGTTTCGCGCAGGATTTTTCCGAATTCGCGAGGGCGCGCGCGTTTTTTTTTTTTTGGGGGGGGGGGGTTATCTTTACATTGTTTTCTAAGTGTTTTGTTTGTATTCGTTTTCTCTCTTCTTTCTTTTTCTTCTTGGGATCTGTCTTCTAAACATTGCTTCGGCGCTCGGATCCCGCGTTGCTCCACAACGCATGGTATTAATATGATTGCGGCATGCGCGCCCGACGACGCGCGCGCCGGCATATGCGCTTAAAATCTGGCGCCGGGGATTCTTGCAGACAAATGATTTGTGATGAACGAGTGCGCGCGCATGTTTTGGCACAGGATGACGGGGGTGGTCGATGGTGGCTTGGCCGGGGCGGCCTGGAGTCAAACTTAGGATGGGCGGCGGGGTAGACTCATGTGTAAATTGCAATACGAAAGGGGTGCCGATAATCCCTGGGGCGGGGGGTAGAGTCTATTCTCGTTCTAGAGAGGGGAATTCAAATTTGCCGAAATCGAAGTTGCCGACTCCACTGCTCGCGCAATCATCCAACCCACCCACCCGCAACTTGGCTTGCAAAACCCACGCGGTGGCGATTCCCATGAGTGCTCGGCGTTGGCTGGTCCATCTGCGGCCGCACTGACCCGCGCGCGCTTGCGCGCGCAGCGGCTTGCTAGTTTGGCGCGACCGACGCGGCCGCGGTGGCGCCGACCGCCGGGCGAACCCCAGCGGGCACTTCAGTGCGAGTCGGCGACTTTGGCGGCGGCGCGGTATCATGGCAACGTCGACAATGGTAGACGATAATAGTGGCGATGCTGGCGACGACGATGACAGCGACGATGGGGCAGCCAGTGACGGCGCCGATGCTTCCAGCGCCAACGACGATGATGGCGTCTTTGCGTCAGTGATGATTTTCTTTCGAAGGAGTTGACATGCGCGCGCGGCAGACGCGCGAGAGTGGTCCGCATGGTGTCTTTTTACGCAGATCGTGCCACCCCCCAGCGCGCGCGCAAGGGCGTTCGGACGAAATCGACATGCGCGCGCGAAGCCTGATTGGTGGCATTTTCTGAACATGTTGAGAAACCTTTTCGGGCTCCTTAAGAACTCGCAAGAGCGCGCGCGCAATTTTCCTTCGGGGGGTAAAAACCCGCGTTGCGAAACCCTTTGTATTTTACATGTCTTTCGGACACTCGATTTTGACTTCTTTGCTGCACCGTAGGTTTTCTGTGTGTGATTTCGGCATGCGCGCGCGATGACGCGCGCGCGTGCGCTTCGTCAGTTGGCGCAGGGGCTTCTTGGGAACATGTGCTATTTGATGAACGAGCGCGCGCGCATGGTATCTGCTGCAGGGAATGATGGGGGAGGGGTAGATGCCAGTTGGGCCGGGATGGCATGCCGTGTTTTTTTTTTTTTTTCAGGATGGACGATGGGGCATAATCATATGCAAATAGCAACGCGAAGCGGGGTGCCGCGCATCCTCGGGCGGGGGGGTAGGTTTTTCGTTGATATTCTAAGCGTAAACTTGAAAAGGAACTGACTACCCTGCGGAGGGCGACCATCCCGCTTGCTCGCGCAATCATCCCAGCCGCCCGCCTGCAATTTGGCCTGCAAGACCCATGCGACGGCGATTGCGATTAGAGCTCGACGTTGGTTGGTCCATCTCTGCGGCCGCGCCGACCCAGGCGCCCGCGCAGCGGCCAGCTAGTTTGGCGCGACCGACGCGGCCGCGGCGGCGCTGACCTCTCGGCGCATCCCAGCGGGCACTTCAGCGCGAGTCGGCGGCTTGGGCGGCGGCGCGGTATCATGGCATCGCCGACAGTAGACGCGACGATGATAGCAGCGATGCCAGCGACGACGTCGGCAACGACGACGGCGCGGCCAGCGCGGGCGTCCGCGCTGATCACGCCGACGACGACGACAGCGCCCTCGCGTCGAAGATGGAGGTTTCCGAAAGAGTTCGGCATGCGCGCGCGGCCGACGCGCGAGAGTGACCCGCATGGTCTTGTTCGACACGGATCGCCCCCCCCCCCCCCCCCCCCCCCACCCCCCCCTCCCCCCCCCCACCCCCCCCCCCCCCCCCCCCCCCCCCCCCCCCCCCAGCGCGCGAGGGCGCGCGAGTGTTGTCGGCCTGCGGAGCCAGACACCCGTTTGACAAAATGCATGCACGCGTTCAGAAACCTATGCTACTCTTTTAAGCTCTCGCAAGAACGCGAGCGCGCGCTTGTTTGAAAACTGACGTTGCGAAACCATGTGTTGTGGATTGCTTTGCAGACACTTGGTTTTGACATTGATGCTATACCAACGGTTTTTTTTCTTCAGGGATGTCGGCGCGCGCGCGCGACGACGCGCGCGCGCACTGCGTCCCAGTTTTTGTTTGCAGAGGGCCTCCGCGACGGCGCGCGCGCGGGCGTTCGAACGATTTGAAACTTTTGGAAGGCCTATGGTTGCCCGCAGAATTCGGCAGAGCGCGCGCGTGAGCTTGCGTTTGAAGATCCGCATTGTGAAACCATATGTTTGTCTCTGCTTTCCCGGCTTTCGGTTTTGAAACTTTTCAGGACCAAAGGTTTTGCATGGAGTTTGGCGCGCGCGCGCGAGCGCGAAAATGCGCGCGCGCTCACTTCGTCTCATCTTTGAAAAGGAATGTTGGGAACAACTGTTGGTTTCTGATAAACGAGTGCGCGCGCATGGTATAAGTTGCAGAGGATGGCGGGGGGATCGATGCCGGTTTGGGCTGGGATGCTACGAGCTTATGTTTAGGACGGACGATGGGGCAGAATCGCATGCAAATTGCAGCACAAGCAGGGGGCGGATGATCCCGAAGGGGGGGCAGCGTCCATTTTCTTCTAAGGAAGGAGAATCTTCGTGTTACAATGTGCGCGGTGCCCGTTTTTTTTTTGCGGTGCCACTTTTTGCGGTCCAATCTATGTTGTACAATCTCGGGCCGCGGCGAGGCAAGGACGGGGAGGCGACGGCGACGACCCAACAGCCAAACCGGCAGACAGGCCCAGGCGACGGGCTGCGGCGAGGCGGCGGCGGGGTGGCGACGGCGGCAACATGGCCACCAGTCCGACAGAGGCACAATTTCCGAGAAGGAAGAAGGCCCCAAGCAGAAACATCATTGGGGAACGCGCAGACCGCAACACCCCGCAGTTGCAGATGAAAAGGGGGGGGGGGGGGTGGCGGCAGGGGCGTCGGCCGTCTGGGGGGCCCCGACGAAACCCGTCGCAGGCGCTTTGATGTTTACACGATCGACGTAGCACCCCGCAGATGCGGATGAGAATGAAGGGGCGGTGGGGACGTCGGCATTTTGCGAGACTTTTGAACAGCCCGCCAGGGGCACAACTTATGCAACGAACCCGCCGCAGGCGCCGATAATTCAGTTAAACAAATGCGGGTGGGTTGCGAGTGGGTCGCTGGTGGGTCGCAAGTGGGTCGCGGGTGGGTCGCGGGTGGGTCGCGGGTGGGTCGCAGGTGGGCCGCGGATGGGTTGCGGGTGGGTCGCGGGGTGGGTCGCGGGCGGGTCGCGGGCGGGTCGCGGGGTGGGTCGCGGTTGGGCCGCGGGTTGGGTGGCGGGGTGGGTCGCGGCTGGGTCGCGGGGTGGGTCGCGGTTGGGCCGCGGGTTGGGTCGCGGGTGGGTCGCGGGGTGGGTCGCGGTTGGGCCGCGGGTTGGGCGGCGGGTGGTTCGCGGGGCGGGTCGCGGGGGCGGGTCGCGGGGCGGGTCGCGGGTGAACCGCGGGTGGGGCGACGACAACAAACAAGAACAACCACAACAACATAAACAACAACAACAAGAACATCACCAATCATTTTACCATCATGCGCCCTGCTCCCACATGTCACATGAATTCTTCTAGATACCACACCCCATCATGCGGGATTTTTCGGGCACGCGGCGTCCGATATCCCCTCGCCCAGAATTCCCGCCCAAGAAAGCATCGCCACCACCTCTTCCGAGGAACTCCGACGTCCACATCTTGGACGGCACATTGCCATCGCAATCGCCATGCGCACGCCCCGCACTTCGGCGGAGGGGGGCGGGGGCGAAGAGGGGAGGGAAGATGAGGGAAAAGGACGAGAGAGGGGCGGGGGAGGATGGAGGGGGCAGAGGAGAAAGAGGAGGAGGATAAGGAAAAGGAAGGAGGAGTCGTTGCAGTAGCAGTAGTTGCACTCTTGCACAGGGTGCCTGGAGCCCCGACCACGTTACTTCGGCGTCGTCGTCGCTCCCCCCCAGCTGCCTGTGCCCTTCATGTGTCGCTATATGTGTCGTTGTGTGCCTTGTGCCCTTCATGTGCTGCTATATGTGTCGCTATATGTGTCTGTGTCGCTGTGTGTCGCTATGCGTCTCCATGTTTGCGTCGCTATGCGTCAATCTGTGTGTGTGTGTGTGTCGGTACATGTCTCTATTTGTCGATATGTGTCGACATGTGTCGCTATGTGTCGCTCCCCAGCACCCCAGCGCACCGCCCCCTCCGCCCCGACGACTTTCGGCGTCGTCGTCGCTCCCCCC
>CAUYUJ010002846.1:30000-37894 GCA_963575745.1 Prorocentrum cordatum | reverse complement strand
TCGCGGGTGGGTTTGCGGGTGGGTCGCAAATGGGTCGCGGGGTGTGTTGCGGGGTGGTCGCGGGCGGGTCTCGGGTGAGTCGCGGATGGGTCGCGGGCGGGATCGCGGGCCTCCAACAGCAGTCGTGCGGGTGGACGGCCAAGAGGATTGGATTAAGCGTCCAGAATTCGATGTTTCGTCTCCAGAACTTGCGCCCGGATTTCCGCAAGTTTCCGACGAAGTTCGCGCCTTATTTAATGTTTCAGTATACCCAAACGAACCAACGCGTCAAGCAATCATAGATCACGAAACCAGTTGTTCATTGTCCGTGCAGGCATTTGTGCCCACATTTTGTGTGAAGAGGCGGAAAAAACGCTCGACCACAGGATCGTGTCAGACAGAGTTCGTTTAGTCAATGATTTTGTCGGTTGGTATTTCTGTATGAGTCAAAATGATGATCCCACTTGCACACGTTTAGCGTGTGTTGGTCAAAAATCCAATTGTCGTAGTTGTCGCGTAATACCTACAAAGACGCATTCGTGCGCGGTGGAATGTCGATTGGGTGACATCGATCACTTTTCCTACACAGTTTGTAGCTTTTCAGTCTGACCAAAAGTTGGCCATTTTGATTTGAAAGGCAGAGTCCGTGCAGAGTTTTGATCAAACGTACCAGGTCGTGTTCGAAACGAGTTGTGTTGGACACCTATTAAAACGGGGTTGTTGAACGTTCGATTCAAACACCATCTGGTTTCACTCGTACACTGAATGATGCTTTTGAAACGAACGTTGAATGGACCATCCCCTCTGAGCATCTGGTGTTGCCGTGGGTTGTGTATTTTGCTTCGTGCGCGTGTCGAACAGGAACCAGGTCGGCACAGACGGCCGCACGCCGTACGAGCGTCTGAAGGGGAAGGGGTATTTGAAGGCATTGCCGCAATTCGGTAAGTTTGTCTGCTATATACCAGCACTAGGCAGTACATGCAATTCAAGAAGGTAGTGAACAAATTTGTAGGTGGTGTGTGTGTTTTGGGATCTCTGACAGTTCAGACGAAGTTGTTGTTGGCAGTCCGCATGGTGTAGAGAAAGCAAATTCGTATCGTAGACGGGTGCAGTCGAGTTTTTGAAGAAAGTGAACGGTGTACCATGGAAGCCAAACCCTGCGTCAGACGAGCCAGACGTACTAGTGAATATGGTGATCGAGCCTGCTCAGTGGGCGGCCTTCCCACTGCCACTTCCGTTGGCTAAACCAGAAGAGCACGCAGGAATTCCACGACAGTCGACATCAGGACAGCTGATCTGGTCAAATTGGGTTATTCCACTGGATGTGCAGGTGGCGAGGCGCACCGTGATGGCAAACCACCTGTTGCCCCGTGCCGTGCCCGGCTCTCCCCTCTGATGAGATCTTCTCCTCACGGGCGCTTTTGGGAAGAGGCGCCCGAAACGAAACATACATGATCACATGCAAGGGCCGTTTTTCCAAAACGGATCCGGCAGAAAATCCGAATGTTGAGAACGAAACAAAACGCAGGAACGTGCAACAGGGCCCGTCAATCCTTCCCGAAACGGGCGAGACTTGTAAGACTCGCGCAGCCTCCTCAGCTGGTCTGCCGGGTGGCGCCCGGGAAGGCGCTGAGGCAACAATGAGAGTTGATGACTCGAGTATTGCATAGACAGGCTCTCAGGTGCCATCTTCTGGGTCTGCGGGGCCTGGTCTAAACGGCTCTTACTTCGACGCGCGACGAGAAAACGTGAATGTTGGAGAGCTGGGCGCTCTGCCAGAAAGCATCGCTCAGGATGTTGATTTGGAGTCCAATCGTTGCACAACTCCCTTTGTGCAAATTAGGGCACTAGACTTGTGTGTATGAGTTGATCGATAAACGATTTGAGAAATTAGGCATGTGTCGTGGTTTGAATGGTTCTCTTGTCCTGAATTTCACACGTGTCAGCCCGCTTGATGGTAGTGTTGAGGTATCAGTTTTCCTCGCACCGAGTGCAAGCAACCATTTCAGCTAACACAGGGCTGCCGATTCCCAGTGCTGGTCATAGGCGCACTGCCGTTGGCTGCAGAACCAAAGACAAGGAGTGATTGTGTAAAGTTTCTCCGTCGGAGCTAAACAGATAACTGTAAGTTGTTCGTGTAATGTGTTTTTAGCAACGGTACAACGACAGAAAACAAACATGGAGTTACAACTCGTCGTCATTTGTTGAGTCCGTGCAGAAATTGTGTGCAGACGGGCTATTGCAAACAGGCGTTTAGCAGACCAGTTTCTCTGCAGGCGCGCTTGAAGGATAATGAATGACTTATACGGTTCTCGTCTATTGAGTCTGAAGTCACCAGGGGTTGTGTTGTACTCAGAAGTTTCGGTTCCTTACACCAAAATTGATTCGACTTATGGGAATAATGTCTCGGGAACGCCGCTCGAAACGTCGGAAGTGTTAGAGTTGCGACAAGTTGGAAAGAAGGAAATAGTAGAAGAACACAAACGTGCACACCAAAGTGTCAGTTGCTGGGTGCTTTGGCAAAAGAGGCCGCGCTCCAACAGGCACCCGCTGGGTGGACGTGAGCAAAGGCGACGAGAATTGGCCTGAGAACAGGAGCCGGAGTGTTGCAAGGAGCTGAAGAAATTTGAAGACAAAGACGCAGCGACGACACGTTTCAGCACCACCAGCATTTAAGGGTCTGAAGTTCATCTTCAGCGTGTGCATGGCAGGGTCACCAAAGCACCAAAATTATAAGTATTTGTCGTTACTTGTTGTTCGTCGTGCACATTTTCATGCACCGGCCACTCGAGAAGTGTACGTGCAGTTGCCACCGGAAGACTATTCGCCTGGCATGAACGGCCGTTTGAACAACATTTTTTTTGCGGCACGCGCGAGGCCGTTTTCTTGAGGAGGCGAAGTACACGGCAACGATGCATGTGGGTGTATTCTTTCGTGGGTCGTGGAAACCTTATAATACTTTTGCGCATAACACACGATTTGAAATGTTATGTGCACGGCAATTATTTCATTGCAGTAGGTTCAGGTGACGACTTAATGTTGTTTTCTGTTTGCATGGAAGGTGATTTTGATATTGTTGATCTCCAACACCAAGTCCGGGAACACACGTTGTCTACAGAAAAGTCGTTGGCATGTTGCCGAGGAGAAGAAAGGCCGTATCTTGAGTACAAGCCAGACAACAGGCAAGCTGACACTGTTTTGTTTCAGCCTGGCTTGGGCTGCGCGCGAGCACACGCGCAGACAGCCACACCTGGCGTGAAACAGAATCATCCGGACGATCCTGGAAAGTTGGATCCGCTGATGACCGCTTTGTTCGGGCGCGTTCGCATGCGAACCAATTTCTTCGCGCTAGACCTTGCAGAGTTGTTATTTCGCAGGGAAACGAAGCAGCGCGTGGTATGTCGAACCCCACAGTGCTAGGCATGGAAAAATATAACGTGTTGGTCCGTATGTTCGCCATTGCCTTAGAACGTGACAGCGGTTTCATGCGCAGTTTCCACAATCTCATTGTGATGTTTACTTGAACAGGGGGCTTCAGGATGTTTGGGAACGCGAATAATGCACAAACGAACGTGTCCAGTCTCATGGGCAGCACTGCATTCGAAAGTACCCCTCTACTCAGACCGTGTTGGCGTTGATTTCCGATGAACCAGAGTTCTACAACACCGTTGAGGGCATCAGGTCTTGTTCAGGTTTCAAAGCAACGGCTCGGGATTTTGGATTTCATCTCACATGTAGGCTGTTCACAGACAGTTCTTTGGCGAAAGGCAACCGCTACGAGGAACGGCTTGGGGAACATACGCCACTTGCGCATTCAGTCGTTGTGGGTGCAGGACAAGGTTCTGCAGAAGAAAGCTTCTGTCACAAGGTGCCCAGGAAAGAAAATTCATCCCACGTAGGCACGAAACATTTCGATTTGGCTTCAACGTGGAAATGCTTAGCTAAGATTGGTCAGGCACCCATGGCAGGGCAATGTAATCTTCCCCTCCGAGCAGCACCTTGATCTCCACACGGGCAAGCGCTTGTTTGAAACGCGTTCGTTTGCAAGTTTACCTTGCTTTGTTTTGTCGTCAGAGTTGCAGAAAATGACCGTGTAATTGATCACAGACAGGTTCTTTGTTTTTTTCCCACCCCACCAAAGCGAACACTTGTAAAATGCGCCCGACCAGCGTAGTAGTAGTAGTGGTAGTGGTAGTACTAGTAGTAGTAGTAGTAGTAGTAGTAGTAGTAGTAGTAGTAGTAGTAGTAGTAGTAGTAGTAGTAGTATTAGTAGTAGTAGTCGTAGTAGTATTAGTACGAGTAGCAGTAGTAGTCGTAGTAGTAGTGGTAGTGATGGTGGTAGTGATGGTAATAGTAGCTGTAGTCGTATTACTAGTAGTAGTAGTAGCAGCAGTAGTAGCAGCAGTAATAACAGTAGCAGTAGCAGTAGTAGTAGTAGTAGTAGCAGTAGTAATAGTAGTAGTAGTAGTAGTAGCAACAGCAGCAGCAGCAGCAGGAGTAGTAGTAGTAGTAGTAGTAGTAGCAGTAGTAGTAGTAGTAGTAGTAGTAGTAGCAGTAGTCGTAGTAGTATTAGTACGAGTAGCAGTAGTAGTCGTAGTAGTAGTGGTAGTGATGGTGGTAGTGATGGTAATAGTAAATGTAGTCGTATTACTAGTCGTAGTAGTAGCAGCAGTAGTAGCAGCAGTAATAGCAGTAGCAGTAGCAGTAGTAGTAGTAGTAGTAGTAGCAACAGCAGCAGCAGCAGGAGTAGTAGTAGTAGTAATAGTAGTAGTAGTAGTGGTGGTAGTAGTAGTAGTAGTCGTAATAGTAGTAGTCGTAGTAGTAGTAGTAGTAGTAGTAGTAGTAGTAGTATCAGTAGTTGTAGTAGTCGTAGTAGTAGTAGCAGTAGTAGTAGTAGTCGTAGTAGTAGTAGTAGTAGTAGTAGTAGTAGTTTCAGTAGCAGTAGTGGTAGTGTTAGTAGTATTAGTAGTAGTAGTAGTAGTAGTTGTCGTAGTAGTGGTAGTGGTAGTTGTACTAGTAGCAGTAGTAGTAGTAGTAGTAGTAGTAGTAGTAGTAGTAGTAATAATAGTAGTAGTAGTTGTGGTAGTAGTATTAGTAGTAGCAGTACTAGTAGTAATGGTAGTGGTCGTAGTAGTAGTAGTAGTAGTAGTAGTAGTAGTAGTAGTAGTAGTAGTAGTAGTAGTAGCAGTAGCAGTAGCAGTAGCAGTAGCAGTAGTAGTAATTCACGACGTGCCTCTCTGGCCCCCTAGTCGTAAACCGTTAGATTGATGTTGGTACGTTGTCGTTCACATTCTTTTGCATCGTCTGGTGTGTTTCGGAGGTTTACGCGGCACATTATGGGACCCAGAAGGACAATTTGAATTAAGGGTTTTCCAGTTTGTTTGGGGGCTTAAGTTGGTCCCCGTCCATCCAATCGCACATGATGGAACCGAACGCCCTGTCAGTCTGGGCACCTCGTTGTCGAAGGTGGAAGATGATGAGTTGGAACAAGATGATGATGATGGTGATGGTGAGATTGTTGTGGTGATGGTGATGATGATGGTGATGGTGGTCATGATGATGTTCGGGATTCTGTTCATGATGATGATGCTGATGATGATGATGCTGATGCTGGCAAGGATGAGGTGATGGCGATGATGCTGGAGACTTTTGGGGCTCTCTTAGGAGTGCTTTTGGAGCCTTCCTACAGTTTCTTGGGAGGCTCTTGGGCCGTCTGGAAATCCATTGGGGCGTCTCGGGGCAGTCCTAAATATTCCGAGGGATTCCTAAGGACTCTTACGGATTCCTAGGCATTCTCAGGGATCCCTATGTACAAATCTTTCCAAGTCGTAAGGATTTGCAGGGGTTCCTAAGGATTTCACTAGGCACCTGGACGGGCAAGGCGACCGGTTTGCGTAAGGAGCCTCAAGGATTCGCAAGGGATTCCCAAGGATTCGTAGGGATTCCTACGGATTCTTACGGAGTCCTATGTATTCCTAGGGAGTCGTACGGAGTAGTAGGGGTTCCTACGGAGTCGTAGGGAGTCCTATGAATTCCGAGGGATTCCTATGGATTCCTAAGGGTTTTTTTGGAATCCTAGGGAGTCGTCGGGATTCCCAGGGAGCCGTAGGGATTCCGAGGGATTCTTGAGGATTGTTATGGGGTCCTAGGGAGTCGTAAGGATTCGTAGGGAGTCCTCGGGTTTCCTAAGAATTTTTGAGGATTCCTAGGCATTCCTAAGGAGTTCCTGGGGAGTCGTAGGGATTCCTAAGGGTTCCCATGTATTCCGAGGAATTCCCACGGAGTCGTTGGGATTCCCAGAGATTCATATGGACTCCTTGGGATTCCTAGGGAGTCGTAGGGATCCCTAGGGAGTCGTAGACATTCCTAAGGATTCCTAAGGTTTCCGAAGGGATTCCTAAGCATCCCTAGGGATTCCGAATGATTCCTTTGGAATCGGTGGGGATCGTATGGATCCCTCGGGATTCTTAGGGCTTTCTAGGGAGTCCTAGGGATTCCTAGGTATTCCTAGGAGGCCCACGGGATTCTCATGGATTGTTAGATTTCTAGGGAGTCGTAGGGATTCTTAGGGATTCTATGGATTTCTATGAATTCCTCCGGATTCGTATGGGTTCCTAGAGATTCCTAGGAATTCCGCAAGATTCCTAGGGAGTCCCTTGATTCCTCGGAATTCTTAGGACTCCTTAGAGATTCGCAGGGATTTCTAAGGATTCCTACGGATTCCTAGAGAGTCATAGGGATTCGGAGGGCTTCCCAGGATTTCCTGAGGATTCCGAAGTATTCTTAAGATTCTTAGGGATTCCTGGGGGGTCGTATGGATTCCTATGGATTCCTTTGGATTCCTATGCATTTCTAAGGATTCCTAGCGATTCCTATGGATTCCTAGGGAGTCGGAGAGTCGCAGGGATTCCTAAGGATTCCTATGGATGGAGTCCTAGGGAGTCCTAGCGATTGCTAGGGGTTCTTAGGGGTTCCCAGGGAGTCGTAGGGATTCGTAGGGATTCCGATGGGTTCCTATGGATTTTTCTAGATTCCTATCGATCCTAGATAGTCCTATGTATTCCTAGGGATTCCAAGCATTCCTATGGAGTCCTAGGGAGTTCTAGGAATTCCTATGGATTCCTAGACATTCGCAGGGATTCCTAAGGATCCCTAGCGATTCCTAGGTAGTGGCATCTTTAGGCACACGTGCAAATCGTAAGACCTGCAAGGGTTCCTAAGGATTTCACTCGGCTCCCAGACGGGCAAGGCGTTCGGTTTTGCGCAATGAATCTGAAGGATTCGCAAGGGTTCCCTAAGGATTCGTGGGGATTCCTAGGGATTCCTTGGGAGTCGTAGGGATTCTTAGGGATTCCTGGGCATTCCTAGGAGTTCCTAGGGGGTCCTAGGGATTCCGAGGAATTCCTATGGATTCCAAGGGATTCCCACGGAGTCGTAGGGATTCCTAGAGATTCATATGGACTCCTTGGGGTTTCTAGGGGGTCGTACGGAGTCGTAGGGGTTCCTAGGGAGTCGGAGGGATTCCTAGGCATTCCGAGGGATTCCAGGGGATTCCTAGGGATTCCTAGGGATTCCTACGGATTCCTAGGCATTCCCAAGGATTCCTAGGGATGCCTCGGTAGTGAGGTCCTTAGGAATCTTTGAGGTCCTTAGGAACCTCTGCAAATCGTAAGGATTCATATGGGTTCCTAAGTAATTCACTCTGGACCCGGACGGGCCCTGACGAGCAGATCGTTGGTGAGTAGTGGTAGTAGTAGTAGTAGTAGTAGGAGTAGTAGTAGCCGTAGTAGTAGTGGTCGTAGTAGTAGTAGTAGTAGTAGTAGTAGTAGTAGTAGTAGTAGTAGTAGTAGTACTAGTACTAGTACTAGTAGTAGTAGTAGTCGTAGTAGTAGTAGTAGTTAGTAGTAGGAGTAGT
>CAUYUJ010002846.1:2500-27500 GCA_963575745.1 Prorocentrum cordatum | reverse complement strand
ATATATATATAGAGAGAGAGAGAGAGATCTGCGTGCATATATATATATATAAGATATATATACACAGAATTCATGTTCAGATCTGGCTGCACACGCGTATGTGTCCTTGCTTGTGTGTATCTCTGCCTCTCTGGTCCGGCCCCTCGTCCTCTCCTGCCCCCCCTACGGCGCCCAGCGGCCGCGACAGGCGCACCTCTCCCGGAATTTCGGCGTGGCCTTGGCCGAGGCGGGCCGCGTGCGGGGGCGCTGGGTGGCGGGCACAGATCGTCTGCACCCTCATCCACTTCCTCGGCGGCGAGCGAGGGGAGAAAACTGTAGGGTTCGAGGTTCGAGGTTTTCGGACGTTTTCGTCGTCGTTTCTCGGCGATTTTCCAGCCTCGGGATGCTTGCCAACAGCTACGTCTCTCCGAGAGCGTTCCGAGGGTGCCTGGATCGTTCCAAACAGCCGCCGGAGACTTGAGTTATGACCCGAAAACCAAACCCAGCGGCGAGCGACGTGGGAGAGTGAGAAGGAAAAGGCCATCTCAAAAGGCGGCAGGACTTCTCAGGGGGCCTCGGGCCTTCTGAGAAGTTTTGTGCGTCTTCGGGGAAAGTTTCGGAACCTTCTCAGAAGGCCGGGAGACTTCCGAGCCTCCTGAGACGGCCGGGGGAGTTCCGAGCTGTCTCACTTCCCCCCCCATGCTCGCCGCCGACTGCCGCCTCGGCGTCCTCGTGCCCAGACCCCTTCGGACAATGAACAACAAATCATGAGGGGCGTGCTTTTCCTTGCTTTCGGCCTCTGCAGGCTCTTAAGAGCCTTCGGGCTTGTCAACAAAAATATTCAGGATGAACAACAGGTCCAGAAGATGGGTCGACAATTCCGAGGGTCGATATTGAGACACAAGTCGTGACGTCGGGGGTCTGGGTGCCGCACTGCTTGGAAGAACATGTGCTCAGGCAAGCACCCGCAGCAGACAAAGGAGGAGAGGAATGTCCTGATCCGCTTCGTTCGGAACGGTCGAAATGGGTACTGAAAGAATGGGTGCAAAGATCAACAGCAGATCTCGTTCACTTGAACAGGACTCGCTGTCGGTGTCGCAGCGGACTCTGTCCACTTGAGACGAAAAGCCGTTTGTGCCCAACAGCGGCCGCTGTTGGTCTGGGGCAGCATTCGTTGTTGAGCATTGTGCAATTGGTTACGTATTCATTCCGGGCGTCCAAATCAGTCTGGGGGCAAATGTAGCCGCGGGGGTTCAACGCAACTCCCGTGTGCCCTCGTCCTCGCCCTCCCCCCTCTCTTGCGCCTCGCCCTCCCCCGCGGCGGCCAGCCCCGTCGAGGGCCCTCTCGGGGAGCCTCTCCTCGGCGCCTCCCGCGAGGCAGAACGGCGCGCGCGAGAGCGCAGAAGGCGCGCGCGGGGGGGGAGGGGACGGCCGAGCGGCGGCGAGCCGCGCGGGGCGCCCCAGAAAGGGCCCCCCCCCTGCCTGCAGAGTTGGGTCGGGCAGGGCCTCCTGCAGGCGGGCTCTGGAGGAGGAGTCAAAGATAGTCAGCACATTGTCAGAAATAGGTGACAAGTCGTTGCCAGATTATGTTTTGACTGTTTGGGGGGATAGTCCTCCTGTGGAGGGGCAGGCCCGACTTGACTTCAGAGTTCGAGGGAGCTGCCACCTCTTCCGTGGCGGAAGGGCGGACGCTGGAGGCGGGCGCCGGAAAGAGGCGGCAGAGATCATGAGCTGGATTTCTCGGGGGCACGGCCACAAAAAGCGCGCCGCCAAATTGAAGCGTTCTGTCTCGGGCGCGTCTCCGGGCCCCTGCTCAGCAGCCGTGCCCCTGGGAAGAGATCACTCGCCAGGAGACGCAGGAGACGTGGGCGGCGGGAGGCCGGCCGCCCCCGAGAGGTGGCAGCCCTTTTGGGGCTCGGGCTCTCCGGAGTCGGTCGCGTCTCCGGGGCTCGCCTCGACTCCCCCGGTCCGATTCGCTTTGGAGTTCGACGGGTATTCTGATTCCGATACGATTCGACCTTGGGTTCCGACTCGGGTTCCGATCTCTCAGTGGGGCATTGCTACTCTGCCGATGTCCGCCCGTTCGACTCCTCCCGGTTTGGCTGCCGATTTCCGCCGATCCGATTGTTTTCGATCGCCGATTCGATTTATCGATTCGATTCTGGGCTCGTCTGCATCTCGCGCCTTCCGGTGCATTCGGCCCCAGGACGCGACGCTCAGACGCAGTCTCTAGAGGACGAGACGTTCGGACGTCCGAGATCACATCACATCGACACTGACGCCCGAGAGGCTGACGCCATGCTGGCGACCCCCAATCGGTCGGTGGGGTTTCCGCTCCCCGTATCCTCAAGTCGGGCCTGTCCCTCTTCAGAAGTAATTTTCAAAAATGTCAAAACATAGTCTGGGGACGATGTTTCGACACTTGTGTAGTCTATGTTTTGGGTTCTTCTTGTCTGTTTAAATTTTCCCTTCAAAATCCGCCTGTAGGGGGACATGCCCGACCAACATCTCGCGCCTTCCGATGCATTCGGCCGTGAACGCGACGCTCAGACGCAGCCTTTAGAAGACGAGACGTTCGGACGTCCGAGTTCAGATCACATCGACCTTGACGTTCGAGAGGCTGACGCCATGCCGGCGACCCCCAATCGGTCGGTGGGGGAATTGTATTATTTCCGCTCCCCGTATCATTAAGTCGGGCCTGTCCTCCTTCTTCAGGAGGAAGATTCAAACATGAACAAAAATCGCCAGAGAACGATTTTTGTAATCATTTTGGAGAATTGTTTTAAATATGGTTTGACTATTTTTTCGTCCAAGATCCCGTTTTAGGGGAACATGCCCAACTTAACCCCAATCTGTCGGTGGGGGAATGCTATTGTTTCCACTCCCCGTATCCGCAGCAGCACATCCAGAAACGATGCCCAGGCGCACAGTTGGAAGAAGGGAGAAGTTCTGCAGAAAGGTCAATGACTCTGAACTGAAAGACCTCAGGGAGCCTCTTGGAGCTTTTTTTGTTTTGGGAGGTCTCTTGGAACCTGTTTTGGAGCCTTTGAAGCCCTCTGTGGGACTTTTGAGGTGCCTTCTTGGGCCCCCCGCGGGCGCCGCGGAAGCCCTCTTAAATGCATCCTGGAGGCCATCGATCCAAAACGCAATGGTTCTGAATTATTGCTCCCCGTATGGAGGTCGGAAATTCGTTTCATGGGCAGTCTTTTGATATTCTTGGGTCGCTTTCGGGGTCTTTGGGGCTTTCTGGAGTGCTTCTGCGCCTGTCTTCGGGTTTTCTTGCGGGCGTGGAGCCGTCTGAAGGCCTCAGAAGCCCATCGTAAGCTAACATGTGAAGAGAGCAGACTCAATGGACGTCCTGAGGCACTTGAAGGATGTTGGCCTCTCGGGGGTATCCTTTGCAAGGCTTCGTGGTTTCTTGATGCCGTCTCTGGCCCCTTGGTCGTGCAGAAGCTCGTCGTGGAACCGTCTTGGAGGGCATCCCGGGGGTCTCCGAGAGCGGATTTGGAGGCCCGGAGGGCCCAGGCGATGTGCCGGGGAGCTCGTGGCCTCCCCCCCTTTCAAACGACATGCTGAGCCCCGAGGGAGGAGGCGAGACTGGGAGGGGGCAGCCAGTCCTCTCACACGCCCTCTCGCCCCCAGGAGGAGCCGGGGTCGGCGGAGGACGGCTCCTGCTGCCAGCCGCCACGGCTACGACCACGGTCGCGAGTACTGCTTACCAGCCTCGAACATGTCCCTATCCCTGAGATTGACACGCCAAAAGGCGATGACAATCTTAGGTGTTTGCCTTCAAAGAATATGGGAATCCCTAAGATTGGCATCGTGGTGAGGCGATGCCCAGCATAGGGACAGGGATACGTTCCAGGCTGGTAAACTACAGCTGTTCAGCACCGTCAGACCGTTCCCCATGTCCCAGTGGGCCAGGGTTCCTTAGAGCCACCAGCCTGCCCTCTCGAAATTTGCACGGATGCCGCGAACGCCGACGGCGACGGAGCCTGACTAACCCATCTCGGTCTGCTTGATCCGGTCTGATATCGATTCTGGCCCGCTCGATCCGGTTCGGCTTCGATGCTCTGGCGGTCCGATGCGGCCCGATGCTCCCACGGCGCTGTTGTGCATCCTGGCGCAGCCGATCCGACTCGACTTCGACTCCGTGCCGACGCGGCCCGATCCGATCTGCACTTCGATTCGATCCGATGTTTGGACTCGATGCTGCGTGATCCTGGCCGCGGACTCTATCTCCTCCTCCTCCTCCTCCTCCTCCTCCTCCTCCTCCTCCTCCTCCTCCTCCTCCTCCTCGGGTCGCCTACGGCCCCGGGGGAAACC
Organism: Prorocentrum cordatum; assembly: GCA_963575745.1. Classification (NCBI taxonomy): domain Eukaryota; class Dinophyceae; order Prorocentrales; family Prorocentraceae; genus Prorocentrum; species Prorocentrum cordatum. The sequence continues at coordinate 23,195 of CAUYUJ010002846.1, read as the reverse complement.
GTGCACGGCGGCCCCGCCCGCCACAGACGCCAGTTTCCACCGACGGCTGGTCCTGGGGCGAGTGGGAGCTCGACGGGAACCACGCGCTCCGCGTGATGGCCAGCGGCAAGCTGAGGCCCATCCCCAGGAGAACGACGAGACATGATGATGAGAAGGAGGAGGAGGAGGAGGAGGAGGAGGAGGAGGAGCAGGAGGAGGAGGAGGAGGAGGAGAAGGGGGAGGGGGAGGGGGGAGGGGAGGGGGAGGGGGGGGGGAGGGGAGGGGGGGTGGGAGGGGGAGGGAGGGGAAGAGAAGGGGGAGGGGGGGAGGGGGAGGGGGAGGGAAGGAGGAGGAGGGGGGGAGGAGGAGGAGGAGGAGGAGGAGGAGGAGGAGGAGGAGGAGGAGGAGGAGGATCGGAAAATGGGCAGTCAAGACAACAGCGGCCCTTCCTGGCGACCGCGCGCCAGATCCATGGATCGTTAATCCATGTTTGCGCGCCCCCGATATATGAGGGGGCAGCAAGGGTTGCCGAAAAGGAGCCCTTCGGGGCCCCTACAGGGGCCCAGAAGGGGGCCCTTAGGGCCCCAGAGGGGCACCCTTCGACCCCCCCCCCATTGATCCCCCCCTCCCACTAATTCGCGCCCGAGGACCGCGTCCTGAGTGATGCTTGAGGGCCCGGCCGCCGCGTGCACAGTCGCTGTGCTTAGAGTCCGCCTCGTCGCCGCGCGCGAGGCCGCTGTGCCGCCAAAAGTGGGCGCGGGGGTGGGTGGGGTGGTGGGCCCCAGGCACGGCAGGGACTCTTCTTTTCACCGTTTCCAGAAGAGTGTCCCTTGAAAGTCGTGGGCACGGTGAAAAACAAATACAAGCGGAAGCAACAATACAAGCGGTCCCGGAATCGGAACCAGAATTGGAACCGACAGAACACGGCGACGGAACCGGGAATAAAAACGGCGCCAGAACCAGAACACCAGCAACGGCCCAACGGAAGTGGTAACAAAAAACGGTCTTGTCCTCCCAGGGCCCGCTATAAGGTGGGCGGGTGAGGGGGGAGAGGGGGCGGCCGCGGTGGCGAGTTTCGGGAGCTGCCTGGCTGCCGGCACTGGCGCTCGGGTCCTTGCCCCAACCCCCGCGTGCTCCTGGCACGGATGCGCGCCAGTCGTTCCGCGCCCTGGTTTTTGGGTCGTCTTGCTGTCGCCCCTGCGCTTCCTGCGTAAGGCTGCCAGTCCTGCCCCCCTACACTCGGCCGCGCGCAGCGGGGGGTAGGGGGGAGGGAGGAAGGCCTCTCAAGAAGCAGCCTCCCAAGAAGGCTTCCCCCCTCTTCCTGCCCCGCTGTGCGCGCCGACCAATCACGCGAGTCGTTGAAAGTAGGTACTTCTGGATTCCCGGGCCCGAATCTACTTCAAGCGCCTTCCTAGTTTGAGAATCGATTGTTTGCTGCCTTTTGCTGTTCTCTGGGCGGGCCCGGACTGAATCTTCTGAATCGCCTTCCTGCTTAGTGTGTCCCACGTGCTCCTTCCAACTGTCGGGGGAGCGTAAGACCCGGGTTTGCCGGGACTCGGGTTCGCCATCGTTTTTTGACGACCGCGCCTCGGATTTTGACGAGGAGGAGTTTCGTGGGATGTCTGCAGCGGGAGGCCTCGTCAAAATGCAGGCTCGGCCTCGTCATTTTTCTGACGACCTCGTCGGGGATTTCCGAGTCCCCCGTACCCAGGTCTTACGTCTCCCCGATTAGTGTGTCCCACGTGCTCCTTCCAACTGGCGGGCAATAGCCCGTGGGCTGCGAGGATCGGGCGAGCTCCTCTTCTGCATCCCGCCGCTCGGCGCCGCCCGCACTCGGCCTCCGTGGCCCCCGACGTCTCCCCCAGGCCTCGCTCGGACGCGTGCATTTTTCCTTCGGCGAGGACCATCGAGGAGCATCCTTGATCATTTGACGAAGAAGCCACGCACGAAGCCGAAAAAAGCGCAGGGAATGGACGTCCGAGCGATGGCCAGCTCCCACCTCCCTCTGCTTCGGGTGCTGTGTGCTGCATGCGTCGGCCGTGTCCTAAGCCCCCATCCGCAATGCCAGGCGGTAATTGAGCCAGGCGTGGCCCGCCCTATAGTACTCGCTGCGGGGGCACTCGCGCGGCCGCCGACGAAGAAGCCTGGGGAGGGGCATTGGGAGGAGGAAGGGGAAGCGTGGGATGGAGGTGGGTGGGGTGGGGGGTGGGTGGGGGGGGGAGGATGCGGGGAGGAGGAGGATAGTCACGACGGGAGGGGGGACGAGGACGGTGACGAGCACAAGGAGGTCAGGAGGAGGAGGAGGAGGAGGAAGAGGAGGAGGAGGAGGAGGAGGAGGAGAGGAAGACCTGCGGATCGCGGCGACGTCACAGGCGGCGACGAGGGCGACGACAGCGGCGTGAGTGCCGGGGACGAGCTGGCCCCAGGAGCTACCCCAGTGGCGGCGCCGAGCGCGGGCCACGGCGCAGGGCATCCTGGCGGACGGCGCGCTCTTGTCTGAAAAACAGACGGCTCCCAGCATGGAGATTCCCATCGGCGACTTGAGCCAGGCCCGCGACGGAGAACGCGAGGGGAGGAGGAGGATGAGGAGGCGGAGGACGACGACGATAGCGAGGAAGAGAGAGAAAGAGAGAGAGAGAAGGAGAAAGAGAAAGAGAGGCAGAGCGCGAGAGAGAGAGAGAGTGGGGGGGCAGACAGAGACACCTTAGCCTGTAGAGGGGCCGAACCCTAGCAACCTCACATAGCCACATAGCGTTTGTGATGAACCGCTCGATGCACGGCCCGTCTGTAGACTGCGCCAAGACGCGCGGGAGGGATCTACGCAACTTGTCCCGTTGGTGTCGTATGTGGAGCTTCTTGGAGGGGCGCGAAGTAAGCCAGAATGCTCGAGAGACGTCGTGCACACGTTCCCGTTGGGGCCGTCGGTGGGGCTCGCGTGAGGGGTGTGCCGAAACGGGCGGAAACACGCATGCACACTTTCCCACAGAGGCCAATGTAGAGCTTCTCTTGAAGAGGACACGGTCCTCGTGAGGGGTTTACCGAGGTGGGCGGCTCCGCCATGCGGACCTTGCCATTGGGGCAGTCGGTGGACTTCCCTATGGGACCACTGTCCGCGTTAGGGGTGTGCCGAAATGGACAGCTCCGCCAGGCACATGTTGCACTTGAGCCGTATACGAAACCCGCTATGGTGCCACGAATCGTGCGAGGGGTGTGCCGAAATAGACGGCGCCGCTATGCGGAGCCTCCCTCCGATGCCGTATGTGGAGGTCTCACGTGCGGCAACGACCATTGCGAGGGCTGCGTTGACATGGGCGGCACCACCATGCGGATCTCCCACTGAGGCCGTAGGTAGAGCTCCCTCCATTTGGGGGCGCGATCCTCTAAGGCCGTAGGCAAAAGAACACACAACGTGTGAGGGATGTACCGACATGAGACCGCAGGTTCAGCTCCCGATCGGGCCACCAAGCGTGTGATGGGGTCTGCCACATTGAGGGCGTGTGCGCCACGCTGTAGCGCCCACAGACCGCAGGTGGAGATCCATGTGGGGCCACGAAACGTGTGAAGAGTGTGCCGAAATGGGCGCGGCGCCGCCATACGCAGGCGCCACTGAGGCCGTAGATGTGGACCTTGTGGGGACACGAAGCGTGTGAGAAGTGTGTCGACTTGGCGGCGCGATGCAGCCAGTCGTCGGCGCCCAAAGAGGCCCGCAGGTTCAGCTCCCTACCGGGCCAAGAAACGTGTGATGAGGTGCCCCGAATTCAGGACTTGTGCGCCGTGTTGCCGCGCCCACCGAAGTCGCAGGTGGAGATCCCCATGTGGCAACGAAGCGTGGGAAGGGTGTGCTGGCTTGGGGACGCCGTGCTGCCATACGTTGATCCCGCTGAGTTTGGTAGGCGGAGCTGAGTGTTAGGGCATGCGGCGTGTGAACGGTGTGCCGAAAATGGCACGCGGAGAGGTTAGTCCTTCCGGGCCCTTCCGATGTTCGGTCTTTCTGCCTTTGCTTCCTTGCTCCAGTACTCGTCTCTTGCAGCAGTCCTCGTCTCGACATCCCTCTTCTTAACTCTGTCGCGATTCCGTTGCTGTTGTGCCTCTGCCCTCGCGCGGGTCGGCCTTGTGGTGTCTGTGTCCTTGGCAACTCCGCCGTTACTTTGACTGCACGCCGCCAGACGATGCTGGTGTGGGAAAGCGCTTAGCTCTCATGCACGCTAACATCAGAACCTGCTGATGGACGGGTGCCGTCGCAGATGCCTCGGTAGACGCTATGAGGCAACCTTGTGCTGGGGCTGCTCTGTGCTCGTGAGCACCAGCCGGTCTCCGTGACAAAGTTGGCCTCAGCGGCGAGGCGAGAGAATTCCCCCAATCCAGATTTGGGGCTATGCCGCTTGGCCACTCTGTTTGCTTTCTGGGGTGCCGTGATCGTCCCTCGTGCTGTGGCTTCGCTGTGTGTTCTTGGGGGTACCATTGTCGTCCCCTGTGCTGTTGCTTTGCCGACTTCTGTCTCCTGGTGAGCCGTGATCGTCCCACTTCAGTCACAAGACCGCTGGTCTTGTGGCCGCACTCGGCGTTTACCGCGGCACTTCTGCTCCGTTTCATCCTTTGACTTGTTCGTTAGGGCGGATGTCAATTTTGGGAGCAATTTTTCTGTACTAGAAGCGGTTGGCATCGCTCTGGTAACAAGGCAAGGTACCAGTCCAGGCGAATGGCAATGCGTTCCTGGAGGCCTCGCGCGGCGCGCAACACTTGTATTATCTAGTCCACACGTCAGCTCCGCAAGCTGTGGGTCGACGTTCGCGCGGCGATGCTCTGGCGTCCGTCCGACGTAAACGCGACGTGCCTCCGACGTACATCCGACGTGAACCCGACGTAAATCCAACGTACATCGGGTCTCAAGTTGCCGCGCAAGGCCTCCGAGATTTTCTTCATAGCCATCGGTCGTTGAAAGCAGGTGTTTTTGGATTCCCAGGACGTAATCTACTTCAAGCGCTTCTCTCCTGCAAGAACCGATCTGGTCTGGCTGTTGCTTGCTATTCTGTTGGGCGAGCCCGAACCCAATCTACGTGATCCGCCTTCCTGCTTCATGTCCCTGCCCACTTCTTCCTGCCGGTGTATAATTGTATGTTTGGGTTTGACTGTGGCACCACGTGCGCTCGTCTTTCCGTGTGCTGAGCGCTCGCGTGCAAAAAAAAGTGGTGCCCTCCGTCGGCCAGCTGAATTCCCTGTCCGTCAGATCTTTGGGGGCCCGCGCCTGGCATGTTGTGTATATATATACACACGAGAATCGGTTCGCCAAGGGGAATGTTTTTCGAAGAACTGAAAGCGCCATGAGTTTTTCGAAGAAGAGAAACCGCCATAAGCACAAACTTTTGGCGCTCCGCGCGGATTTCTTGGATCCGCGCTGCGGTGGCGCGCTCCGCGCGCTGGGGAGGGGGGGGGACGCCGTAGAACCCGCTGTTTGCGCGATTACAGCCAGGAGTAGTTCTTGATCTCCACTACGGAATTTGATGTGTAAAACTTCACTGTGAAAATTTATTTGAACAGCACAAAACCAAATTCAAGTTATAATCCGCGTCAACAAGTCAATTTGTAATCTATCATTTGCAACTTGATGTTGTTTGTGGGCATGTCCAGGTACAGCGACAATCAAAGTCAATGTGTAATCCATTCACAACTTGATTTGATGGTACGGATTTTGAGAGTCAGCGCAGGGTCCGCGGATGTTTACCAGGAAAACAAGAAACAGTCCATGAAAATTCTTATGCCTTCACATGGAAAAATATGATCAACCAAGGAAATTATGTGATTGCCAGCGTTTTCGTGTGTTTCATAATTACAGATGGCAACAGTCACAGGTGCTCTGTGGTTTCTCCGATTGTTTCTGTGCCAACAGAAGTTCTGTTGTGGTTTTAAAACATGTTTGTTATGTTTCTCATGCTTTCCGGGTAAGCTTCCGCGGTTCACGGCGCCGCCATTGCAATTCCCTTCAATCAAAATGAAGTTGCAAGTCATTCACACATTGATTCTGATTGTGGGGATGTCCAAAGACAACGACGATCAAAATCAATGTGTAATCCATTTTCAACTTGATTTTGATTGTGGGGATTTCCAGAGGCAGCGCCTGGGGGTCTCGGAAGCTTACCAGGAAAACAAGAAACAGCGGACAAATTTTATGCCTTCACTTGGAACATATAAATAAACAACGAGAGCTTGTGACTGTCAGCGTTTTCATGGGTTTTGATAACTGCAAATGGCAGCAGTGAAGGGTTTTCATTGGTGATTCTTATCTTCCCCAGTGCAAGCAAGTGTTCACAAGGAATCCCTTGTACAGGCCGCGACAAGAACATCCGATTGTGGAGGCCACTGCAGATCCCCCACATGTCCAATCCTCTTGCAAGGTTGCCACACAGAGGATAAGTTTGCCAAGGCCGTTACAAAAGGATTTTACTTGCAGATCACCTGCGCAATAAAGAATTGCGACAATCACATGTGTTTCTAGTTGTTTCATGGGTTCCCATGTGGGCACACAAGCTTTTTAAGGTGTGTCCTGTCTCTCCTGCTTCCTTTTTTAGCTTTCCTGGGCTCACGGTGCTGCCACTGCAGATCCCCCACACGGAACCTTTGTGTAAGGCCGCCACACACGGGATATGTGTGCACATGTTGTGGCATAAGGGTTCTAAGTGTGGAGGCCGTTGCAGACCCTCTACAAGTATAATATGTTGTAAGGTCGCCACAACAGAAATCCGTTTGGAAAGGCCGCTACAGCACATGTTTTTAAGTGCAGATCATCTGCATTCTACCAGCAAAAACGACAGTCACATGTTGTCCTAGTTGTCGGTTGTTTCCCTTTTTGGCAACGTTGGATGTTTATTGTTTGCCACGTTTTTATCCATGGTTGCCGCTGTAGCGCTGATGGGCTCAATGTGCCGCCGCTGCAGCCGCCCCACGTTTAAAACACGTTTGCAAGGCCGCAACAAGAATAGTCTTTTTCGCGCAGGTTGCTGCAAAGGAGTTCTAACCGGTGAGGCCACTTCACACCCTCCACACTGAAAATCCTCTTATACGGCCGCCACAATAGGCACCCTTTTGCCAAGGCCGCTTAACAAATACTTTACTTGTAGATCATCTGCGCTTTACAAACAGCGGCAGTCGCAGGTTTCCTTTGATTTGTCTTGGTTTGCCATGTAGAAGCAAATCCTTGTTTATAGTTTTCTTGCTCCTGTTTTCCTCTGTAGCTTTCCTGGGCCCCACGTGCCGCCAGTGCAAGTCCCGCACACTCAGAACCCGTGTGTGCAAGGCCGCCCCCCAAAAAAATCAATCCCTCCGTACAGGCTGCGGCAGAAGGATTCTAAGTATGGAGGCCATTGCAGATGCCCACAATGCCAATCCTTTTTGTAAGGTTGCCGAACAAGAAATCCGTGTTTTAAGGCATCTGCGCAATCACAGGTGCTCCTAGTTGTGTTTGTTGTTCGTTTGAAAACGCATGTTTTTGGCTGTTGTTCCGTTTTTGCTCTGTCTTCCCTTTGAAACCTCTTGGGTTCAAGGTGCCGACGCTGCAAGTCCCCCCCACAATATCAACCTTCTGTGTAAGGCCGCCACAGAAGGAATCCAAGTGTACAGGCTGCTACAACGATATTCCAAGTGCGGGGGGCCACTGCTGATCCTCCACAATTCAAATGATATCTTGGTAAGGTCGCCACGGAGGGATTCCTTTCGTAAGAGGCCGCTGCAAACATATTGTATTGTCGACCATCTGCAGCGTAAACCAGCGATCTTCACAGGTTGTCCTAGCTGTGCCGTGTCTTCCCTTTGGGAACACACGTTGTTCTTACTTCTCATGTTGTTGTCTGGTTTCGTCTGTAGCTTTCCTGGGCTTAAGGTACCGCCACTGCAGATACCGCAGAAATAAAACACTTTTGTAAGGCCGCTACAAAAGGACTCCCTTTGTACAAACCGCCACATAAGAATTCAAATTGTAGAGGCCACTTCAGATCCTCCACACGTGAGATCCTTTTGTAAGGTTGCCGCAAAAGGGATCCTTTTGCAACAGCGTTGCCGAAAGACTTAGGGGGAGAAAGAAGATACAGGGAGATCAAGAAGACCGAGGACGACCAGCATGCATGATGAGTAAACTGATGATCCATAGCGTTCAAATCGCTAGGACATCTACCAACACTGCCATGTTGTAATCATACAAACAGCGGGTCGGACCCGGGGGGGCAGCGCGGATCCAAGAAATCCGTGCGGCGCGCCAACAGTTTCTGTTTATTGCGTTTTTTCTTCCTCGATGTATATACCAAAATTGGTTTGCCACAGGGAAGTTTTGTTTTGGCCACCGACTTTTTGTGTGGAGTGGTGATACCAAGGGCAGGGTAAGGCATAGCTTGACTGCGGCAAACCTGTCGGTCGCGGACTGGCCGCCTTCGATGGATTTGCCTGGCTTCGCCCAGGGCGCTGATGCTACTGCAGCCCAGACCCAACGCCCAGTCGGCCACCAACTTCGGTGGGTCGCATTCGCCCCTGCATAAACAGCTGCCGGCAAAAGACTCGCTCCGCATAAATTCAAAGCGTGTGTGTGTGTTTGTGTGTGTGTGTGGTCTTCCCCTCCCTCCTCTCGCGCCTACCGGTCGTAGGCTTTCTCGCCTGTTTTTTCTTTCTGGCACCGCTTGTTTTGTTTGCCCTGTCATCGCCTATTTGTTTGTTCGGGGATTCTCAGATCAGGTACGTTGCTCCACAATGAATCTGAGTTCCTCTGAGGGTGACTGACCCCCCCATCCATGAGCCGATTTGATTTTTCGGCGTGTCTCGTTATGTTCGTCTCCAGATTTCTCTCCCTCTCTCCATCTCTCTCTCTTTTGCTTCCCCGCTCCCCCCAACCTGTTCCATCTATTTTGTCGAACGTCTCTCCTGCATGTGTCCCCGTCGTGTTATATGCCTTGAATATGACCTGCTTGTCTGGTTTGGACGCGACCAGAGGGCTGGTGGAACTGCTTGGCCAAAGGATGCCCCACATCGTACTTCGTGTTCCCGGGGGCCCACACGAATCCTTGAGCGTTTTTAAACCACCCTCGAAACAGTCAACTTCTACACATGTGTCATGCAGTCCCCTTGTCGATGTGATGTCTGGGCTTGGGTGACACTGCGAGCAAGGTACTTGTTGGTACCTCCTTTCCAATGCCTGTCATCGTGGAACTTCCGAAATGACGGGGCCGACATTAAATGGGTGGAAAGCGGCCGATATTGAAGTGGCGCGTTTATTATTTTTGAGGTTCATCTTGTTGATGGTGGTAGGAGACGGAGGAACATATGATCAACGTGTCTTTCATTTCTATGATATTGATAATCGCCTGCGCCGTCGTGTACTGCTAGTGCCGTGTCGCCGCAGCCCCAGCGCAGGTGCACAACCCCGGCAAAGGCGACGTTTCCCTGGAGCTGCAGGACGAGCTCACCGGGATAGGCGGTGAGGCCGAGGCTTCCAGGGCAGCCGCCCGGCAGATGGGGCAGGAGGATTGGATGTTTGGCAGCGCCGGGGTCACCATTGATCTAGGCCTCCTAGATGGGGTCGGAGTAGATGGGGTCGGAGGATCGCGCCGCATCGCCGATGCATCGCCGATTCGGCTCGATGTGCAGCCCGATTCTCTCCACGCCGACGTCGCCGATGCGTCGTCGACGTCGGCGGTGCATTGCCAATACATCGGCGATGCATCGCCGATGTATTGGCGATGCGGCGCGATGCTCCGATCCCATCTCCTCGGAACCCATCTAGGAGGCGTCTAATTGAGAGGGTTGCCTCTTCGATCGCGTATATCGAAGAGGAGCGATTCCCCCTTGCGCACCAGGGAGTGGGGCCAGCGCCGATCCAAGAAATCCGCGCGAACCTCTGAAAGTTAGTGTTTATGCGATGTGTGGCTCCTCTAGAGAAGTTGCATCGAGCATCGATCAGTTCCACCAGCCCTCTGGGCGCATGTGGTTCAGCGACTGAGGTGTTCCAGCCTCCTCCTTCTGGAGAGAGCCCTACCTCTCCGCCCGACCTCCTCCCCCTGGATCTGGAGGGGCGGCGCGAAGCGGTGGATATGGCCCAAGACGGTTCCAAGATGCCCCAGGTAGTCAAAGACGATGTTGAAGATCACACAAGCCCAGACCCCCGACATCATGATCTGTTTTTAACGTCGGCACCCGAGGTCTCGAGCCATTCCCTGGGATCAGTTTTTCAGCGTGAGCCGTTTTTTGACGGTCCCGAGGCCTGGTTAGGGCCCCCAGAGGCCGAACATATGGAAAAACCTCCCGTCATGTTTTTTCATTACCCGAAGGGGTTTGGGAGATAGCCAATTCTGGCCCTCGACAGCCTCCAGCATGCCTGCAAGAGGCTCCCAAGATTGCGCGGCTCCAAGTGGCCATAGTGGCCTCCCAAAGACGCCCTCGCAAGGCCCACGTCCCTTCCGAACCTGCGAGCAACAATGTGGTTTGCCTTTTCGCTCTTTCTCTCCCAGTCAATCGGCTTCGATGGGGCCTCAATGCAGTGGAGGCCCATGCCAAGAACCACCCTGCTTGCCTCCAGGGTGCCCTGGGTTCTTTGGGAGGCTATGGTTTTGCGATGGAAAGCGTGACGTTCCCACACCAACAATCAATGGACGTCCTGGGGTCTCAGGGTTGGGTTTCTTGTGGAAGGTTTCTTGTGGACTGGCCTCCACTGTATGGCTCCAGCATTGCCAAAGGGAACCCCGAAGGGGCCCAGAGCAACCTGGTGTGTGGCTGAGCAGTCAGCCTCGCAGGCTCGCAGCCAGGGGCGTCCACGAGCGCGACAAGAGGGTCCCTAGATGGCTGCGAGAAGCGACTTTTTATTATCTGCTAGTTTTGAGCGGTTCTGGGGGGCGAGAAGGGAGAAGGGAGGAGGAGGAGGAGGGGGAGGAGGAGGAGGAGAAGGAGGAGGAGGAGGCGGAGGAGGAGGAGGAGGAGGAGGCGGATGATGATGATGATGATGATGATGAGGAGGAGGAGGAGGAATGATACAACTAATAAGAAGAAGAGGAGGAGGAGAAGGAGGAGGAGGAGAAGGAGGAGAAGGATAGGGTTCTGGGGGGGGGGGTCGTTCTCCCTTTCTCTTCGGGGAAGAGGTGGCCACACCCTGGTAGTGGTGAGACCTCCGTTTGGCCCCGCCCGCGCGTTTGGACACGTCGAGGCAGGATACAGCCAGACCGATGTACAGTCGGCCCTGATTAGTAGGTCGACCCTGCCAAATCAAGGGTACCCTTGGGTACCCTTGTGCCCTGTGCCTCTCAAAGATCGGTGCGGGGAGGGTGCTCTAAGGTTCTTCGTGTTTGTTGGATGTTCTTCTGCATCCTGGGAGATGCTGCCCTCGAATGTTCCTCAACCTGGCCGTCGGAGGGTCTCGTGTTCTTGAAGGATGTTTTTCTGTCCTGGGTCCGACTGCAGCAAGTTGGCCGCAGCCTGCCAAGGTTGCGCCTCAACGCAGCAGCAGCAGCGGGTCCAGGGACGGCCCAAGAGGGGCCGACAGACGACGCCGCGGCCCGAGACGGCCGAGCGAAGCGGGAGGGAGGCCGAGCCGACCCTAGGGAGGGCGTACAGAAGGGGAGGCTCAGAATCGAAGAAGAAAACACGACATGACAATCAACTTTTGGCGCTCCGCGCGGATTTCTGGATCCGCGCCTGGGCTCCCCGGCGGCGCCCCCGGCGCCGCCCCTGGCTCGCTCCGCGCGCCAGGGAGGCGGGTCCAGCGCGAATCCAAGAAATCCCCGCGGAGCGCCTCAAGTTTATGCTGATGTGGTTTCTCCGTCTCCTTGCAAAAAGGCAGACGAGGAAGAGGACGACGAGCACCGCGGGCCCACGATCCACCCCGCGGCGCTGCAGCACAGGCTCCCCTCCCAAGGCCCCCTTCTAAGAAGTAGCCGCCCTCAGAGAAGTCTTCCCCCCTCCCTTTCCCCCTCTCTGCGCGCGCCGCCAAACCATCGGCAGCGACAGAAGGACGTACACGTACATGAATCCACGTTGATTTCGAGGGCACGCACTGCCTCCTCCTCCTCCTCCTCGTCGTCCTCCTCGTCGTCCTCCTCCTCCTCCTCCTCCTCCTCCTCCTCCTCCACCTCCTCCTCCTCCTCCTCCTCCTCCTCCTCCTCCTCCTCCTCCTCCTCCTCCTCCTCCTCCTCCTCCTCCCCCCCCCTCCTCCCCCCCCCCGTGGATCCAGGGGCCGTGTTCATGTACATGGTTGGGCGCGTACGTCCTCTGTGCGCGCCGCCAAAGGAGAGCATGTCCTTGCACGGTGATGCGGATCGTCGTGCGCCTGAGCGCCTGCGCACTGGGATTATTCTGTAGGCTATCCCGCTCTGCCGCGCGAGGGGGAGGAGGAGGAGGAGCCCCTTCCCATCCTTGGCCTCTCGCTGGCCTTCCGGTGCCCCTGCATCCTTACCGCGCATGCTTAGTCTGCGACTCGACTGTAGGACCAGGGAAAGATGGGTAACCCGCGCGGACCTCACCGATGCCCCCCTGGTCGCCCAGGACGCCCTGTGGACCTCGTCGGGCGCACCCTGGAGGCCTCGTGGAGGCCTCTGCTGCTGGTCTCGTCGACCCCCTGGGGGGCGTGCTGAGGGCCCTCCAGTGGGCCTCCGCCCACTCCTCCTCCTCTTCCTCCTCCTCCTCCTCCCTCCTCCTCCCTCTCCTCCTCCTCCTCCTCCTTCTCCTCCTCCTCTACCTCCCTCCCCCCCCTCCTCCCCCCGCGCGCGAGCGAGGTGCTCCACGAGATCCGCTTCTTCGTCCCGCCCACCCCCGGCGCCGAGATGGCGGCGGAGGCGGCGCTCTTCGGCGACTGCGCGCCTGCTTCTCTCTCTCCGCGCGGCGCGGCCGCGCGGCAGCCTCATCGTCTTCCGCCCCCGCCTGAGGTGGGGAGCTGTCCATCGGCAGCGAGCGAGGGGGGGAAGTTGAGAAAGAGAAGGCGTTCTCGGAAGGCGGCTCAGAGGAGGAAAGGGTACCCATACCTCTACCCTCCGCCCGTTTTCCCCTTTGGGGGCCTCCTGAGCGGCCCTCGTCGCCACCGCTGGATTCGCCTCGAAATCTTGGTCAGAACGCACCCCAGGAGAGGTCCAGGGAGTAGCGGTATCGGTACCTTTTGGTTTCCCCAGCGGCCGGACTTCTCAGACGCCCTCGCGCATCCTGAGAATTTTCGTGCGTCTTCGGGGAAGGCTCCGAAAACTTCCCAGAAGACCGGGTGACTTCCGAGCCTTCTCAGAAGGCCCGCCTCTTCACTTCCGAGCCTTCTCAGAAGGCCCGCCTCTTCTCACTTCTCCCCCTCGCTCGCCTCCCAGTCCAGGACCACCGTCTGGGAGATCTGCCTTCCCAGATCCCCCATCGGGCAATGAAGAAGTCGCCGCGCCCCGTCCTCGGCCCCTGTAGTCCTCCGCCGGCCCTCGGGACCGTCAAAAGAGACGACTCGGGAGGAAGAACTGGTCCTCCTCCTCCTCCTCCTCCTCCTCCTCCTCTTCCTCCTCTTCCTCCTCTTCCTCCTCCTCCTCCTCCTCCTCCTCCTCCTCCTCCTCCTCCTCCCAGGGGAACAGGTCGAGGCCCGCGGAGGGCCGACGCTGTGACAGGATCACGACGTCGTCCGGGGTGTCTGGCTTCGGGGCCCCGGGCGGGCGCCGAAGGAGGCAGGTCGGCACGAAGACAAACTTTGGGAGCTCCTCCCCCTCCTCCCCTCCTCCTCGTCCCCCTCCTCCCCCTCCTCCTTCCTCCTCCTCCTCCTCCTCCTCCTCCACCTCCTCCTCCTCCTATTCCTCCTCCTTCTCCTCTCTCCTCCTCCTCCTCCTCCCTCCTCCTCCCTCGTCTGCTCCTCCTTCTCCTCCTCCTCCTTCTCCTCCTCCCCCTCCTCCTCCTCGCTCGGACCTGCGCCTGGGCCCCTCGCCGACGCCTCCGGCGCCGCCACTGCTCCACGCGCCAGGGTGGGGGCTCTGGCGCAGGTCCAAGAAAGCCGCGCGGGCCGTCGAACGTGTGCACGTAGTTGTTTCTTCGTCCGGCTTGGAAGATCTATATGCGGGACTTTCGGCAGGCGGTGACCATGGACGTAGTCAGGGAAACCGCGCCAGTGGATCCCCCTGAATACACAAAAGGGGGGTGTGATCGCAGAACCCTTCCCCCCCCTTCAAAGGGGGGGTGAGATTTTCCACCCCTCCCCCCTTCCCCCCTTGAGGGGGGGGATCCGAACCCCCCCCTCCCCCCCTCCTTGAAGGGGGGGGGGCTTCCGGACCCCCTCCCCCCTCCCCCCCTTGGCGCTGGAAAGGGGAGGGGGGTCGAACCCCCCACCCCCCTCCCTCCGTTTGCACCGAACAGGGGGCTGTGGAGAGGTCCTCTCCCGCAAGGGGGGGGGGTCCGGCCTCGGGATAGTGAGTAGTAAGTAGAGAGTAGAGAGTAGTGAGTAGCGAGTAGTGAGTAGTCAATAGCGATTAGCGAGTAGTGAGGAGTGAGGAGAAAGTAGTGCGCACTGAGTAGTGAGTAGTGAGTAGTGAATAGTGAATAGTGAATAGTGGGTAGTGGGGAGTGAGTAGTGAGTAGTGAGTAGCGAGCAGGGAGTAGCGAGTAGGGCACTGTGGGTAGTGAGTAGTGAGGAGAGAGTAATCAGAAGTGATGTGCGAGAGTGGCGAGTAGTGATAAGTGAGTAGTGAGTAGTGAGTGAGTGAAGTGAGTGAGCAGTGAGTAATAAGTCGTGAGTAGTGAGTAGTGAGTACTGAAAAGTGCGTAGTGAGTAGCGACTTGTGACTAGTGACTAGAGAGTACGTAGTACGGTCTAGGGAGTAGTAAGTACTACTGAGTATTGCGTATTGGGTAGCGAGTAGCGAGTAGGAATATGCGAATAGTGAGTAGTGAGTAGTGAGTACTGTGTAGGGAGCAGGGGGTAGCGAGTAGCGAGCAGCGGATAGTGAGTAGTGAGATGCGGGAAGCGGGTTGTGAGTAGTGAGTTGTGCGTACTCCAGAGTGAGTAGTGGGTAGTGGGTGGTGGGTACTGCTTAGTGAGTAGTGAAGAGTGGGCAGTGACTAGTGTTTAGTGAGTAGTGAGTATTGAGTACTGGGTAATGAGTAGTCATTAGTGAGGTGGGAGTGATGAGTAGGGAGTAGTGGGAGCATAGTGAGTAGTTAGTAGTGGGTAGTGAACAGTGCGTATCGGGTAGCGAGAAGGGTGCAGGGAGTAGCAAGTAGTGAGTAGTGAGTAGTGAGTACTGTGTAGGGAGTAGCGAGTAGCGAGTAGTGGATAGTTAGTAGTGAATTATGGGCAGTAGTGAGTAGTTAAGTGTGAGTAGTGAGTCGTGGATAGTGGTTAGTGGGTAATGTGTAGTGATTTGTGATTAGTGAGTAGTGGGTAGTGAGTTGTGTTTAGTGAGTAGTGAGTTTTGAAGAGTGGGTAGTGAGTAGTGAGTAGCTAGTAGTGGGCAGTGAGTAGCGAGTAGGGAGTAGGGAGTAGTGAGTAGTGGGTAGTTTCTACTGAGTAGTGGGTATTGAGTAGTGAGTAGTGAGTAGTGAGTAGGGAGAAGTGAGTAGTGAGTAGCGAGTAGTGAATCGTGGGTAGTGAGTAGTGCGTAATGAGTACTGAGTACTGTTTGGCGTGCGGGTCAGGGTTTTGGGTTCGGGTTAGGGGTCAGGGTCAGGGTGAGGATTAGTGTTAGAGGTGGTAGGGGTTGGGTTCCGGAGCTCGGGGGCGCCGTGGCGCCGTGGCGAAAGGGGGGAGGGGGGGTGGGAGGGGGGAGGGGGGGGGGAAAGGGGTGGAGGGAAGGGGGGGGGAGTTTCCCGACGACGAATCGAGAAAGGGGGGGGGGGTCCCCGACGACGGACCGGGGAAAGGGGGGGGGGTCCCAACCCCCTCCCCCCCTTGGGGGTATCCAGCGGCGCACCCTCGTAGTCGGGCCCCGTGGGGCCAAAGCATGTCATCCACCGCCCGCTGGGGTCCCACCCGCGACGTTGGTTCCGCAGGTGGTGGACATGGATCTATCCGCGCCTCGCACTCCATATCTCCGTCTTTGCGCTGCCTTAGCCTTTGAAACACGTCAGCGATCGAGCACATTGGCCATGACGCGTGCGACCACGATTGTACAAACGAGCACCACGTGCTGAGCAGAGGCAGCGGCGAGACCAGTGCTAAGAGAACAGGCAAGAAGAGCTTACAAGGGCATGGAGGTGCAACGCAACTGTTGGCGCAACGGCAAGGTAGCCGCCATTGAGGGCCAGCAACCCTCCTACCATCTTCGCACAACCCGTCCTGCTTTTGCGAGGGTCAACCATGACTCCGCGTGTTTGTCCTTGGGCCCTGCAAGTGGGCCTCGTGGAGCGTTCTGCATCCGATCTGAAGCCCAATGGTTGCGTGGGAAACTGCCGTGGGCAGCGAACAACGCAGGCTGGCGTGCAGAGCTCCCGGTCAAAACACCAGACAGGGGCTAAGAAACAACACCCCGGTGACAAGCTGATTTGCGGCATAGTGATCGTTTTCATATTCATTGTTTTGTCGATCGGCGCGGGCCTCGCATCCGCTTCCCTCTCCCCCCCCCTGGAGTAGGTCTTGGCTGTTTTCGGCGCCAGTTTCGAGCAGGTGGGGTCTCTCCCCCATTGGACGCGTTGTTGCAAACAGTCGCACTAAGCAGAGGTCGGGAGCCAGCCCCCCCCCTTCTCCCTCGCCCCCCTTCCACCCATTGTCGAAACGCCGAATAAGAGAAGGATCACAAGCTGATATGCGCCATCATGATAACGATGATGATGGATGGTGATGCTGATGCTAATGCTGATGCTGATGGATGGTGATGGCGATGGCGGTGGTGATGGTGATGGTGATGGTGATGGTGATGGTGATGGTGATGGTGATGGTGATGATGACGATGATGATGCTGATGATGATGATGGTCAGGATGATGATGATGATGATGATGATGATGCTGATGATGATGATGATGATGATGATGATGATGATGATGATGATGGTGATGGTGATGGTGATGGTGATGGTGATGGTGATGTGATGATGATGATGATGGTGGTGATGATGGTGATGATACTGATAGTGATGATGATGATGATGATGATGATGATGATGATGATGATGATGATGATGATGATGATCATGATGATCATCATCATCATCATCATCATCATCATCATCATCATCATCATCATCATCATCGTCATCATCATCACCATCACCGTCATCACCATCCATCACCATCAATCATCATCAGCTGATATGCGCCGCAATTAGGGCTCCGCTGCACGTACGGAGCGGCCCTTCGCCCTGGTGCACGCCTCTCGAGGGGGGCGCGGGGCCGCCCAACCCAGGCACGCAGGCCGCTGCGGTGTAAGTCGGGCGTGTCCCCCTACAGGAGGAATATGCAGGATTACTACGGATTGTCAGGGGACGATGTTTGGAGTATTTTTTTTGATGTTTGCTTGATTGTTTGTTTTCTCCCCAAAACCCGCCTGTGTGAGGACATGCCCCACCTAACGCTGCTGCCGCATATCGCACGCCGAGATCGGCCAGCCGCGCACCAACGGTCCCGCCTGCCCAGGGTCACCCTTGCGTGCAGCCGGAGGACGCAGCACATATCGGGGCTGGACAGAACCCCCAACAGTGACACGTCGATTAGTGAATTGTCCGTTTTCGGTTCTCGAGAGGGCGCCGTGGCCGTCAGTTTCCAGGCTTTCGCCCACCAGATTTGGGCCCGACGTCGTTTTCACTAAACCACGTTTTGCTAAAGGGGGTTCTGTCCATCCCCGAACGAAGCAAGGTGGGGCGGATTCGGACGGGGCCAAGACGGGGATAAGTCCTTCCCAGAGCGCCCCGGAACGCTCTCAAAGCGTTGCCGAAGGCTCTGGGAAGGCCGCGGCGCCCAACGCATCCCCTAGCGCCGTCGGATCTCACAGAGTCTCGATGTATCTTCGCCTTAATGTGTCCTCGTCCTGTCTTCGTCTTACAGGTACAGTCGATCCGCCTGGGAAGGATGAACCACGTTCCAAGGTTACCCTTGCATCCTTCCCCCTCGGCCCAACATTGGCCGCGTTCGCTGGCCGCGCCCCGTTCGCGAAGTGTCGACATGCCCTTCCAAGGTCCTTGCATCCATACCGTTGGACCGAAATTTAAGATCGATGTCGGCTCGGGGAGGGTAGCCTCGTGTTCTTTGTGCTTGTTTATGGATGTGATTGTGCATCCTGGAGAGGGTACCCTTTGACATTTGTGTGCTTTGGCCGATGGAGGGTCTCATGTTCTTGAAGAATGTTTTTCTGTCCTAGGTCCGACTGCATCGCGCGTCCTGCTGATATGGGCTGGCTGTATGGGATGCAGGCTCAGCCCGGTGGGGCGGAACAGCGTGTGCAGAGCCGCGGGGGGGCGGGCGATGGGCTGCGCGAGGCAGCGGGGTGGGGGCGCGCGGCAGCAGGCGCCCCGCGGCGCCCGCTGCCCCGCGTAGAGCCGGGGTGCGCTCGAAAACGCAGCAGCGGCGGCGCGGGGGGGGGGGGCGTCGGCGGCGCGCCCAGGGACACCACGCACGCGCGTGCACGCGCGCGCACGCGCACGCACGCCTCTCTCTCCCTCAGGTATTTCGATGGTTGGTCTTAAAGTAGCGACCCTTTCATATTTACCCACGCCCGGAGGGGTTTAAATGTGGGCGCCCGCGCTCGGACGAGGCGGGGCCCAGCGCTCGGAGGAGGCTTGGGGGGCAGAGAGAGGTGGCAGGCCTTCTCTCTCTATCGGGAGGAGAAATCTATACGTGAGGCGTTCCGGGGAGGGCCCAACTTTCGAGGATCGGAGGAGTTGCCATCTCTTCCTCGGCGGAAGGGCGGTGGAAGGCCGACGGAAGTAAAGCGAAGCCACTTCCGCTGGCGGAAGCGGGCGGGAGGGCGGCGGAAGTAAGACGTCCGAAGTCCGCCACGCGTCCACGGCTCCCTGGCCAGGCCCTATTCTGAATCTAGGAGCTGCGTTCTGGACCTGCTGTCGGCCGTGCGATCGCGGCGCACGTGCGCGGTGCAGCTGTTCCGTCTCTGCCAGCGCGACGTCGGCGCAAGGCTTCTGATTGACTGGCCAAGCCTGGAAGGCGCGATGTATGCGCCGTTGCTGGGTTTTGGGCGGGCCTGGCCTGCGTGGATTTCGCCGCCCTATCTCTAGGCCCCCCAGATGGGTCGGCCGCGCGCAGAAGGGGGCGCGGGGGGGGGGGCTTCTTAGTGGCACCTTTGCTTCTTAGAAGGCGCGGGCTGCGTCTGCAGACGTAAAGCAGGCGCCTGCTGAGAAGCAGTCTCCTCCTAAGACCCCCCCCGCCCCTTCGTGCGCGCCGCCAAACGGGGTCGAAGTAGACGGAGTCGGAGGATCGCGCCGCGTCGCCGATGCATCGCCGACGCGGCTCGATGCTCCGCGCTGGAGTCGCCGACGCGCCGCCGACGTCGCCCACGCGTCGCCGATGCATCGTTGATGCATCGGCGACGCAGCGTGATCTTTGGGCCCATCCTACTCGGACCCCGCGCGGAAGGCCTCTAAGTCGGCGGCTCGCCCGAGAGGAGAAGTGAGATGGGGCGGGTTTTCCCCGAAGGCGGCAAGCCTTTGAGAGGCCGCGTCTGCTTCCGGAGAAGGTTTGGACAGCGTCGCAGAGGGCCACAGGTCCTCCGAGCCTTCTGGGACAGCCTACAGCCGGGGCCCTGAAGAAGGAACTCTTTTTGTTGGAAAGGGGCTCCGTGTTCGTTAGTTGCTTTTCAGTGCTCCTTGGGTTTTTCGGAGGTTTTCCATGGGAAATCGGAGCCTACTATATGGGAAAGAGGGGCCTCGTTCCTTATTTATCGTTCCTCAGGTCAACGCCCCGACTGTGTCCCCTCTGCATTTTTGCATTCCTGCGTTCCCGCCTGGGCTCACCGTCGATGGGGGCGAAGAGGCAGCCGGGGAGGCGGCCCAAATGACCCCTCGGCGGCCCCCCACGCTGCCACCGCGGGCCACACAGGGCGCGCGAGAGGTGCACCCTGCGTCGCCGCGCACGGACCGCCCCCGCGCCAGCGGGCCCGCGGCGGGGTGGGTCCCACAACGTGATTGAGTGCTTCTGTTCCCTGGTTCTTCTGTTTGTCTTGTATTTTCTTTATGATTTGCTCTCTATGTTTTGTTATATACTTATATGTTTGTTATATATTTCGTTGTTGTTTTCTATTGCTTTTGTTCTCTATGTCTTTTGTTGCTCTCTGTTTATTTGTTGTGTCACTTGTTTTGCAGAGCGGCGCGGGCCCCCGCCCCCCCCCCCCCCCCCGATGGAGTAGAATCCTGGCCGCTTGCGGCGCCCGCTTCGGGCGGGTGGGGCCCCTCCCCATGCGGACGCACTGCACTCGGCCCGGATTAGCAGCTCGACCCTGCCAAATCTCGGGGGCGGAAAAGAGGGGGGTGATGACTAGGGGGGGGTGGATATCATGGCGGGGGCCATGATTTTTCCCCAGATTTCATGGCGCCTCTTCTTGTTTCAGTACGTCCCTGGCCCCCCCGCTGGGCCGCGCACATGCCGCCGGTCATGATTTGCACCCCCCCCTCTTGGACACCCCCCTCTTGGCCGCTCCCGAAAATCAGCGGTGCTATTGTGCCTTGCGTCTCGCGACCAGTGCCTCCTGCATTCCTGCGGCAGCGTGGCCCTCGGAAAGGTCGTTTGTTCTCTCTCGCGCGTCCTGGCCAATGGAGTCCGACTGCTGCTGCAGACGGTCGCACTTGGCAGGGGTCCGGAGCCCA